>WOVY01011959.1:0-55663 GCA_013436015.1 Rhipicephalus annulatus
AAGGTCACACATCAACTCAATAAAGTTGCTAACAGGCATGGGGTCCCCTTGGTATTCTCCGCGCCCAACAACTCTTGAAGTTGTGCTCCCGCACCTGCGGTAGTAGCAAAACTGGGTGCAATATAAAACACGGTGTCTGCTTTATTTCTTGCATCACCTGTGTGGTATTGCCATACCTCTGGTATGTGGCAGGATCTACATCGGGCAACAGGACGTTGCATAAACGAGCGTCTTAGGGAACATGCGCAAAAAAATAGTTAAAAAGGGTAGACAAAGGGGCACATCTTGTTGCTCACTTGCAAATCCTGCATTGGATGTTCGCCACGGTTTCATGATACGATGATTCTAGGCAGAGCAGGAATGAAGATGCAAGACTTGCTTTGGAGGCTTATCATATTAAGAAAAGCGGAGCTGATTGTATCAGTGATACTTTTCCGTTTCTTTGCAATGCCATCGAATATGAATTTTTGCGTACACATCTTGTTTAAGATTATCGTGTTTTACAAGTGTAATATGACAACACGCGTGTACATTCAGGTGTGTGGTGTGATGTATTAAGGAATTTTGTTATTACACGAAGCTGTGCGTGCGCATGCAATGTATGGGTTTCGGCATATATATGCGTTGCTGTGTGAAGAATAAAGTAGTTGTTAGTTTGGCGTCAATCTGTTTCTTCCTCCTCGCCTTCTTTTTTCCTTTTTTCCGTATTGTTTGCGCCAAAGAAGTTAACTTCTTTTTTTTGTGCTATGTACCAACTAGACCCAAACGCAAGTTTTACTGAAGTTCCTTTCTAGTACAGTGGGTCCTTCTTTTTGTGTGTCTCCACCATATTCTTCCGCGGACGTCAATGCATTGCTCGACCACATCATTCATGCAACCTGCAGAGCAAGAGTGTATGGTTTTTTCCCTGCGCAAAGGACTGATTCCGGCAGATGTGAGTGCTTTGTTTGGTCCCATATATCCCTCGTGGGCTCACACCAAAAGACTGTGTAAACTTCTATCGATCAGAGATGTGGCGACAAGTTCGTTTCTTCCGGGACTGGCTTTGGAATATGTTGCCTTTCCAGTGTTCCCTACTGGCTGGCTCTTAAAAAGTACCCGATCTTTGATTCGACTTGCGGGCCAGCTCATTGAAGCTAGGTGGAAATGCCTTTTAAAGGTTTTGTGCAATGCAGCAAAGAAGGACAGTCCTAGTGCCAAAATTAAACGTCAAAGTAATAGGTAATGTTAGCCTGCCTGAAAATGTTTCTCGTTTGTTGTCCAAAGGGCCCAAGTTTTGCATGCCTTCCAGTATTCCTGCGCATGAATTGGTGGCTTTCAATAGAAATGTGGCTTCAAAGGCACAGCAAGAAGTGCGCGAATCGATGCCTACTTGAAGGGGTGGAGTGCCTAGATAAAGCTGTATCTAAGCAAGGAGCAAAAACGCATGGATTTCAGTGTTAATCATACGTTGTCCTACTTAAGGAATAATAACCTATGTCTTTGCAGGGAGACAAGGAAGGTGGTTTTGTTGTAGTAGAAAGTGGGGCTTTTAATGAAAAAGCGTTACAAGCAGTGACAAAAATTTTGTAGCGGTTAAGAAAAGCGAAATTCGCGTAAATCAAGATTTGTGGAATTTTGTAACAAGTTGGCGCTCGCGCCGCTTGCGAGAAGTATTCAGAGAAGTAAAGCCAATTGTTTAAATGTGTTTTTCACAGCTAAAACGCACAAGCCTGAAACGCCTTTTAGAACCATTATTAGTGAGTCTGGGTGTTGGCAACACAACGTAAGCCAATTTTTGCAGAAGAAGCTGGGGTGGCTAAGTGTCAACGACCCGTTCCGCACTAAGAATTCTGAAGATATAGTAAAATTTTGTAGTGGGAACGAAAAAGTGGGCTATGTTTTCTCGGTTGATGTCCAGGATTTATTTTACTCTGTACCGCAGCAAGGGTTATTGTTATCTGTGCATGAATGCATTGAAGAAAACGGTGCTATCTCGTTTCAGAACGAGGTCGGGTTGAACGTGGCGAATTTTCTGAGTTTGTTAGAATTCTATCTTAAAGTCACATTTATAGTTTTTAATGACCAGCATTTTATTCAGCGTGATGGCATTTGCATCGGATCCTGTGTTGCTCCTGTACTTGTCAACATTTTTTTAGCCCATGTCGATAGGTCTCTACAAAATGTTTTTGAAGTTTTTAAGGTTCTAAGAGTTTTTAGATATGTAGATGATTTTATTGTGTTTTTAAATTTTGGCTCTGACTACCGTGTTACGGTGACTGATGTTTTAAATGCTTTTAAGCAACACGGACAGGGGCTCACTTTCACGCATGAGCTGCCCCAGGAAAATGTCTTACAAGCTCTTGACCTTAGTCTGGAAGTATGTTACCCGGCATGTGTGTTGGGCTTACAGTCCCCGTGTACAGAAAGAGCTGTTACATTTTAGTCGGCCCACTCGAAAGTGGTTAAAAGAGGAATAGTCTCAACCTGTATAGATTCAGCTCTCAGAAAGTCGTGCGCTCATAAAATGCAGGAAAGTTTTGAAAATCAGGTACGCCGTATTTTGGCTGCAGGTTACCCTATGACGCTCCTTACAGCCGTAGCAGAAGCCCCTGCTTCAGAAAAGGAAAACAAGAAAGAAGGCGACATGTGAACGTGAAACGTTCAGGCCTGTTGTGATGCCTTATTACATAAGGTCACACATCAAACTCAAGAAAGTTGCTAACAGGCATGGGGTCCCCTTGGTATTCTCCGCGCCCAACAAACTCTTGAAGTTGTGCTCCCGCACCTGCGGTAGTAGCAAAACTGGGTGCAATATAAAACACGGTGTCTGCTTTATTTCTTGCATCACCTGTGTGGTATATGCCATACCTCTGGTATGTGGCAGGATCTACATCGGGCAAACAGGACGTTGCATAAACGAGCGTCTTAGGGAACATGCGCAAAAAATAGTTAAAAAGGTAGACAAAGGGGCACATCTTGTTGCTCACTTGCAATCCTGCATTGGATGTTCGCCACGGTTTCATGATACGATGATTCTAGGCAGAAGCAGGAATGAAGATGCAAGACTTGCTTTGGAGGCTTATCATATTAAGAAAAGCGGAGCTGATTGTATCAGTGATACTTCCGTTTCTTTGCATGCCATCGAATATGAATTTTTGCGTACACATCTTGTTTAAGATATCGTGTTTTACAAGTGTAATATGACAACACGCGTGTACATTCAGGTGTGTGGTGTGATGTATTAAGGAATTTTTGTTATTACACGAAGCTGTGCGTGCGCATGCAATGTATGTGGTTTCGGCATATATATGCGTTGCTGTGTGAAGAATAAAGTAGTTGTTAGTTTGGCGTCAATCTGTTTCTTTCCTCGCCTTCTTTTTTCCTTTTTTCCGTATTGTTTGCGCCAAAGAAGTTAACTTCTTTTTTTTTTTTTGTGCTATGTACCAACTAGACCCAACGCAAGTTTTACTGTTTTTCTGTTTTGCTGTTTGCGCGCGTTTCGGCATTCAGAGTTCCACCATGGCACACGCCGTTTTCCATGGTGTCCATTTGTTTGTGGGATGCATTTTGTTGCAGCATCAATAAAAAATGCTGTGAAGTAGTTGACGGCAACATCATTATTCAAAGTACTTATGTCATTCCAACCTAGACGAGCGATGGTATAAAAGTGTTCCCAGTCGGCTCTGTTTATGAGCCACTTGGGAACACGTGATGGACACTCAGTTACTGTATTTGTGCTCAAAACTATGGGGAAGTGGTCACTTCCGTACAGATTACTGACGACTTTCCACTGGAGTAGAGGCACAAGAGATGGGGATACTATGCTTAGGTCTATGGAGGAGTAGGTGTTATTGGCGAGATTATAATAGGTTGATTCTTTTCGATTTAGCAGACACGCGCTCGAGGAGAGAAGGAACTGTTCAATCAGTCGACCTCGCGCGTCATACCGAGAGTCACCCCATAGCCTGCTATGCGCATTAAAGTCTCCAAGGAGAACATAGGGCTCCGGAAGTTCATCAATTAAAGAGTGTAAATCACGTTTTTGCAGCTGATAGCTAGGAGGAATGTAGATAGTGCAGATTGTGATCAGTTTATCAAAAAGAACTGCTCGAACAGCCACTGCCTCAAGGGATGTTTGGAGTTGTAAGTGTGTGCATGCAATTCCTTGATTCACAATGATGGCAACACCTCCGGATGATGTCATAGCATCAACACGGTCCTTTCGGAAAATAACGTATTTACGAAAAAAATTTGTGTGTTTCGAATTAAGGTGTGTTTCTTGTACACACAGCACTTTTGGTGAGTGTTCGTGTAAGAGTTCCTGGATGTCGTCAAGGTTTCTGAGAAGGCCCCTGACGTTCCATTGTATATTTTGAGTGTTCATGGTGAATGTAAAATAGTGCTGTGTGTACGAAAAGCGAGTGGCTGTTTAGACAGGGAGTTTGAGTTCACTTAACAGGGCCGTCACCAGGCCCTGTTATCGGCTTTTTTTGTTTTCTTGGCGCGCTCCAAGGAGCCACGCCGCTCTTTCGGCACCAAGGGTGCCGACGTATCCATTTGCCTCCTCGGAGGCACTGGATTCCCGCACGTGCGGGCTGTTAATTCGAATTTCGGGCCTCGCCTGGTGAGGTGAGGCCTTGAGACCGGAGGACTCTGGAGTCTCCGGTCTCTGTTTGGGAGTAGGCGGTGTAGCCTGGGCTACAGCCGCCTTAGGGGCAGGTGCCACAACCACCGGCTCGGTATGCGCGGGCCGAGGGAGTGGCGAGGGCTGGTGCGTCGGTGCCCCCTGACGCGCCGCATCAGCGTATGTAGCTCCATAGAATGGAGCGACTCTTCGCCGTGCTTCTTTAAATGTAATGTTCTCCTTCACCTTCAACGTAATTATTTCTTTTTCTTTTTTCCAGTATGTGCAGGAGCGTGAATATGCGGCATGGTTTCCTTCGCAGTTTACACAGTGTGGTGGTTGTTTGCAGTTCTCAGACACGTGGCCTAGGACTCCCCATTGTGCACAAGTCTGGCGACCGTGACAGGTTTTAGAGCCATGGCCATACCTCTGGCATTGGAAGCAACGACGAGGGTTTCGTATGTACGGCCTGATAGATGTCTTTGTGTACCCTGTTTGAATAGATTCCGGTAGTTTACTGGATGCAAATGTGAGTATTAGGTGTTTTGTCGGTGTTTCCGTATTATCTCTTCTAATGATGATTCTCTGTACATTAGTGACATTTTGGCTCTTCCACCCCCTCCAAAAGCTCAGTCTCAGTCAAGTCAAGTAAGTCCATGTCAGATACCACTCCGCGAGTTGTGTTCATTGATCTATGTGGTGTTATAGTTATCGGTATGCCACCGAAATCTGAAAGACGACCTAGCTTTTCAAATTGCTCTTTGTCACGGATTTCGAGGAGAAGGTCTCCACTAGCCATTTTGGTTACCTTGTATCCTGTGCCAAGGGTTTCGGTAAGACATCTAGAAACCAGGAAAGGAGAGACGGTTCTGGCTTGCTTTTCAGTTTTTTCACAGTGGATAACATGGTAGTGAGGATATGTTTCTTTGGGCTGGTTAAAAAAGTTTATATCATCGGTGCGTACCCGCTTTAAGCCGGTACGATCAGATAGTAAGGGGAATGCTATGTGCATGCCTGTCTTATTTTTGTTCGGCAGCGTTGGCGGCCACCCACCACGGAGCCCAACGAGGGGACGCTACAACTTTGCGGATGCTGAAACCTGCAGACGCCAGCCGTACAACGCCACTATAACCCATTGCGCCTAGACCAAGGTAGGCTATTTGCACAGGGTTAACCCTTGCCGCCAGGAAAATTGGAAGTAAATAGAAGATAGTAGAAGACAGGACAGATAGATAGTGAGAGATAAAGACGAAGATGTAGGGAGAGAGAGATAGGAAAAGGCGACTGCCAATTTCCCCTGGGTGGGTCAGCCCAGGGGTGCCGTCTACGTGAAGCCGGTGCCAAAGGGGTGTGTTGCCTCTGCCGGGGGGGCCTTAACGGTCCAATCACCCAGCGTCGGCTCAACCCCCAGGATCCCCCTTTCCCCGGACAAGGCAAAGCCACGCACGGCTAGGCGTGGGAGGGAGTCGAAACTCCCCCGTTAGCTCGGGTCCGTGGTGTCGCTACACACCAAATGCCTACTTGCGCAAGCGCCCCTGCGGGGAGAGTCTCGCTGAAGAGTGCATGCTAGGATTGCTGTATTTATTTCTAGCAGATTCACATAGTGTAGTGACGTTATTCATGCGTTTACCGGTCCGCAGGTCGCTAGATGTGCCTCCAAACCGTAGACTCAATCACAGCGAAACAATTCAGACTCAGTAGTGCCGCTTTGATACATAGATGCTAAACGTTATACAAGTAGCTGGAGGTGTGAGAGCGTCATAGCCGTAAAATAGGTGGTAGCTGGCGTTATCTGGAGGGACTAAACGAAGCTAAGAAAAGTTGCGCGCCGTGACGTACTTTGTCATACCCACTATCACGGCTCCCTTGCGGATTGTTTGCGCCTCAGTCCATTCAGGATTACTCACTGACACCGGAAGCCTAATATGTGCTGATGCAATCCATATAGCTAGACATGCACACATGGACACATACTACACATATACTACGCAACAAGTACACAACAAGAGCACAATCAACCATTCACAGCAACGGCCCAAACTTCGACGTGTTTACTCTCACCCTACTATGAAAGCGTACCAGCTTATATAGCGATGAATTTCGACTGACCATAGTAGCACAAGGTACAAGTAGGTTTTCTTACACTTTTTTTACGTTTTGTATTGATACCACAACATGCACACGTATATATATTGTATCTGATGCTTAGACAAACGTAAGTTTATCAATGGTTGCACAATAATGAACGAAATAATTACAAGAGCTAATCAGGTTTTACCCCCAAGCCAAGCATAGAATGCCCATGGCTTTCCGAACGCTGCGCCATCTCTCGACCACTGCCACAGTTACATTTTTTTCTTGAAACTTCCGATACTGCAAACACTTGCTGCGCGTTACCCATTTCGGAGGTCACGTTTTTTTTATTCTTCTTTTTGTTACTTGGAGAGGGCGCAGCATGCAGACCAAACTTTGTCTCCATCGTGGTAGGTGTTCTGTGGTCACGTCGACCTTGTTTAGTTGTTTCGTGTTAACGTTTGCTTATATTCTTTTTACGTGCTTCCCACAAATGTGACCGTTAGCCATGGATACAGTACACCACTAGCCTTTCAATGACAATGTTTTTGATCCAGTAACGATCGTCCTAGCAGTCTATACGTACGTTACAACGTGGGTCTTGCGAGAGAAATAAGCAATGACCTCGCATCCGATGGTATTTTTTCGTGAGCTATGGCAGTGGCTGTTGGCATCGCTGCAGCTGTAATACCTGAGTGGAGGAACTATCGCTGCAGTGCGCAAATTTACTATAACTTTAAGGAATGTTGTGCCTACATACTTTTCTGCTTCAGATGCCTCTCGCGATTCACCTCACGTGTCAACTTGGAAACATAGTGCGTGCCAGAATTTTATTGTTAGTGCTGTAGCTGTGGTGGTTATTACTCTGCATTCGGAATAATCTTTTCTCAAAGGTGAGTGAGCGTTAGTACTTACTTGCTGCGCACAGCTGTTACTTGAAGTGCATTTTGTGTTGAGTTTCTCACGACAATGGAGAATCATGGACGAGAAAGGCATACTGCACGCGTGCATAATTCCTTTTTACTTCTCAGTGCTGGCATGGGCGATTCAAAACGAATGCGATTGAGAATTTGGATTAACCTACAGAATTCTTTGGTTCACTTTTCACAAAATTTTAGCTATGATGACGTTTAAAACGTTTTGATGGTTGTAACCTATTCTGGCGAATAAACGCTCGGTGAAACTTCGCAGCCCGTTTCCCTTTGTGCTTTCACCTTCCGTGGTAGCATAGTCTTATTGGGTGTCGTGTGACTATGCTGGAGGACGCAGGTTCGACTTCTGGCCTCGGCCGCCGTATTCGAATGGGGGTAAATGGCGAAGAACATCCTATGGCGGTAGTGGCACGTATACCTCTATCAATTCTATATAATTGTGCTTTCACGCATGGACTGTAGGGTGGTATCAGGTTTTCTAGACTGTTGAAAAATTAAGTGTGATGCTTTTCTACGCGCCTCGTTGAATGCATGAATGCTGTTGGTGCCGTGCAAAACTAAAAATGCGTGGGCTTATCAATTATGTAGACACCGAAAAAAATCATTATTTTTGTACACTCTAAGGCAATCGTTAAAGCAAGGTTGCTTGGGAAGCAGAGATCCTTGTATTCGTGACAAATTGGTAGTATGAAACAACACGAGAAACACCTGGAATTGTGCGGAGAATCGTGCGAGTGTCTGACGATAAAAAAGAGAGGGTTTTGCTCTACACCAATAAAATAAAAAAAAACGTCACTCCTGCATTGCTTACAACAATCTTAGGTAAAGCAGTCGCTCGTGACTGGCCGCGGCCGGCTAAGCTTGGCGTGCGCATGCGCACGCTCAAGAACCCCGTGATTGAGGAGAAACTTGAACGTTGAAGGAGTAACGTTGCTTCTTTGGTCCTTGCCGCGAGAGGGCGCGACGGGTAAAGCACGCAAAATGGAGGAAGTCACTGCGCCAAAGGAGGAACGGAGCACGTTTCTCCATTCTCGCTCCCTTTTTTAGAGTGCTATAGGAGCCGCACTTCCGGGGCAAGAACTGCGGATCTTTCAAGTTCCACAAGACCTTGTTTTTCGCCGTCCAACGTCGTTGCTGTCTCCATTGAAGGTATACCTGTTTTTGCATTGGTCGATACCGGCGCCGGAGTGTCTGTAATGACTGAAAAATTTTGCCGTCACTAAAAAAAGTCACAATGCCTCTTCGCGACTTCATTTTGAGCACTGCGAGTGAGCAACGAATGCGCCCTTTTGCTGCATGCACTGCACGCGTCGCTATTGCTGACCATATTTATGTCGTCGAGTTTGTAGTGCTACCGCAGTGTTCCCGTGACATTATATCAGGTGTGGACTTTTTCTGCACTCATCATGCTTTCATCGACTGTACTCGCGCTCAAGTGGACGATTACAGTTATAGCGCGAAAACAAAACGACTACACAGAGACAAGGACACGAAAGACACAAAGACACGAAAGACACGTCTCTGTGTCGTCGTTTTGTTCTCGCGCCATAACTATTGTAATGCCATACCAACTAGCCCAAGCTGCCACACGCCCAAGTGGAGTTCAAGCCGGTATGCGACAATGCTTCAATCGACTCGCCCTCTTTCACCGGTCCCGCCGCGGTGGTATAGTCGCTGAACTACTCGGCTGCTGACCCGCAGGTCGCGGGTTCGATTACCGGTTTGCCGATGACATTGATCCCTCGAGTTCACATGTAGTTCCTGACCACTTGACTCGCTACCTATTGACGCTGTTATTGCTGCGCGTCACCCTTTTCCCCATCATTCACCGACACAATATCGCGCTGCATCGACACCAACCTCACGGCCCAGCAGCGCGCCGACATCATCGCCCTCCTCGAGCACTTCCGCGCCAGCTTCGATCACCAGCAACTGACTTTGAGCCGTGCTTCAATAGTATCTCACCAATTCGACACTGGCCTTCACGCTCCTCTATGTCAGCTTCCGTATCGGGTATCGGAACCTGAGCGTCGTATAATCGCGAAGCAAGTTGACGACATGTTGAAGCGCGGCGTTAATGAGCCCTCTAACAGCCCGTGCGCCTCCCCAGTTGTTCTAGTCAAGAAATAAGATGCCTCAATAAGATTCAGCGTCGACTACCGCCGGTTGAATAACATCATGCGCAAACATGTTTACCCACTACCTCGCATAGACGATGTCCTTGACTGCTTACAAGGCGCGAAGTTCATCTCGTCACTAGATCTGCTCTCTGGTTAGTGGCAGGTTCCCATGGCTGAGGCTGATCGCCCCAAGACAGCTTTCGTTACCCCCTGATGGCTTAGACGACTTTAACGTCATGCCATTCGGTCTCTGCAATGTGTCTGCCGCTTTCGACTGCATTATCGACAACATCCTCCGTTGCCTGAAATGGCAGACAGGTCTGTGTTATTTAGACGATGTCGTGATATTTTCAAAGGACTTTTCAACGCATCTTCAGCGCCACCAGACAGTGCTTACTTGCCTCACCTCCGCCGGTCTACAGCTCAACTTGAAGAAGTGCTGCTTCGGCACTCGAAAACTCCTAATTTTGGGCCATGTTGTATCTAGAGACGGCATTCATCCGGATCCGACGAATCTCCGTGCCGTGGACAATTTTTCTAAGCCGAACACCTTAAAAGAACTTCGCAGCTTCCTCGGTTTATGTTCATAATTTCGTCGTTTTATTCGCAACTTGATTCGCAACGTTTTATTCGCAATACGATGAGTGATACCCCCTGCCTATCCGAGTAGCACTCATCTTATTCACTACAATATTTATTTGTGCATGGCGAGTAGTGTCTCGGGCCTGCCACTCTCTCTGCCAATTTGAGTGGCGAGATCGACATATCCCAGGGATGTAACAAAGTCTCGCTGCTCGCCATGAATTGGCTAATTTAGACTCAGCCTATGCCTCTTATTTTACCAATACCCGATGGGCAGCACTCGGGCTTTCTCCCGGAACAGACAATGGAGCTCTGCACCCTCCTTCACGATTGGTCGCGAAATTAACTTCCACGCCGAACACACCGAGAGGAGCTCAAGAAGAGAGAATTGGGTGAAGTACTTTAGGAATCACAAGTATGAATGTGAGAAGAAGCTGGCTTTGAAAAATAATACATCTCTTATTCTCGGCCAAGAATAGTGTGGCATGCTCTTAATGTTATTTGCCATTTTTAGTGTTGCCCGCAAAGATTCCTAAATTCTCATTACTTATTGAAATGCAATCTTTCCTCAAAGCCGATCCCTGCATCTTCAAGGGCTGCAGGTATCATGATGAAAGACATTATTTAGGACACTAATTTGGAATTCTTTTATTAGTGGAGTTGGGCTTCATAGGAGAATTTCAACTGGAAAATCAAACTGGAGAATTAAAGTAGTAGCAAGCGCGTGGTTAACCTCCCGGCCTCCTCTTTTTTTTCTTGAAATGCCAATCCTGATATGTGTTGTTTGTCTGAAAGGTTTAACTCTCCTATTTTACGTAACTGCCTCACTTTATTAACTGAAACAGTATTCATTATAATACAGCTTTCTTAACTACTGCAGCAAGTCATGTTGTTAGCCATCCTAAAACACCGGCAGCCAGTGGAGAATCGGAAGTACTACTTTTGAAAGGATCGAGCAAATATCTGATTTCACTAATTTTGGAGACTTTCGGACACATTTCTTGAAATGGGTGCAGCGCAATAAAAATTGTTTTGAATGAATTTAGATCAGTGACTGTTTATTACACCAGAAAATAGAGAAGGCACTTGTTTTTGTCTTCATTGTTTTGAACACGGTGCCAACTATGGATTTGCACAATTTTTTTAAATCTCCATTCATAGTGGCACGGGACCCAGTGTAAGTTAACGAAGTACAGTTGAACAAGGTGGTAATGAGGAATAAAAAGCTAGAAAATAGTTGCCGTTTCTTTATATTGCTCCCCATTCGTAAAGTTACATGCTGTAAATATTCTGCGATATATTCGAGTGTTAATAAAAAACATCTGCATAAAGTGTACAATTTTGTGTCAATGGTTCTGAAAGTCGTGCTGTAAATAAATGTTTTTTCTAGAGTCAGAGCTATTTTGATGACGTCTAATGATTCAGACTGTGAATAAGTAGTGCGGTCTATGTGCACCCCATGGTAAGTGTAATATTCAGAAAGCTGTTTCACTGCCTTTCTTGCGTAAAATAAATACTATCTTGTTTCTGCAGCAGGACATACTTTGTGATGCGCAGTACACACGGGGACTATATCACTCCAGAATAGCAAGTGACAACAGCTGTCACAGTGTGAAAGCTCCTTACTCCGCATATTGGAAATAATGAACCAATACATCGAAATGCGCCTCATTGTTTGTTATAACGCGATGAACAGACTCGCCAAGCACCGATTGTGTTTTGTGAGCAGTTCACCAGGACATTGCTATACTGTGTTTGCGTTACCAGCGTTCATATTACTAAAAAATGGTGTTGCCGCCGACTCGGCGAAGACCGTTTTGAATGGCTGCTCCAGCGTCTCGCCACGCAGACACGCAATTTTCCTTGTGAGCAAAAACTTGTTGCACCGCCAGCGCGTTCAAACCGGAACCTTTCCTTGCGCCATGCGACAAGTCAGCTGACGCGGAGAGTTCTGCAACTTACCCGGTTCTAAGAACGTTGTGATGAGTGGCCTTTTAAAGTCCAACTCCGGAGATTGTTCGTGGTCAGTAGATTGTAGAGAAACTTGCCGGGTCATTTCTACGAAATTACATACTTGAGAAATGCACTGATCCTTTGCAAATGAATTTTAAAGATTGGCTGGAAACGCTCAACAAGCTTGCCGTAATATTTATGATTATTAGCAGCACTGTCTGTGTGACCTGATGTTTGGTATGTCAACGGAAGCCACATAGCCGGTTGCATCACTAACTTTGGTTGCTACAGCGTTTACTGCAGTGGGATAGTTTGTTTTGCGGTGCAACAGCATAAGTTTCCCGGATGACTAAGAACGAATCCCAGTTTGAAAACGTAATTGTTTATTGACGTGGTAGCAGCAGCGAGCTGAGCATGCCGATATCGCACTGTAATGGTTAGAGACCGAAGCTCTTCAGACCGAGCTTGGTAGCTTGAATTATTTACATAGGAAAGTGCTCCGTGTGGTGGCAACACTGGTCGAAAAAACAAAGATGGCGGTGCCTAACAGGGTCAACGTGGCACTTTTGTTTGGGACTGTGCTAAAGTTTCTTGATTGTGACATCACATCACCTTGCTGCGTCGGAGGCGAAAGGTAGCTGCCCGAACACCAGCTCTTTCTCATTGGCATAGAGTTTTACTCGCCTAACAGCGGAGATAGTGGCACTGTGCGTGCAAACATCGAGCCTCTTTGGAGGACCACATCAGATTTACCTCAAGTTGAAAAAAGCCCCACCACGGTGGTATAGTGGCTAACGTACTCAGCTCCTGACCCGCAGGTCGCGGGTTCGTATCCCGGCTGTGGCGGCTGCATTTCTGAGGAAGGCGGAAATGTTGTAGGCCCGTGTGCTCAGATTTGGATGCACGTTAAAGAACCCTAGTTGGCCGAAATTTCCGGAGCCCTCCACTACGGCGCCTCTCATAATCATATGATGGTCTTGGGACGTTAAACCCCACAAATCAATCGATCGAATCAAATTGAAAAAAATTGGCAGAACCCACGTACAGTGGGCATCGATCATATGCGAGCACGAATTGAGAAATGTTGATATGTCAGTTCAAAATCAGCACAACCCTATCGCAAAAACTAGTGGCACTGGCCCAGTGCCATACCTGATTACTGAACCAGTGTCCAGTCTGGCGCTGACACTGGGACAGTGTCACGCTGCACGAGGCACGCTGCGCTGCACACTGGGACACCCATTATCGGCCAAAATCTAGGCTTTTAAATTGTGTTTAGAATTTGTAGTAATGCGCACATCGTAATTAAGGCTGAAACACTCACGCAGTGAAACAAGAAAAAGAAAAAAAGAAAAAAATAACTGAGTGGGCCAGAGTCGAACCTATAACTTTAACACACTACGTTTTCTGAGCCGGGCACTTTACCCATATTTCCACACATCTTTTTTTCTTTATTTCTGGTTGAACTTCACAAACGGGTTGCTAAGATAATTATATTTCAATTCACAACGAACATTACAAAAATCCAAAATTAACTAGGGTCGTCAAACATTTCTATAACACATCACGTCCTAGAATTCCTTCATGGTCAGTAGGGCTTTCTACTCTTTCTACCCATAAAGGTACACATTCGTCTGTTTTTACTACCTCGAGTAATCTTGAAATGTTTTCTTTAAAATAATCTCTTGCTGGTATCCTGTCTGTGTCACAATGAAATCCAGCCATTTTAGAGCACCATATACTGTGCAAAGCAGTCATCATAATAAAATCGAAAGGTAATCCATCCTATTTCTCTATTGCCAAATAACTGATCTCATAGGGGTCTAATGCGAACTCTTTTTTGATTGTCCTTTTTAATACGTCCCAAAAATATACTCCTTCCCAACAGTGCACAAAAACATGGTCAATAGTTTCCGGTTTCTTACAGACTCGACAGTGAGATTCCAAAGTCATATAAAACCCACGCTCCTCTAGGAAGGTTCATTACAGGAAGTGTTCCGATGTGTAATTTAAAAAGAACGTTTTAGCACTTAGAGCTGCCAGCATTTTTTACCTCGTTTAGGTAAATTCTGACCTTCCATGCTGTATAAAGCGCTCTGTAGAGTGCGATGGGGAGCATTATGCCACATAAATCTTTGTACAGCTTTTCCTTTCCAACAGACCACAGGTAGTCAGTTGAAAAACGAACACACCAAAGCCGCACGCTGAACACAACTTCCCTCAAGTATCTTTGCACAGCCCCTGTGGTAATATGAGTCCTCACAACAAACTCAGACAACAGTATACTTTGTCTTGTTTGACAGAGTGATAGTAGGAAAGGATCTCTTGTCTCGCGAAAGAAGAAAGACCTATTTACTAACTGCTTAATAAACAGAAGTCCTAGCCCAAGGCCTCCACACTTCACCCGTCTAGGTAAATTTGTGTGACTGCACCTTTCCGAACTAGACCCCTACACAAATATTGCAAACACCCGATGTAATTTTTGCAGATTGACCCGGGAACAGGACAGCACTTGCATCACATACCACAGCTTAGACAAAAAAAACAGTTGCATGCAGTAGCCCTACCAAACATGGACAGATAAGTTGCATTCCACCTATTCGCTTTCTCTTTAATTTCTTTCGTTTGCTTTGCCCAATATTCATCAGTACGTTTGTATGACTCGAGCGGTACTCTGAGATATTTAACTGGCGTTCTTGTCCATTTAATGGCCGCGAAAAAATTCTGGTGTTGAAGGCCAATATCCATTCCGAAAGCTGAGGCATTTACCCTCGTTTATGTGGCTTCCTGTAACTTCAGCGAAAGATCTAGAAAGTCTAATTGATTCTTCAATACCTTCATAAAAATTGCTACAGATGGCAACATCATCAGCGTATGCGAGTAGTTTGATCTCTGAAGATTGTGTTCTAAAGCTATTAATGATGTTATTCTGCAATATCGACCGACATAAAAGTTTCAGTATAGATGCAAAACAACAGTGGACTAAGAGGGCAACCTTGACGCGCTGAGCGCTCAATTTTAATTGGGGGGGCCAATGTCTTCTTGATAATTAGTCTCATACTACCATTTCGATATGCCATAGCTGCACCGTCAATAATTATCTTACCAACATTATACTGCTTTAATACTGCAAACAAAAGAGCCTGGGCAACGCAATCAAACGCTTTCTCCAAATCCAGCTGGAGTATGGCCACACGAGCTTGAGTGATGTCAACACATTCGAGCACGGATCGCATTTTATGAACGTTTGTAACTATGGACCGACCTTTTATTCCACACGTTTGGTGTGGACCGACGATATTTTTATTACTGACTGAAGTCTGGCCGCCAAAAGTTTCATTAATATTTTGTAGTCTACGTTTGTCAGTGCGATTGGCCTGTACGCTGTGACGTGCCCGAGCTTTTCAACCTCGTCTGTTTTCGGAATCAGAACGGTACGCGATTCACCAAAGGATGGTGGTAATTTATTTTTCTCATATGCCTCGTTAAAAACGCCTGCAAGTATTAGATACAATTCACTTTTAAAATGTTGGTACCACTTGGCACAAAGACCATCTGGTCCTAGAGATTTCCCGGGATTTAACTTATCAATCGCCCGTTCAACTTCGGATGCAGATATAGATCAATCCAAAGCGTTTTTCACTTCCTCACCCTCTTGCGGCATGCGTCCTAAATATTCTTCTTTAAATCTTTCTAGGTTTTTTTGTCTGCACGCAAAAAGGTTTTCAAAATGACTTGAAAATACGGATTAAATGCTGTAGGTATCGGTTGTTTCGTGACCATCCTTCTCTATTTTTTTCGATATGATTCCGTCTAATGTTCGTTTTCTCCACCCCTAACGCTCTTTGGGTTGGCGTCTCTCCAGCCGCTAAAGCCTCAGCCCTAGCGCAGACGAGTGCACCGCGTAGCGTTCCTCGTCGTGCAGTGCAAGTTTCTGCCTAATATTACGTATGCCAATTTTATACTCTCCCGGTTATTTGCACTCCAAGCCAATTAATCTTTCCCAGTTCTTTCGGAGTTGTTTTTCTTTCTTTTTCCTTTCGTAACTCAATGCGCAAAAATGATCAATGCCTTTTATTTTATTCGCTGGTTGAACTCTTCCCATGAAGTTTAGCTTCATCATTCATTTTTATTTCATTGATGCAGTTCATTACCTGATATAAGAAATATTCGTCAGTGATCACAGTGGAAATCATCTTCAACAGCTCCAATGAGAAAGTTCCACCTTTTTATTTCTCTCCCATTTCACATTTAACTAAACAATGATCACTGAAGTGTATTGGGTAGACAGCATATATCCTGCAGTGGGCTATTAATTCAAGTGACACGTAAATGCGATCAAGGCGTGCATGGCTATTCCCCTGAAATTGTGTGAAGCGCACATCTCGTGTTCCCTCCATACAGCTGCCCACGTCTTCAAACTTGAATTCAGTAACTTATTCCGCTAGCGCCCTACTACTTTTATTTAAATGACGCATCCATTTGATCAATCTCGCCCATTGAGGACGCAGGTAAAATCAACAAGTAATACAGATTTCCTTTCCAAAGTGAAGTGCTGCTTTAGGCTTGAAAAAAAGTGATCGCTCCTCGCAAATGGTTGGGGCATAAATACATACTATACGCCACTGATATTTATTGAATACAAAATCACAGGAAACCAATCAACCAGACGTTCAAGAGAAGGTATCTTGCACTGCCAGTCCCGGTAACGTCTTAATGAACAAAACACAGCCTGCAGACGTGCCTATTGCTTGACTTACTATTGCGTAGTAACTCGCCTTAAACCTCAGCACCATGCCCCTGGTCTCTTCCTCACAATCTACTTTTGTTGCTTGTACAGCTAGTACATCCAGATCATGATCCACAAGCAGCCTGTAGATTTCGCTCTGTATCCACTTAGGCGGCAAGACCTCGAGCATTTAACGTTGCCACTCTAAGTTTCGGTGCGAAAGCCATGTCTACACTGTGAAGGAGTTAGCCCGGGGCATGATGCTTACCTTCTAGCATAAAACTAGACATCTTCGGAGCTTCTAGGTAGACCCGTGCCATTGGAGGACAAAGGTGGCCAGTGTTTGTCCAGTATTGGATTGGGACGCGGCCTTGTGCTGCTGCGTCTGAACGAAGTCGCCTTCGCAGGTGGCCCCTCTTCATGCTTTTCACTGGACACCTCACGCTGTCCAGCAGGCTGTTCGCGGGGTCTTTTGCTTGGCGCGCCCCCACAGATACTCTCGCACGACACTGGAAGTTCGTTTAATTCCATCGGCTCAGGCTCCTTCGATGGGGTGCTTGTGAAGCCTTCCTTGGTTTGGCCGGCTGGCTCTTGTGTAACCTCCCCAGATGCAATGTCTGCTTGTACTGTTGGTCCATCACCACCAATTGGTGTGGCTGTACCTGTTGAAGCTTCTGGGTTCACCACGTCACCTGTACCTTTAGCTGTGTCTTCAGCCTCCGTCGCATCCATCACCCACTCTGCTGTGTCCTCACCTTCAGCTGACCTGATAGCCGTCGTGTACGAGCACATGCACTTATCTTCGCTGTGACCAAACTGCCGAACACGCGAGGATCAGGGTATCTTCCACTTTCTTCTAACATGGCCGGTACCTTGGCAGTGAAGACATTGGCTGACCAGGTGCAATCGCAAGTGCCAGTTCACCAGCCACCCTGATTTAATGCGGGAGATCTTTAATCTTCACGCCACTCTTGAGCCTAAGAAGCTCAGACCATGTAGTTGACCCCTTGTCGCTGACTCCCTCAACACGCCAATGCTTTCGGGTGCCTTGTACGACCTTCCCAAAAGCCGCCAACGCCGTTCGCACGTCTTCATCGTTGACGCCATACAGCAGCCAATAAAGACGCAGTCGCACCTGCTGATCCTGGGAGTCTACGATGATGCAGCGTCGACCCTTGACTTTCAGCTCCTTCACGTCCAGCAAGCGTCTCGTAGCGCTTGCGTTGTTCATAGTCACTGCCCAGACATGATTTATCTGGTAGGCCCCCAGTGCCAACACCTCCGACAGCAGTCCCGTAGGTCCGAGCGCGTCTCGGAAATCTTCTACTTGATGTGGTCTGCCACGCACATCACCGTGTAAAAACACAGTGTTTTGCGCGATGCATCCCTTGGGCAGTGGTGGCAAAACAATCTTGTATCCTGCGTCTTGGTCTTCGGTCATCTTGTTACCGTGGCTAGTATGTGCCGCAAACGCCGCTCCAACGGAGCACATGATCTTTGCGTCCGACGCGCGTGAGTGCCTATGAAAGAAACTACTCCACAACTCAAACATAAGGATGGCTTTATTTCTTCGTCTTAAAAGTAATTCAAGTATCGAATATTTTGAATTTGTGGTTTACATGCGCAGTGTTTTGTCTCTTCATACTCGTGCCACACTTGCGAATGTTAGCTCACTCTTTGTGGGTTGCCTTGGATCCCATCCATCTGGCATGTTTTGCAGCAAAGCTTGTTAGCGTAGCTACAGATGTGTTATGACAATCGCAGTGACTCACTATGCGGTTAGTCATACCTATGTATAAAACAGCGTTCATTTGAACTGCTCACTAAGCACTGCATATTTCGCCCCTCGATAGTTTGGAAGTATTTTCTGTTCTCTTCGTTTACGCTCCGCGAACGACAGCAGCAGCAGTTCACTCTGGCCGAAACGACCACTAGACTTAGGGTCGTACTTCTTGCGCCACGGTTGCTGTGAAGATCGTAAGTATTCAGTTAGAAAGAGCGTAATGTTCGTTACAATGTAGTTTTGATCATAACCGACCCATAAATGATCTTATTTCCACCTTCGATTACACAAATCGGAAGCTAAAAACACCAAGTTCGGGCCTTTCAGTGGATAACGGCTGCCGGGGACATGCGGGGTTCTACGGTACGAGCCGCAACGACCCACTGCTAGAATAGGTTGGTCTTGATTATCAGACTGATACTACTGTCATTTTGTGTTGCCAAATCTCAGTTATATCGATGTCGTTTATGAAATAAATTGACGAAACTCAATCAAACTTCAAGGAAAGCGCACCCGCGCCAAGGGGGGACAGCCATGGGTGGGCTGGAACCTTTTTCCCTGAAATTCTTGCATGCCCCCACTTTGCCCCCCCCCAACTCCAGGAGCACAAGCATGGGTAAAACACGACGCATAAGTTCTGTGGTCCCTGCCCCCCTGCAAGAACAAAGTTGTCGTTTGCCCCCCCCCGCCCCCCCACAAAATCTTCGCAGCGCCTCTGACCCGCGCGATAAACACATGAATGCTTTAGCGTACTCGCATTTATTGCCTAAGGAATCTGAAGCTATGTGTAGCACATAGATGGGAATACCAACATATTCGGTAAATTTTACACTCGACATGTCGCGATTCAATATGAAATCTTAGAGAAAGTGCGCCGATCACGCCAAGTTTCTGCCAATGTGCCGCTAAGATGATCAGTGTGCGGTAGAGTCTGTACAGCGTGACCAGTGCCTCCCAGCGCGCTTTAAGACAGGGCTACGCGGTACATTGTGGCGCAGTGCGTTGCAGCGCACTGGGCGATAGTGGCCACGCTATACAGTGTGTCCCAGTGCCTCGCAATGCGATGTAGTACACTGGGACACACTGTACAGCGTTTCCAGTGTCACCCAGCACACTGAAACGGGCTGGAGGATACAGGAACAGGAAACACTGTTTTTTTCGATAGGGAGCGTTGCGAGGTGGAAGTAAATGAGGCCGTACCTGATTTCCGTGCCATGATTATGATGTTTCGATGTGTCGTTTACCTACGCCATCTATTCAGGTCACCTGATACCAAATTTAGTATATGGGGAGCTAGCGAAACGGCCGTGAGCATGCTATGAGCGTGGTATGTTGTCATGTTTTTACATGACACCTGTGTCGAGATTATCATGTTTGCACCAGTTATATATTTCGTGATCTATTGACGTCACGTAACACCAAATTTGGTATATGCGGTGCTAGCAAAACGACCGCGAGCGCATTATGAAGGGCACCACCCAGTTTACTCCAACGTAGAGTTGACGCGCACGCACGCTGGGTACAGCGAACCTACGTCAGCAAAACACGAGCACTCTATAGTCTAAAGCCAGGCGAGACCAACGTTCGTTGGCGCAGCCCGACGGCAACCGGCGCGAAATGCGACTTGCTGCATTTTGCGCCGATTCTTTACCCGCGGACAACATTGCGTCTCCCTCTTTTCGTGACGTAAGGACGCCGCACGCGCTGAAATGCGCATGCGTCAAAGCACTCAGCGCGGCAGGCGCCTGCGAGTATGTGGCAAGAACGGTGCATGGCATGGCAACGCCGGCGTGATGCGACGAAATGAACGGCGGCGAGCACACGCACCGCGTCACGTCGAAAAGTATTGGCGCCTTGACTGTGGTATTTAGTCATGTTCTCACATGACACGCATCTCATGATTATCATGTTTGCACCAGTCACATACCTTCGTCACGCATTGGCTTCACGTAATACCGAATTTGGCATTTGTGAAGCTAGCGAAACGGCCGCGAGCGCGTCGTCAGTGTGGAATGTAGTCATGTAATCAGGCATGTAATCAGGCATATAATGAGGCATGTAATCACGACATGGCACGTATGTTGTGATTATCATGTTTTTATGTGTCATTAGGTATGCCGTCTATTCGCGTTGCGTAATACCAGGATTGGTACATGTAAAGCCACAAAACGGACGCGAGTGCATGATGAGCGTAGCATGTAGTCATGTTGTTTCATGAAGCGCATCTCATCGTTATCATTTTTGCACGAATCACATACCTTTGTCATCCATTCACGTACTGTAATACCAAACTTGGTACAAGTTACGCTAGCAAATCTGCTGCGAGTGCATCATGAGCGTGGCATGTAGTCATGTTTTTACATAATACACATATCATGATTTTCATGTTAGAGTCTGTCGCTTGTGTTGACCATGCAATCATGCCATACCATATCAGTTTTGTATCATACCATGTGAACGAAGCCACCGCAAGAGCTGCAGTGCTATGAAATGCAAATCATGACATTCATGACATATGTTTCATGATTTTCATGTTATGACAAGTCAAATATGTTCTTCATACAGTCATGTCATGCCGTACCAAGTTTGATATTGATACCATTATTGAAACGGCCAGGACCGTTAAAAGTCGTAGGCGGCTAGATAGATAGACAGAAATATAGATAGATAGATAGATAGATAGATAGATAGATAGATAGATAGATAGATAGATAGATAGATAGATAGATAGATACAAAACCCGTATAGCGAGTCCGAGGTTGAACAAGGTAACTGCAGGTGTGTAGCGGGTCTCTTCGAAAGGTGGTAGCACTTTTGCATTGCGTTGGTATGCTGCGACAAGCATTGACTTTACAGATTTTCAGGTAACTAAGCTACGACGCTTGCTTTCTGTTGCATATATCCCATGGAGTCCCATTGTCCAGTCAAAAGCTGAATACGCAAGCCTTTCACTTATTTATTTTTTCACTTATTTATTTATTTACTTAATTATTTATTTATTTGGGTATACTGAAGATTTTGAAAGGGCTCAGGCAGGAGGGGAATGTACAAACAAACAATAAAAGTGTGCAGGTATCAAAGATAATATACTGACAACAAAATGAATCTACCAACAAGTAAACAAGCACTTACAATGTGAAACAATAAAATAGAATATACAGAATGAAAGGATCATGAATACATAAATATCTGATAAATGTACAAGTTATCTGTGCAAGGTTAGGCTTAAGATGTAATGGATGCGATGTAGTCGGTGTTCTGAGTGCACTAAGAGTTGGGCAGCTCCAGTCTGCTACAGTTCGGGGAAAAGGACTACTGAAAATGTTGGTTTTGACATTGTAAGGTAATAATGTTGCAGAGTGACGATCTCTTGCTCGGCGAGCAGTAAGATGCCTAATATAAGGTTCAAGAGAAAGAGACAACTTATTATACAGCAACAACAGCAATTTAAGCCTGTGAATTTTTCTTCTTAGTTGTAAGGACTGAATGTTGTGTTGAGCTATTAGAGTACTTGAAGTGTCACTGGTACGATATTTTGAAATGATAAACCTTACTGCTTTACGTTGGATCCTTTCTAGGAGATCGATGTTTGTTTTGGTGTGAAGATCCTACACGATAGCTGCGCATTTCAGCTTAGGACAGACAAGATCACTGTAGGCGGTTCGACGGGTCTCGGCAGTAGCGTGTTTTGATTTGTGTTTAAGGTAGCAGAATTTTTTGGAAGCTGAGTTGCAAAGGTGAAAGATGTGGGAACTCCAACTGAGAATAATACTTAAGATGACACCTAAGTACTTATATTCATTGACCTCACTAAGTGCCATGGATGCAAGCTTATAAGTGAATCAAAGTTTATTATATTTGGTGATTTTCATACTTACTGTTTTATCAATATTAATCTGCATATCCCAGCATTTGCACCATCTTAAAATATTTTGAAAGCTTCAGTTTAGGGCGACTTGATCTTGTTGGTAGGTGAATTCGATACCGTAAGCATACTTGTGCGTATAACTTTATCTGAACAGGTTCAAAATAGTCAATAATATAACAAAGAAAGATTAGATAATAAAGGTCCAAGGACACTTGCTTGGAGAACGCCAGAAGTCACTTGAACCTTACTCGAAGTTATCGATTGCAACGAATTGCCTACGGTTAGTCAGGTAAGCAGAAATCCAATTTACTAGGTGTGAGAGAACGTTCAAATGAATAGATTTATCAATTAGTTTTGCGTGGGACTCCAGAACAAACGCTTTCATGAAGTACGAAAATACGATGTCAGTTTGTCCTGATTTGTCGACTACGCTAGCAAGAATATAAATAACAAATAGGGTTACAGTGGAGAGACACTTTCTAAAACCATGCTGCATAGAAGTTAGATTGCTCGATCATCAAGAAACCTTGCGATTTCATTAGTGATTATGTGTTCTAAGAGTTTACAACATTAGGAGTTTAGCGATATGAGGTGGTAGTTTTGAGCTAGTGATGGATCCTCTTTCTTTAGGATTGGTATGATACGAGCTGATAGCCAGCCGTGTGAGAGCACCGCCGAGCAAAGTGATGCACAAAAGATAATAAGAAGAAAGTGTGACAGTATTTCGGCATATCAATAAAGAAATGCGTTTGGTAAGTTGTCGGGTCCAGGTGATGTTTGTTGTCGGGCCCAGGTGATGTTTTTATATTCAAGAGCATAGAAAAAATGCCAGGCAAGGAAACAAAGTTATAGTCATCCCTCGCTTGTGTATTATCCACGCGATGGAGAACAGTCGAACGTAGAAGGATGCTATTGCGTAGGGAGATGCTAACTAGTTTTACATTTAGTAGACTTGGAAAGATCAATGATGCAGGAAAAAGCAACAAGTTCATGATCAGAAATACCTTGTTCAACAGAAACGGCAAAATCTTGGAAAGTCTGGCTAATAAATTTAAGGTCATGTATAGAAGCAGAAGCAGCACTAATTCGTGTACGCTCATTAATCACTTGCTGTAGGTTATGCATAAAAATACTGTCATGCAAATGTTTATTATTCACTCTGACATCAGCGCTAAATGTACCATGAGTCCAGTCAATGCCCAAAAGATTAAAATCGCCTAATAAAATTTACTGTGTACAAAAGACGCCATGTGTTGCTGGAAATCTTGCAAACACTGTGGAGGGGACTCTGGAGCTCGGTAAACAGCAATCATTAGAAAAGATGTATTACGGCGTAATTTTTTTAAAGAGAGCACTTCGAGATTCGCCCCTGAAACGTTGAGGGGGAGGGAAAGAACAGCAGCTGATTTTGAAAACGACTAGCGCTCTGGCTTGCACAGAAAACAAGCCTATGTGAAAAATAGTGCACACGTAAGGCGAGAAATTTTCTAAAGCACTTGGTCTATAGGATGCGTTGAAGACTCTTGGTCTTGGCTTCCTCGGCTCGCGTCTCGTTGGTGTTAACCGCATCGACTCCATTCTCGCAGGTGATAGGTCTTCTGGACTCGCGCCTCATCACTTCCGACGCATGAGTTCGGCTTGCCTGGCTCGCGCCTCGTCGGTGTTCCATGTGCGATGTAGCCACTCGCGAACGCGACCGCCTTCACCTGCACGCAACGCCAGTGACGGCCGGAAAAGGTACGCGCCGACTAGCGCAAAGTATGACCCAGTGGCGTCGTGCCCGTAAGCGTGATCGCGTGGCAAGCAGTGGCGCGCTGTTCACTTTGCGAGTGCTGCTGGACCACGGCCGGTCTAGAAGACGGAGCGCCAGCGTGCCTACATGCGGCTTCTCGCCGGCAGACGGAGAGGGGACGCAGGTGACGCAGGTGATTGATTGATTGATTTGTGGGGTTTAACGTCCCAAGACCACCATATGATTATGAGAGACACCGCAGTGGAGGGCTCCGGAAATTTTGACCACCCGGGGTTCATTAACGGGCACCCAAGTCTGAGTACACGGGCCTACAACATTTATGCCCCCGTCGGGAATGCAGCCGCCACAGCTGGGATTTGATCCCGTGACCTGCGGGTCAGCAGCCAAGTACCTTAGCCACTAGACCATCGTGGCGGGGCAGAGTGGCGCAGGTGAAGAGATGATGCTGACTTGAGCGGGCTCGAGCGTTGCGAGTGGTGGAGAGGGTGAAGCGAGAAAGATAACTCGCGGCGAGCGGCGACAGGCTGGGGAAAGAATGGTGTCAAGCGCGCACTGCATGGAAAGGCGTGTCTTACTTGGCACCGACCCGGTGCCGAATAACAGCGTTACGCAGGCTAGGCTATTAAAGAGCTGCTTCGTATCTATAAAAGGAACTGCGCGGGCCGCTTCTCAACGCCCGCAAAGCGGTAAATTCTCTCCTTTGAAGGTTAGCTTTGTTAGCGTTGTTTCTAGTTGGGGCCGCTAAGTGGTGAGTACTTAATTGAAGTCGCGAATAGCCCACCTACTGAATTTGCCTTCGGGGTAAATCAGTTCGTGATAGAGCAAAGCTACAAAAACTTGGTGATGCTCCAGGCGTAACCGCTGTGACGACATGAGTGGCCTTATCAGGCTTTTCAGCGCCATGACTCTGTATTCTTTCTTTGTTTTTTTTTCTTTCTTTTTGTATTTTTTCTTTCTTTCTTTCTTTCTTTGCTTCTTTGTTTCCCTATTTTTTGTTTTGTAGCATGCGAAACTTCATTCACGACGTTACGTGTCTGCTACGGCCACAATGCACATCATTTCGAAGTGCGTTAGGCGTTTGTAATGTATGACAGTTTTTAAGCTTAGCTCGACGTATACCATCGTATACGGCGATGTCATTGACTTGGGAAATTTGTTTAGTGTTATGTCGGACGTCATCGAAATTCGGACATCGTAAACGTGTTCAACGAAGATATCTGCTTTCATTAACTTCTCTTTTCAACGTGCCTGTCCAGCTAAGAGATCTTTTTCAAGCAGTACATTGGGTGGAGCTCTGCACGTGCAAGAAAGCTAACGGCATCGTGGCGGAGAGAAGGGAAAACGCGCGACCTTTAATTTTAGTTTCTCATTCTCTGCCTGAGATGGCGGTGCCTGTTTCCGAAAAGCAGGGTGAGTAAGCGATGCTTGGGTATCCTATAGTGGGACAAATGAGAAATTAGAGACACAAAAAACGACGTTACACCTGCACTCCTGCTTCATCTCTCAAGTATATGATATATAAAGCGTTTATTTAGAATTGATTCAAAGGTAAAGCAGTGAAACCACCTTTCTTGCATAGCTGTGGGGAGCGGTCACGAAGCCACCCTCACGCACAGAAATACGTGCTTTTCATTAACCTCATGAAGCGCATTAGGGTAAGGTTATAAGTGATAAATTCTTACTTAAAATGTCCCAGCACTAATCTTACGGGTAAAGGACCGAGATGTGTGTCCCGTGATAGGCTCTAAACATAACTGCGTAGTGAGTCAATTTGCGCTGAGTAATATGTGTTAAGGGGCTTTATGGCAGAGCACAACGCAGGAGAACCGGTCAGCAGCGTCCTGCCAAGTGCAGCAACCATGGGCTCATGCTGATGACGATGCCCCTGAGGCACTCTTCTTGACTACGCACATTTTATGCAACGCGTTGATCCGTTTAATTTTGTCGGGCTATTTAGGCCAGTTGGCCTACATTCAATTCAACTTACAATCGTGCAAATACAGTTCATCAGTTTTTTTTTCACTCTACGACAAGCAGTGGATAGCCAGTGCTAATTCTTGGGCATCTTTTTTGTGCTTATTTTGCACGGCTTTGAAGATTGTGCGGAGTTGCCGCCTTCTCTGGACATTCTGTCGGAATGGTTCGCTTCTCTACAGTCTTTCTACTCATGCGACGTGCGTGGTGAAGCTAAGCCTGTTTTCTTGGCGCTGTGACTTGACTGTTTTGCGTGTATGGTGTGCTCCTTTCCTCTGGCTATGTGCCGTGGTTCGGCTTCTAGATACATGAAGCCCAATGCCAAATCAATGTCTAGACCACACACAATGCGATTTGAACGACGTTCTTGCATTCGCGCAAAAAGTCTTTATTTTCCTCATTCATCAGTCACATCGGCAGCATCTTCACTCTAGCCCTCATTTCGTCACATTTGCCCTCGATCCCTTCACCATTTATCTCCAGCCCATAAAAACCTCATTTAACCTATTTTACCTCAAATAAACTGCAACTACGTGAGTATGTAAGATCATGAGGCTGTCTACATCTACTGTCTTACTGACACACGACGGAGCGGTGAACAGGTGCGCATTCTGGCGCGAGAACAGCCGCTCAGCAGGATTTCAATAACCTCGATGATGATGAGAAACGAAACTCCCAAGTACATTCCATTGGCAGATCCAATCGCACTAAAAGCCTGCAGTCCCTGGGTAAAGGAAGAGCCAATGGTCAGAATATGGACGTTTGTGGGTGTCTTTCATAAAGCATATTATCACACTGGAAGTAATAGTACATCTTACGTCGTATTTGGGTACGGTGCGAATATTGTCAAAATTTGACGTTGCAAAATAGACTACCACTTTGCTGACGTTTCTGGAAATGCAAAAAAAGTTTATGTCACTTGATTCCTAACTGCTCAGCAACAGCTAAAAGAACCATAATGTGCTCCCAATAAGTGCGATTCAAGCATACAGAAAACAACAAACGTGGAAGAAATGGAGTGCTTACCCTCGCAGCATTCCAGAAACAGTGTTAGGCTACAAAGCAAAAAGCGAAAACACCGACACCAAGATTAGGCACACCATTTTTATGACTTTGCTGTGAATGTGCACAAAGAGAAAGCTCATTTGATATGAAATACAATGTATTACATTATGAGCACTATAAGGGGTGTCCCAGCTATATTTAGCCAGATTTTAAAAATATCCAGACAGACGGAATTGCGACGCAACGAAGTGCATGTTGCTGATCGTGGCTTGGAGTTAGACTGAAATTAGGCGCCATGAGCGATGTACTGAGTCAAGGAATCTGTATGTGCGACTTTTACAATGTAGCTGTTTGTCCGCGTTCATTTGTTTGGTTTTGAATATGAGATAATATCCTTAACATGGGGGGAGGCGGTGTCAAAAATAGTGGTCGAAACAGCGCCAAATAGGACCAAATCTATATTGTTCATTCGTTCTTAGTGTAGTTCAGGGGAGCTGATACGTCTGCCCTTGGAATTACCCGGAGAATGCTTCCTAATTAGCGGTACTAGTGACAGATGAAACTTGAAAACCTTGTGCTAAGAGGCCAGGTTTGCTTTCATGTTGCAAGGAATGTTTGATGACAACACCCGGAAGGCTTTATTGAAGCTTTGAGAACATGTTTATTCCTAAGAATTGTTTCGGAGCAAATAGGATATATTGAATCTGAAGAAAACGAACTTATAAGCCGTTGCAACATCTATCTGTAAAGTCGGCGAAGATTCTTCCGACATTTTCATTACCAGCAAAGCTTGCACAGTGCATTAGATATTCCAAACATCAGTTAGGTAGAGAGCTGGCACTATGTGTCCGTTCTTCCTGCCGCAACTGCTCAAATAGATTGTGGGACATCATTCGTATGTGTCCTTAACTTTTCGAGACGCTACAGATTTTGCACAATCGCATTTGCCTAAAATCCCGTACATCCTGTGAGCAAAGCCGCTCTTTATCTTCACTGCATTCAACACAGACCATTTATGTGACACGACTCCATTAGCATAAATTTGTTATTTCCTAAGTGGTAACAACACGTTAAAAGGAAACGTAAGTAGATTGCAGTGGCGTGACTTCCGCGTACCTCAAAATACTCTTTCATTTCCTGCTTCATCGATCTCTAAATCAGCAGCATCGCAAAGGCCGTTAGCCAATTTCTTTTAAGAATGATGTGCCTGCTTTTCACCACCTCAAGTTTCAAGGTTCAAATTTATTTCGCGTTTCCTTTTTACAAGAAAAAAACGCCTTCCCTTGATGAGACAGGGTTATGGGGCATGCACTGTTTACTGCTATATTCTTTGGAGTGGTATTCCGACTCTTTGAGCACCAACTCGAGAGGTTACTTTTGGTAAGCGAATACTACAACTTACGAATATTTTATTTTTATTAGCATTTGTGCTACTCTATTAGACTCGAACTAGAATTTTACAATTCTATATATTCGAGCTTCCGCAAAATATATATGACAATATGATGACAGAAAATACACATCCTTCGCCGTTACTTCTGAGGCGTGGACCAGAGTAAAACACAGTCACAATTGAAAACTGAAGCAAAAACGAAAACGTGAGAGTGGCCCGAAATCTACGCCCGCGCGCTTCAAAATTGTTCACATTCATTCTACCTCTCCTGAATGCCACCGCCACTGCCACCTGGCTGCTTTGAGAATTCATTCAATTTCACCTGTTTTTTTTTCAGCACTAAATTTTATATTGAAATTTAGTTATAACGTGAAGTACTAACAAGAAACGTTTTACTTCTTGTTAGTACCTGGAACTACTTTCTTGTTAGTACGTGAAGTGCTAACAAGAAACTGCGTGCACCTTTTCAAACGTTGTTTTGGGAGATACGCCAGCAGAAACGACATGAGTGTGTATGCCGTCAGCAGCGTAGGAGGGTTTAGCTTGATGTGCAAAAGCAAGACACGTTGGGGCAAGCCATGCCGACTCACTGCTGCTGCATCATGTACTTCCAGTGTTCTCGACGATCATAATCCAAACCACGCTCTCGATTAACGCGTCCTCGTTGAAACTGTGAAGCTTCATGCTGCATGTGCCGTTTGGAATCGGAGCAGACGCGAACCTTCGCCACTGCCTTTGCCACCAAGTTGAATCTGCGGCTGGCTGATTAGATTACGTGGCTTTAGCTATAGTGAAGCCAAAGCCGTGAAGCGGAAAGGCAATCTGCTTTTGCGCCGGCCTCACGGCATAGTTTTTTTAGCAACTTGGGAGGCAAATCGAGGGAATTTCTGGTGAGTTTTGGCTCTTTCATCTCCTTCCGGGGCAAGTGAGAACAAGCCTTTACCGCTTGAAGCAGTGCTCCTGTCAGCGAGACAAGAGCTTGGTGAGACGTTTCCGAAAAGCGAAATGAGCACCCACGGTTCTGAAAATCCAGTGGATGATGACTTATTGCTTTCGACGAAATACATAGCGGTTTCTTGTACATGTACGCGGGCGCGATGACTGTTGTCCTAAAGCTCGGATGGGCCTGTTACGTACATCAACAATGCCAGCAGAGTTAGATTAACAGCCAGCCTCCGAGCAGCAAACGTGACATTGTTGTGCATGGCCGTGGTGTCCTATGATACAAAATACGTCATGCTCGATCGCGAGGGGTATCCAGCAATTGCTTTTGTCACGAGATGCAAAGAACTGGTAAGGAAAACCGCTAACCATGGGTCTTGCGAGTCAACGTTAATGCAGCCAGTCCGAGGCACGCATCTGAAAGGTTCGATAAAGCACGGTGTGCTATCTTAATCTGAATTTAGAAATGTCGCATCCAGGTCTCGAAACTGAGAGTATGTTTTTATAATCTAAACGATCGTCGATCCCTGCACACATGTTTGTGAGCGTGTCGCTTGGTACTGTGGACAGAAGCGACCTCAAGAGCGCAAGCAGCAAACGACATTCTGCAGAAACGAGTGTCAGACCGGTGGGTAGTCATGCAAGAGCAATAGGGAGACGCGACCAGTCAGGAACATTAAAGGGAACATTAAACAATAGCTTTTTATGCCCTTGGTTCTGAATGGAAGATATGTGCAATCTGAGAATTTTCACGATGAAAGCATACTCTTTTCGACGGGCCCGGGTCATGGGCATTGCCGGAGTTAAAACTTATCATTTTTGTTAGAACACAATCTAGAATATGCTTTGAGATCTTTTGCAACTTTTCTATATTTCATTCTGACGAATTTGTACAACTCCTAATTTTCACATAACGAGGCGACTTCCCCAACAAGTAAACGATCGCACCTCTGCGCGGCGAATGTGTCCATGCTTTTCAGTCCACGCCCCGCTATTGTTTTGTCCTCTAGAAAATCTTAACGCACATTCAAAAAGGGAATAAAATGATATTGTTTGAGTGCAGCTCATTTTGAGCGTGAAGGAAACATAATATACGTTCAAGAAGTGAAAAAAAAGACCACAGTGTGAGCGCAAACTTCCAACTTTTGTTTATTACGTACCCTTACAACACATTATATAGCTCATTCAACGTGGCACCACACACACGACAAAACCGCATACGTGTGGCGCAGCACGCTTTCAAGGAAACGTAGTTGTGATCTGAACACGAAATATGAATTCTATAATAATGCTTCACAGCACGCGCCCCAGAAAATTGAGCACTTTTTGAGATCAGGCCCTAGACGGCGTACTCACGTACAGCTTCGCACATTTTTCAATAGCGTTTTCTTCAATAAATTTCCTCATCAACTGGTTACAACTACAGCCCAAGATGACACTCTGATCAAAGAAGAAAGTGCATCCAAATGTCTTTAGATGCATAGCCAAGAAACCAGCTTGTTTTTTACACTGCAAGAGTGCTCGCGCAAGCGGTCAACACACCTACCAGTTCGCCCAATGTAAACCGCGCCCCAAGACAGCAGGAACATGTACACAACAGCTAGGGCGCATTAAACAAGTTTTGGTACATGCTTCTTTCCCCAAGGTGTAACGCACCTTCTTGGGGTTGGTAAGCTTTCGTTGACGGCTTAGTTTGTGTGGAGCGGACAATTCCTCTCAGGGCAATCTTTTTGGAATGGTGTGAAATCTGTTGTACGTATGGGATCACACTGGTTTTCCCGGCATCAAGCTTACCATTGGTCTACGGTCGTCCCCAAATACGCGGACCATTCAACAGGCACTCAGCTACCTACACCTGCACCAACACTGGGTAGCCTGTCAAGGATGGTCGCTTGCCTTTCTTGCAAAACTAGCGGCCATAGTGTGTTGGCATGACTTCAACAGGGCATTCCTAAAGCATAACCTGGCAATCCCTCGCTTAAATAGCTTTGAATGCACCGAACTGTACTGCAAGAGAGGCTTTTGTGACCACGGTTCATAGCACCAGCAAGTGAGTTTAAAAAACAAGAGACGAAGGTCAAAATAGTGGATTGTTCCTTTTTGCGGTATTTCGTACGTCACTTCAAGTGGTACTTGTTCCATTCCAAAGTGGTACTTCACTTCTTTAATATTGGCAGAATTTCTGCAGCTTGTGGCGCAATGCTAATTGAAGAACACTCAATAAAAAACAAGAAATCATCCACATGCCAAAAAACCTTGTGCACCTTCGTATCAGCGAGCTTATCAGACAGCAAAGCATCAAGATGGCGAGAAAGATCGCTCAGTATTGGTGCGATGCACGATTCTTTGCATACCCCAGTTTTCTGTAAAAAGCGTCATCCCATTTGAAAAAAAGTTAACACGAGATAAAAATGTAAACCCTAAAAAATCACTACTAGATATCAAGGCGTCGTTCTGGAACCTTATGGCACCATATTGTTACGGGGAAAAGACATCGGAGAAAGATGCTTACTATCGATTTGATAAGTAGCGTAAAAGATGGAGCCAAACCAGTCTGCACGAGAGCTCCGACATCGTCTTCTTTTTTATTTAGATTCGAGTTATCCGTGGTGCCACGTAGCATTACCCCCGGCGGCGAAGGCACCGTCTAGGTGATCGGTTGGTCCGAGTGGTATCGCTTCAGGTGAGAGGCGTGCACAACGTCAGAACACGAGCGGGCACTGGTGCTTTGAAATGGTTCATTTTCATAGGTCACGTCAGTAACATGGCGTGCGACATGGTACGGACCGAAGTATGGCGAAGTCAACTTTTTGCACAGGCCAACTCGCCGGTACGATTTGCTGAGAAGAACCGTGTCATCCCGCTGGAAGTTGACATTCCTGGTGGCGGACGTTGTACAGCAGTCGTTGGTGGTCTTGCAAATCACCAAGATGCAGGCGAGCCATTTCACGTGCCTGTAGAGCTCTAGAGATAACATCGTGGGCGTAGTCTGATGTGTGAGTAATGGTAAGAAGGAGCATGTCAAAAGGTAGCGTGGGTTCTCGTCCATACATGAGAAAAAAGGCGAGAAACCGGCAGTATCATGCCGGGACGTATTATAGGTAAATGTCACAAATGACAGGACCGCGTCCCAGTCACGATGGTCGGTGAAACGTACATGGCGAGCTGTGATAGTTCAATTTAGCCGTTCTGTGAGAGCGTTGGTTGGAGGGTGATAGGCTGTTGTGCACTTGTGTCTTGTAGCGCAATAATGCAATATGTTTGTATAACCTGGGATAAGAAGTGGCGACCCCGATTGCTAAATAGTTGTTCGAGGGGCACTGTGATTCAGTATGACGTCTTCTAGGAGAAAGTTGGTGACGTCGGTTGCACAACTAGTAGGAAGGTCCCGCGTGATGGCATACCAAGTGGCGCACGCCGTGGCGACTGCTATCCACTTGTTCCCACTGACCGATAAAGGGAAAGGTCGAAGTAGGTCAAGATCTACCCTATAAGATGGTTCAGATGGTATCTAAATGGGCTGAAGGCGTCCTGCTGGAAGGTTTGTTGGCTTTTTGCGGTGTTGACAGGATTTACAAGAATTGACGTAACGATGGATGGATCGGTACGTACCAGGCCAAAAAAGTGACGTCGAACACGTTCTTGAGAACAAGTTATTGAGACTCGATTAGTGATCTGCCATTGGGATGTCACGTAACTGCGCGAGGACAGTCTTACGCAAATGTTAAGATTTGACCAGTAGCAGCTCAGGTCCGTCAGAATGCATGCTGTAGCGATATAATATACCATCTCGCAGCAGGAACATACGGAGAGACGGAGGAGTTGTGGGACCAGTCATCAGAAGAATATCTCTCAAGTGAGGATCACGACGTTGCTCATCTTTGATGTTGCCGATGGCAAAAAGTGCCAGCACGCAAGTAGACTCACTGCTCTCAGTAACGATCGGTGGGTCGACTGGATGACGCGACAAGCAGTCGGTATCTTCATGGTGATGGCCCGAATCGTAAACGACTGTGTACGAATATTCTTGTAGCCGTAGAGCCCACCGGCCCAGACGTCCACTAGAATCGTTTAAGGACGACAGCCAGCATAAGGCGTGATGCTCAGTGACAACTGTGAATGGCTGTCCATAGAAAAATGGCCGAAATTTACCCACTGCCCAGACGAGTACAATGAATTCACGTTCAGTAATTGAGTAATTTTGTTCCACTGGAGATAAAAGACGGCTGCGTATTCAATGACGCGCTCACAGCCATGCTGTATTAGTGCCAAAAATGCTCCGACTCTATGGCCATTTGGGTCGTTGTACGCTTCGGTTGGAGCGGACATATCAAAGTTACCGAGAATCAGTGGTGTCGTAAGTCTGGCGGTCAGCTCAGCGAATGGTTTGGCTTGTTCAGGTCCCCACCAAAAAGTCGCATCTCTCTTCAGTAGTTCCGTGAGTTGGCGCGTGACGTAAGCGAAACTCCGCACAAATCTGTGAAAGTAGGGGCACAGTACAAGAAAGCTCCGAACGTCAATCGCGGAGGTCGGCGAAGGGAAATCTTTCACTGCGCGGATTTCTCTCAGGGTCGGGAAGAACACCAGAAGAATCAACAAGGTGACCGAGGACAGTGAGTTGGCGGCGGCCGAAGTGACATTTCGACTAGTCTAACTGAAGTCCCGCCTTGCGGAAAGCAGGAAGAATAGTCAAGAGGCGCTCATGGAGTGTTTCACATGTCGGTGAGAAGACAATGACGCCAATAAGTCAACACAAGCAGATTGACCATTTAAAATTGTGAAGGAGAGCGTCCATCGTTCGTTTTAATGTAGCTGGGGCATTGCATCACCCGAACGGCATTGCTTTAAACTGAGAGTCTGTCGGGAGTTATGAATGCGGTCCATTTCACGGTCCATGTCATCAACTGCTATATGCCAGTTGCCGGAACGGAGGTCGATTGAAGAAAAATAATTTGCTCCACTAAGGCAGTCAAGGGCGTCATCTATCCGTAGCAGGCGATACACGTCTTTTTTTGTTACCTTTTTTAAAATTCCGGTAGCCAACACAGAAATGCCAGCTGTTATCTTTCTTTTTGACAAGGACGACAGGCGAAGCCCAGGGTCTTGAAGAAGGCTCTATGATGTTCCAGGCAAGCATCTTATTGACTTCTTTCTCGATTACGTGGCGTTCGGAGGAGGATATCTGACAGGGCTGCCGATGTTCCGGATTTGCATCGCCGGTGTTAATGCGATGCTTTACGATGGTCCTTTGGCCTAGTGGTTGGTTGTGGAGATCAAACATGTCTTAATACGATGCAAGAAGGCCACGAAGCGCGTAAACATGCTCGGCAGGGAGATCAGATGCGATCATTTTTGTTATGCCGCCTTGGGTAGTGCCCAACTGAAGACTGGGAGATGACGATGTATCCTCTGGTAAAGCGGAAATGTTGTAGTCGCTGGCCGAGGCAAGTGTTGGTAGTGTAGGGAACTATGCGAACGATGACAAAGCAGCATAAAACGGCAAGCCACAGCGTTGGTGCACATGCGGGACCCAAGCTTGTGTTTGTTTTATATTTTCGGCCTGTTGGCTTTCCTCGCTCTTCTGAAGTTCCTCGGCCTTCCAGTATGTCTGTACGTAAATAAACTGCGTGACATCTGGTGGAGGTGTGTGGACTCCCGTACAAACCTTGAACTTCGCTCCCGTAAGCTTCCCCTCTAGCTGACACGAACATGAGCCCACGCAAGATTTGGCACCGGACCTCCAACACGTCATTCGGACCCAAGTCGCTGAGGCCCTTCCACCGGTGCGTCAGCAACCACCAGTCACTACGCCTCTCACGTACGCCGCCGTCGCTGCTCGGCCTACGCAACAGCGTATGCCACATGGTCAACCTGCCACGCCACCCTATGTCGTACCTAATACCCCAATTGCTGCGCCGTATCCCTACGCGAGATTTTCAGCTACATTTTACCGTCGCTCAGATACTTGGAGCACGCCGGATAATAGGCCCATCTGTTTCGCCTGTGGTATCGCTGGACACGTCGCCCGCCACTGTCGCCGTGATCCCCCTCCAGTCGACACGGTGGGCATGCCATGGCGTCGTCATCTAGGACGCCATCAAGGTACACCACTGACTGTCCTCGACCCTACGCAAACCATCGGTCACCATCGCCCCGACGACGCTCCCTGTCACCTATGTGTCGCCGACCTGCTACGGAAGAGGGAAACTGATCGCTGCAGCTCCGGAGGCAACAGCTGCATACAATTTGAACTGCTTAAGGCCTCCATCTTTCTCGCCGCAAAATTTTATTGACGTCAATGTTGAGAGAACCGCCGCACAAGCGCTCATCGACACAGGGGCTGCCGTTTCCATAATCTGTGAGACCTTATGCCGCAAGTTGAAAAACGTGACGACGCCTCTTTTGGGCCTGATGCTCCAGACGGCCAACTGGCATTGCATAGAACCTACCGCTGTGTGCACTGCACGTGTCATTATCCAAGATGAACTTTATGCCTATTGAACTTTTTGTGCTGGCATCATGCTCCCACGAAGTCATTCTTGAATGGGGCTTTCTTTCGCGTCATCGGGCCATCATATATTGCTCACGTGCAGAAGTTGCCCTTACACCGCTGCCAACCTCTTGTTTGGTGGATTCTCTTTCTGAAGCTTACAAACTTGTCGTTTTTGCAGACACGAAAATATCACCGAGAACATCCACTCTTGTAACCCTGACCTGTACGAGCCCTCCTGCCGGAACTGTTTTGTTCACTCCGTCTGACGTATTTACCCGCCGCCGTAGCCTATACCTGCCCTTTGCCGTACTCATCGTGGGATCCGGTGCTACCGCCATGCTCGTCACGAACTCGCTATCGTCACCAGTTACCTTACTTCACGGAGAATGTTTGGGTAACATACAAGACGTTGACCTTTTCCACCCTCTAGAGTTCGCCGAACACGCACCTCACCTACAGCTCAATGCTATGACGCCACCTGTGGACACACTGCCCACGCCAGACTCATTCCAGCCCTCTGTTGCCGCTGAGCTATCGCCGACACAAAGAAGGGAACTCTTGTCCCTTCTTCGAGAGTTCCGTTCTGCCTTCGATTGCGCTCAACCATCTTTAGGTCGCACAACGAACAGCGAACATGACGCACCACATTGACACCGGTACTCATGCTCCCTTACGCCAACGACTATATCGAGTTTCAGTGAAAGAGCGCCGTATTATCAACAAACAAGTCGACGAATAGGCTCAAGCGTGGTGTCAGTCCAGCCATCGCAGAGCCCTTGGTCGTCCCCTGTTTGACTTGTGCGCAAAAAGAATGGGTCTATCCGATTCTGTGTCGACTACCGCCGGCTCAATAAGATAACTCGAAAGGATGTGTACCCAGTTGCCACGCATCGACGACGCTCTCGATTGCTTGCAAGGGGCAGAATATTTCTCCTCTTTAGATTTACGCTCAGGATATGGGCAAGTTGCAATGGCTGATCCTGACCGATCGAAGACTGCATTTGTAACACTTGATAGGCTGTATGAGTTTAACGTCATGCCGTTTGTACTCTGCAACGCCCCAGCTACCTTCGAATGGATGATGGACACAATCCTTCGCGGCTACAAGTGGAACACGTGCCTTTGCTACATCGACGACATCGTCGTTTTTCTCGCGACTTTTCGACTCACCTTGTTCGTCTTCGTGCTATTCTCACGTGTCTCACCTCTGCTGGCCTTCACCTTAACATCAAGAAGTGCCATTTTGCCCCACGTCAGCTCACTATACTGGGTCACGTCGTCTGCAAAGAGGATGTTTTCCCGGATCCGGCGAAACTCTGCGCCAAGACTCACTATCCAAAGCCCAATTCGATCAAGACGCTTCGAAGTTTTATCGGCCTGTGCTCATACTTTCGTCGATTTCTGCGCAACTTCTCTTCCATCATCGCGCCTCTTACCAACCTGTTGACAATTTCCAAAGTCTATTCTGCTTGGTCAAAAGAGTGCGACGAATCCTTCACCGCACTTCGGCGGTTATTATTATCACCTCCAATACTACGTCATTTTGACCCCGATGCGCCTACGGAGCTCCACACCGATGCCAGTGGTGTCGGTCTTGGATGCTGTATTGGCTCATCGAAAACCAAGGTACCAAGAATACGTGGTCCCTTACGCAAGTCTAATCCTCAAGAAAGCCAAGTGTAATTTTTCTGTCATGAAGAAAGAGTGCCTCGCAATTGTCTGGGCTTTGACGAAGTTCCGCCCATACCTTTATGGCCGCCCTTTCGAAGTCGTCACGGACCACCACTCTCTATGCTGGCTATCATCGCTCAAAGACCCGTCGGGGTGCCTTGGTCGTTGGGTGCTTCGCCTACAGGAATACGACATTCGTGTTGCATACCGATCCAGCCGCAAGCACTCCGACGCTGATGCGCTATCCCGCTCACCGCTACCGGCTGACCCAACCTCCTCGTCACCTGCTTCAGCTGTCATAACACCAATCGACTTCACAGACATGGCATCGGAAAACGCAAAGATGTGTAGATTTCCCAACTCCTCACCTTTCTGACTGATCTGTTAGCTAATTTGGTCTCAAGAACTATCCGCCGTCAAGCCACACATTTCGCTATTCGAGACTACCTACTCTATTGGCGGAATTACACGTCTGAAGATCGAAGGTGGCTGTTAGTGATACCCAACCACATGCGCTCGGAAATCTGTACTGCTTTCTACAACGACCCGCAAAGCGCTCACGCTGGCGCTCTCAAAACGTACAACCGTCTACGTCAGCGGTACTACTGGCGCGGCATGTACACAATTGTCCGCAAGTACGTACGTGCTTGTACTGCATGCCAGTGACGTAAAGTCCCACCTCAACGCCCTGCCGGTACACTTAAGCCTCTGCCTTGTCCAGCGCGTTCGTTTGACCACGTCGGTATCGACTTATACGGACCACTTCCTACGTCGTCTTCTGGAAATAGGTGGATAATTGTCGGCGTGGACCACCTCACGCGTTACGCGGAGATGGCATCACTACCCGCAGCAACCGCGAGGGAAGCTGCGTTTTTGATCTTGCGCAACTTTGTTCTTCGCCATGGTGCTCCCCGCGAACTTTTGAGCGACCGGAGGCGTGTTTTCTTCTCTGACGCCATTCAAGCGTTGCTTCACTCAGTGCAACATGTTTCATCGCATGACGACAGCATACGAATGGCCTCACAGAACGATTTATTCGCACTCTCGATGATATGTTGACGATGTACACAGCTTCAGACCAGACCGATTGGGACACTGTCCTTCCATTCGTCACGTATGCGTATAACACCACTACGCACGCGACAACAGGGTTCTCCCCTTTCTTTCTGATGTACGGACGCGAACCATCGTGCACGCTAGACACTATCCTCCCATACACACCCGACTCCTCTGAGTACACTGCAATTTCTGATGTAGCCAGGTACGCGAAAGATTGCAGACTCTTGGCCCGTTCACTGACAACCGAGGACCAAGGCCACCAGAAGCTACGGCATGACACCGACCGACATCTCTCTACTTTCGCGACTGGTGTTCTCGTTCGGCTCTGGATTCCACCGAGCACTCCTGGCCTTTCGTCGAAATTACTGGCACGATACCACGGGCCCTACCACATTCTCGCCCGTACGTCACCAGTCAATTATGAGATTGAGCCTTTGACACAGTCTTATGACTTACGCCGTCATGTCCGAGAAATTGTGCATGTGAGTCGCCTAGAGCCATATTACGACCCCGCTATAGTGACTACGCCTTAAGTCGCCAGGTTGGCTACTCTATTCACCGGAAACCAATGCAGAGAACTATGCGAACGACGACGAAGCAGCATGACACGGCAAGCCACAGCGTTGGTGCACACGCGCGACCCAAGCTTGCATTTATTTTGTATTTTCGGCCTGTTGGCGTTCCTCGCTCTTCTGCCGTTCCTCGGCCTTCCGGTAGGTCTGTACGTAAATAAACTGCGTGACAGTAGGCATATTCCTCGTGGCAGCACTTGCGCGCAAATTCCGAAATTCACAATAGTGATATTCGTGTGCGGGAACGTTACATTGAACAAAGAGAGGACGGTAGCGTTAGGTGACACCGCATATTCTCCGTCGGCCACAGGCGCATCGAAAGAGACGTCCATATACGTCACAGGTCGACATAATAGGCAAATGTACTCGACGGAGCATAGCCTTGGTGGCGCATAGCAGAATGGTTAAAGGTGTGTGGTAAAGCATATTGATTAACACCAAAAGAACAGTCAAATAGGGCGGAATGCTCCCACAGAACATCTAATCCCAAAATGATTTCATGTGGGCAGTGGTTCAGGACGTAAAACAATACAGAAGTATGACATCCAGCCACAGTGACGTGGGCGGCACACATCTCAGTGACAGCTTACGCTCTTCCATCAGAAACTCGGACTACAGTGATAGAACCAGGCGTAACCACTTTATTTAGCCGAGCACGAAGACTAGAGTTCATTGCAGATATGTGAGCACTAGTGTCATTCAGTGCTATTGCAGGTGTGCTGTTTACATATACGTTGATGAAGTTCTTCTGTCCTCAGTTCCTCAGTTCAGTCAGTCAGTTCAGTAGGTCAGTTCAGTCAGTCAGTCAGTCAGTCAGTTCAGTCAGTCAGTTAGTCAGTTCAGTCAGTCAACCAGTAAAACATCAAATAGAGGCCGCTAAGAGTGTAGCTGTCGTTGATGTCACTACCGCTACCATGTGTATATCTCTTAATCTGAGTAGTATGCCTTTGTTCCCAGGCCACCGGTACCTGGGTTCCGGGAATCCACTGCGCAACGGAGATCCGGTGGACGAGGACGACGGCATAGCCAATTAAGTCGCACGACGAAGCCTACGAGCGAGCCACAAGTCACGACGACGTCTTTGCGGCTGACCAAGCATCTGCAGCTCTCTTCTTGAACGACTTTACACGCACCGGTAACTTGAATTCTGCATGAGGTGCAGTCAGTCTGGGCACGAATAATATTGTAGAACAACACGTTTTGGGCCGCAGTCTCTATGGAATGCCAGGAGATAGACGGAAACGTGCATATAACGGGCAATCAGATACAGCAGACGCAAAGCGATACCAGCCTGACTCAAGCACCGGCGACGCCGAAATGTCAGCGCAGATGCAATCCGACGCTCCCGTCCGTCCAGGCGGAGCAGGAACTGGAGGTAACGGTGAAAATTCCGCAGAACTCGTTCAGCAGATTTTGCGCTTACCTCCTGACCACGGAGTGGTCACAGTGTTCCTTGACAGCAAAATACTGACCACATGGGCCTATGCAATGCTGAAGACGAATTTAGTGTATGACACCGACAAAACGTTTCCAGGAGTTTTAACTAGCGTCTCACGCTTGCCAGTGCACTTGGCCGTATCATTACATTCCTCACGGCACCTACCTTAACTTACCAGCTCACACAAGAGCCGTGCGTTGCACTGTCAAGGTTACTCCCCACGGTCTACGCACCCCTCGGAAGACTGGCTGTTCGGTTGTCCAACCTGTCAACTCTGTCATGCTAGTTTATGGTCTTAGCTCTGTCGGATTAAACCAATCCTTGGATACAGGCATGTGCCACGTTAAGAAAGGCGAGACAAACAACCCGATGAAACCGCAGTCTTACACTCCGTTTCAGGAAAAGGACCACGCCGATCTGGCTAAGAGCTACTGGGGGTCTTAAAATCACGCCGGGAAACGAGGAGCAAAATGGCGACGACAAGAAGAGCATACCTGCATGCATGGGCGTGCCGCGACACAACTTTGCCTACGACTTCATTTACATTGACAAGGCTAGTCCCCGCTTGACCAAGTTTGTCAACCAGTTTCCCTTCAAAGGCCACGTGGGCACACCCATAGTCAACTATGAGTATCAGTTTGGCGGTGACGCGTGGCTAAATATGGGCCCTACTTACAACTCGGGGAATGAGTTGCTAACTCGAACACACCTAGGCCTGCCTACTGACGTTGTATCCTACACCACTAGCAACCTGTCAAACTACGAGTCGTACGAGCAAAAGGCAGATCTGAACGTCACCATGCGTCTTCGGCCCGACGATATGCACATGCGCCACGTGAAATAGTTAGACCCTATGGAAAATACTTACTTTACCCGCGGTTTAAAACCGATGATACATTCCAACATTCAGCCGAGTTTGACTTTCGGTGTGTTAGCGGTGAGCAAGTCGAACAAGGACGATCCCGGCAGTACCGAAACTTTCCAAGATATTGCCGCTTTCTTCGAATTGACACATAATTTGTGGTTCATTCTGACGTGGACGACATAGTAGCCGACAGCGTGCCTCTTGTCTTGTGCGTGGCGTAATGTAGAATGAGCGATATCATGTGTTGTAAGGGTACACAATAAACAAAAGTTGCATGTTAGCGCTAACAAGTTCATCTTTTTTTCGCTCCTTTCCTTCATGTTGAGCGGCGCTAAAGCAATATTTTATCATGCACTAACTCGCCCAGTCAGCAGTACTTTTCCACAACGGGGGGTTGGCCACACTGTACCTCATAACTTGTTGTTTACTCAACACTTGCTAGAAAGGAACAAATTAGATAAGAACAATATTAACGTTCCTTTAAAAAAGGTGAAAAGTGCTGAAGTATTTAATAGACCAGCATATATAAAACAATATAGCGAAAATGAAGAAGGGGAACATAGAATTATCTGCTGTCAACATGTGAACACGCGCATTTCTTTTCACGCAGCTTATGTCCGATTACGCTAACCAATAATAATATTAAAAAGTACGTTTTTTTGACTTCCAGAGGCAGTTTCGTCTCCTGTTGACGAAAACTGCAAAAGTACGCTAATTTTAAATGGTTCAACATAACTAACAATAGAACTAAGTAGAATACTGAATTCGCGGTGCTACTCACGTTTCCTAAAACAAACGGTACGTAAGTAACTGTCTTCCTGTACGTGAAGTCCCTGCAAAGAAATGCATTACTAGTCAGATACCAATAGTATATCAACTTTATCAAGTATTGGAGTGGGACTGAAAAATGGGGAAAACTTCTTAACTTTCCCGATGACGCTGATTCAATTCGCGGTTACAAAGAAAGCAAGTATATCCTCGAGGAAATACGTTCATTATTTCCAAAGTATGGTTTACCGACAGCCTCAAATGTTTCTCAGAGCTGTCAACAAATATGTGTTAGGGTTACAGCATGAACCTTGCACTCTCAAATTGCAAAAACTTTGTTTTGCGAACAAAATGAGAGCGAGGAATTCGTTGTACAACTTGCGTTCCCCTTAGAAAGAAAGTGTTATGAACATAAGAAATGAGTTAAAAAGAGACGTAGCACTTGAATGTTCCGCGCATATTATAGTATAAAACACACACCGATGTATATATATATATATATATATATATATATATATTGCGACGTAGTTTTTTACACGCCTTTATCAGGCCTCGAAGACGTTGCCAAAACCGTTACCTCTAAGGCACAGAACCGACTCAAGGGTCATCCCCACTAACGGAGCACTAGGTGATAATGGTTTTGTACAGGTGATGAAGAAACGTGCTTTAAAGGCCCACACTAATTCTCCGCGCATGAAAGTGGCCATCCTGGCCGCAAAATATAGATGCGGAGAACGCCTTGCGAATGGCTTCATACGCGAGACATGCACTATCTTGGTACCTCGACAGCGCCGGTCACTTGCAGCAATCACATGTTCAACGCGATAATTAATGGGCGAGGTCTGCTCTAACCCAGGCAACACACTGGTGTTGAACAAATCTTAGACGCGTAACGACTAACGTCGGCCGCAATACTGGCCCAAGGTCGGCGTCTCATCCAAGTGCAACTTCTTCCGTTGTGAGACCGTTGTTCAGGCCGACTTGGGGCCGACGTTCTGCCGTTTCATTTGCCAATATACAGCCAACGCCGGCCGACTCTACACATGCCAATGAAGGCCCGTCCTTTCACCGACGTAGTTTTCAACGTACATCCAGCATAGGAAAATCTCGGGCCAATTTGTTGCCAATGAAATGCTATTATTACGCCAGCATTCGCTTTACGACGAATATCGGCTACCATTGGCTTGCCAATATTCCACCGTTATTAATATGGGCTTTTTACTACTGGCATTCCTTAGCAGGTAAACTTTACATTACGCCTTCAGAACTTCCCCTAACAGCTTATCGCAGCCCCGTACGAGCTTCACGGTGTATAGTTTACTTCAAGGCGACTAACCACTGGATGACTTGTGTAGAAAAACTACACAATTCCACTAAGTCCTTCATCTCTGCCATTTTTCTTGCATTTCCAATTACCCTCCCCACATGTAGAGCATAAGACTGCATAGGATACACTCGTCGTAACCTCCGTAAATCGCCACCTAACATTCGCAAGTTAGCGTACTTTACATTCATTCGCCCAGAGTTAGAATTCGCGTCTTTTATTTGGTCCCCTTATCAAGACTACTTAATTACTAACATAGAGCTTGTTCAAAACCGTGTCGCTCGTTTTATTACCGGAAATTACGAACAAAAATTCAGTATCACTAAAAAAAACTAAAACTTTCACAGCACCCTCTTCAGGTTCGCCGGTGTGTTTCTCTTTTATGCTTGTTTCATGGATATCTTTATAAAACCAGGCCTCATTCCCTCTCTTTGAAAACTCCACTGTGCATGTCTAGGCGGCTCCATGATCGTGGCAGTTTCGAGCGCATCTTCGGCAACTCAAAGGCGTTTAATTGTGCTGCGCTGCCACACGCCATCCAGCTTTGGATTGATCTCCCTGGTGATATCCCTTCAATCACAAATCGCAAAGCCTTTCACTACCGCCTGCTCGAACATTTCATGCTTACGTACTTATTTCTTATTCATTCTCTAGTTGTGTTACCTTATGTTTTGAATTGTCAAACGTTGTATTATGTCGCATTGTAAATGCTGCCAATTTTTTTTTACAATCACTGACTGTTCACGGTAATTAAGTTCGTGTCGCGTGCACGCTTTTCTTTTGTTTAATTTTCTGCTGGGGTGTTACTCGTGCTTTTCTGGCAGTCGTTAACATCACACGGCACTTTGCAGATTGTACCATTTTGATTTCATCTTTCTCTATACTTATCACAAGGCATGTTTTACCATGTATCGCCTCCTTCGCAATCCTCCAACTAGGAGCCTGTAAGACATTGTGAAAGAAAAAAAAAAGTCTAGTACCTGTCTTGTTTTCTAAACACATTCCTCCTCAGTTTTGCGAGAAATCGTAACGTAGGTTGTTCCATCAAGTATTAGCTAAAAACATTAAGTAAAAATACTTTGTGCAAATATTCCGCACACAAGCAATCTATAAATAAGAATACCAGAACACATTTTTTGTAACTTTATTTCTAAGTTTATCAAGCTAAAGCATTCATTTCTCCGTTCACCTTTTCTTGTTACTGCTGTTCAGTAATGCAGCCCAAACTAGGAGGCGAGTTCAGCAAGGCTCTATGGGCATAGGGCTGGCCAGGGCAGCAAAGGTGGGGCGATGATTTAGAGGCTGCAGCAGGAGATGAGGCAATGACGGTGGGCTGACCAGGGTCCTGCAAGCAGCGATTGGGCAGAAAAGCAACCATCACAGGCTGTCGCAGATCCCTGCTCTGAGGGGCAGCAGCGGTCGGGCTGCAAATATATGAACACATGGTCGAAGTGCCATCCCTTCATCGAGGCCAACAAACTTCAATAGCCACGTCTTGATGAAACGCTGAGCTTTTTCAAACACCTGCATAAGGGAATATAAATAAACACCTTAAAAAGTTCTAAGCACTGCATCGTACGATATATGCAAGCTGAAACAGTGACAAATAATGACAGAAAATATTTTAATAAACTATCTAGATCAAATTACTTGTGGCCATTATGAAAAGAAATGAACAAATACTTCAATAGTCATTGTGCCAGAAAAAATCTGCCACAGACCAAAATATTTAGAAATAGGTTTCAATGGAAGTTGATTGAAACAAGCTTCTTTGACTAATTTACAAATAAACACAAGGTCTTTCATGATTTCTAAACATCACACACAGTGTTGCAAGCCCATTGAAATAGTATACAGCAATCGCCTCTGACTGTATAAATGTATGACAGGTCAACAAGACACACAACCACACAAACATTCCACTCCGGATTATTCATGGTCACACATAAGCTAATACTGCACAAGAGGATGACTGACCACCAGATAGACAACATAAGATGAGAGAATCTATGTAAACTCTATTTCAGTTCTGATCTTGTGGATTATTGGAAGGCTCCTGTATTAATTTTAAAATGGTATGTGCAAATGCTATGAAAAATGTGATGATGTGGTTTCGTATATTGTTCTCTTCGCAATAAATAAACCTCCAAAACTTCACGTGCTTTTTGAGACTTGCATTGATCCGAAGTCTTGGTTTCATAGGATACCTGGACTAAATAGGTGGCTCACCAAAAAACAGCACTTCACAGAGGGTCCCGACAAAACTCAGCCATTCGCGCCCAGACAACCAGCTGCAGGGAGAGCACGCAGTTGTGGCGCTGCCGTGCTTCATTTTGGAACAAAGAACCCTAAAAGCCATTGCGCCAGTAATACTGCACTGTGATTTAAAAATAACTGTCTGAAGGCTACTCTCACATAAATAGCACTTTAAAACGGAGAGGAGCACTGCAAACCGGACTGCATCTATGCATGTGGCATTGAAGAGACAGTAATGTGCAGCGATGGCCACTCCCTCGTGATCTTTTTCTGATTGGGATTTTGTACTATGGTAGTACCGGCTTATATGCCCGTGTGGCGACGATACTACGCTACGCACTTCTGTAGTACAAAGAAAACGAATAAGTAGTGGCTGCGGCATCACTTTTTTTCTGGTGGCATATATACACCCTGTCTGCGGTATGCATGTACGTGGACGTTGATCAAGCGAACCACTGTGATAGCATAGCACGGGTGGTGTCGCGGTTTTTTGCTTGATAGTGCGGGATGGATCTCCAACCACAATGGCTGCATTTAGGTGGGGTCGAAATATAAAAAGAACACCCGTGAACCAAGAGATATGTGCGCATTACAGAATCCCAAGTGGTCACAATCTTGGTACGCACCCTACAGCGTACCTAAGAATGATATCTTGTTGGCACATTAAAGCCTAGCAATTATCGATGTTGAACAGACTTGTTCTTTATAGGCCGACACAAGCAAGCGGAAAAACTGAAACTGTGTGTTAGGTGAGCTAAACAACAAGTAAACATCAAAGACATTCGATACTTCTCTGGCAACGCATAAATTACGATGTTACTTAGCCATGGCAGCAAGAGACAAAAACGCTTACCGAATTCACTGGCTGCATAAAGCTAAGCTTTGAAAAGTCCACTCTTTTGTTCGTAACAAGAACCCTGTCTTTTGAACAAATGAAGTTAAACAGAGGCACTTCTGCACCGAGTTTTAACCACGAGAGTATCTTTTATAACAGTTCAGAGGCATATGAACGTGGCCCTGCACAGGTGTTGCGGGCAACGCAGCTTTTCTTTACACACAACTGTTTACGAAAAAAAAACACGTGCCTATCGTTTCGTTCACTACACGCATAAATCAGATAGATCAGTAGTTCACTACTCAACGCTCAGCGGGCCAGATAAAAAAAAGTTTACGATGTCGTTTGTTCGATCGATATGCGGGGTTTTAACGCCTCAAAACCACCATATGACTATGAGAGACGCCGTAGTGGAGGGCTCCGGAAATTTTGACCACCTGGAGTTCTTTAACGTACGCCCAAATCTGAGCACACGGGCCTACAACGTTTCCGCCTCCATCGGAAACGCAGCCACTGCAGCCGGGACTTGATCCCGCGCCCTTCGGGTCAGCAGCCGAGTACCTTAGCCACTAGACCACCGCGGCAGTGCAATGTCGTTTGTTGCATAATATGCTCGCTTCATTTCCGGCGAAACACCATTTAAACTTGACTATTTGGCCCTGGTTTCCTCTGGTGGCTGTCTTCACTATCGATTAAATATACCAGACACTTGCCATCCGGTTGAGAAACGAGCCCGACAGCACTAGAAAGAAGAGCGAGAGCAGAATTTTGCTCAGCTGACCATTTGTATGCAATGCTGCCTCCTCTTTCTACGTTCTCCCTTTCCTCTACACGTCCTTCTTTTTAAATACTGTTGCACTTGAATACGCAGCGGTACCACTAGCGCCCTTTGTTTTTCTTCTTTTAGAGAAATCTATTTCCCTAGTGTGCAGAGAACGTTTCAGACGGAAGATATAGCATTGATTGATATGTGGGGTTTAACGTCCCAAAACCACCATTTGTTTATGAGAGACGCCGCAGTGGAGGGCTCCAGAAATTTCGACCACCTTGTGTTTTTTAACGTGCATCAAAATTTGAGTCCACTGGCCTACAGCATTTCGACCTCCATCGAAAAAGGAAGATATAGCAGAGAGATGGGAGAGAGCACACGCTTACAGCCAATTTTATTGCACAGATGGCGGGAATTTATATACGGTCAAGAGGGCGAGGAGATCACGCACAGAAGAAAGGACAACTGATGGCCCGTGTGCCAAACCACCCTATTCCAGTCCTAAAATGACAACTTAATCACAAAAGATACCTGTATTCATTATCCGACAGATTAGCAGGTACCTTTTCTGTTAGGTTGTCATTTTAGGATTGAAGTAAGGTGGTCTGGTGCATGCGCCTTCATTTGTCTTTTCTTCTATGTGTGATATTCTCACCCTCTTGGCTGTATATATTTTCCCGTCATCTGTGCAAATAAATTGGTTGTGTGTGCTCTGTCTCATCTCTGCTATATCTTTCCTCTAAAACTTTCTCTGTGCGCTAAAGAATGTATTTATCTCAAAAAGAGCAATAGCAACCTGCCCAAGTAGTCACTCCTTTGGTTTTGTTACGGCGATGTGCGCACGCACCATTTCTACCAGCCGCCACTCTGGTTTGCGGGAGAAGCTGAGAAGGGCGCGCTCTCCCCGCCAGGGTGGCCGTGGAAACTCTAGCGCTGGTTCCTTTACTAGCAACGTTTAGGATTCGATGGTGCGGGTTCCGAAGATAAAACCTTCAAAAAGGAGAACTTCGACATAGCAAACTTGCAAACTTTGAAAGACCCCTTTACCTGGGATGAGTGACAGAAGTCAAAGCTGATAGGCACATCATCAGCACTATAGAAGGACCCTAAAGAGCTGGAGATGGCCGGACTGTGAAGGCACAATTGTGTACTCATTTGAATACACTAGGCAAAAATGGTACCTTTGAGGTAATACATCTTGATTGAGGAGGTACATGTATAAGTAAATTTTCATACAACAGTGAGGTTGCCAGAAAAGAAACCAGTGCAGATAACTCAATGAACTTTTGATGTGTAACTTTGTGCTAGCCTTTTTTTCCCAATCATAATCAGCCAAAACAGTTTTGTCACAAAGCTGCCCCCACACGATGTAGAGTCATTGCCCCAACCACACATCCCCACCCTGAATAGTGCCAACGTCTTAAAACGCCAATCAGTAGAACACTCCGTAGTGCGAAGTAGAGTAAGCATTTAAACGTTCTGCCATCAATAATTTGCCTTTCTATATTGACGATTCTCCAGAAAGAGAACAAAACATAAAAAATCTGTCACAAAACTAGCCACATTTCACGGTAGTACAGGTCTCTTGAATTGGGCACAAGAAAAGGATCATAATGCCACGTTCCATTTCCCAAAGTTTTGTTATCGTCCCAAAACAATCACACGATACTCAGCGTAAACCGCGCCCTGCCAGTTTTCGAAAAGGTTCCAGACTGTAGTAGATCATTTCGATAAAATCACGCCTATGTGCGAACGGTACAGTTTGTTCTGGAACCTACGCCACCGCCAGCGATAACGCTAGAACATTCGACGGCAAGAGTATAAATGCCGACGAGCTTCGCCGCTTCTCAGTTGTTGATCGAAGGCCGACGCTCCGTTCGCCGCTATCAGTCCGAGACTGCTATCTGTGCGAGACCTGCTGCTGTAATTGGACTTTCCGTTTACCGGGCACAGGTTCGCCCCAAATAAACAGTTTTAAATCCGAACACGAAGTCTCCTGTCTTCGGCCACGTCACGACCCCGTGACATCTGGTGGAGGTGCTGCTTCGTTCATGTACCGGACGTCCCCGTCAAGCCGTGAACCAGCCCACGTCGCGGGGAAGACACTGACGCCAACCAGGAGCAGCGAACAAGCCGCCGACAGCAAGGGCTACCACCGGAGTACGGGCTTCTACAAGACAAGGCGCGGAAGACCAAGGCCATGACCGCGACTGCAGCGACAATGACAACCGCAGCGTCCCAGCCCACGATGGTCATGCATCACCCAGGGAACCACCAATTTTCCATGGGTCATCGGTCGAAGACCCGGTAGTCCTGGCTAGAAACATACGACCGTGTGGCCGCCCTCAACCACTGGGACCATGACGAAAATTGCGTCGTGTGTTCTTCTATTTGGAAGACACCGCAAGGACCTGGCTCGAAAATCGAGAGTCCACGCTCCGAACGTGGGATGTTTTCTGCGGCGCATTTCTGCAAACGTCCGCGAGCGTCGCTCGCAAAGAGAGAGCCGCTGCTTTATTAGAGACCCGGGTTCAGCTACCAAATGAAAATGTCGCCATTTTCACAGAAGAAATGACCCGACTATTCCGTCACGCTGACCCAGACATGCCTGAGGAGAAAAAAGTTTGTTTCCTCATGCGAGGGGTCAAAAAGGAGCTCTTCGCGGGACTGATGAGAAACCCACCGAAAACCGTCCAAGAATTTGTAGCGAAGCGACCACTATCGAAAACACCCTGGACATGCGCACCAGACAGTATAATCGTCGCCTGACTGCAAACTGCGCTGCTGCTCAAGCCAGTAACTCCGGAGACCTGCGTGAAACGATCCGAGCGATCGTGTGGGAAGAGCTGCGCAAGCTGTTGCCTTCGGCGCAGCCTCAAGTGGATTCAATCGCCGACATTGTGCGAGAAGAAGTTCGGCAATCGCTTCAATTCCCCACGCACCGCTGCCCGAGCCAGAAGCTATGAGCTACGCCGCTGCACTGCGCCACAACGCTCCTCCCCGTCCACGCCAAAACGCCGCCCCATCGCACTTCCGTCGACAGACGCCACCACCCCCACCGACGGTATACCGTTCGCCAGCGGCCCAGCGCAGTGCACCGAGGAAGACTGACGTCTGGCGCACCCCTGACCATCGCGCGCTCTGCTACCACTGCGGCGAGGCCGGACACACATACCGCCGTTGCCAGTACCGACAGATGGGACTGCGTGGCTTCGCCGTCAATGCACCGCGTCCACAGCCAGGAGAACGACCACGTGACATCGCCGACTACCTACAGGAACTCGGTGGACACCACGAAGCCCTTCGCGTTCGCCGTCGCCCAGCCGCCGCACGTCACCACACCACCGGCAGTACTCTGGCCCAACGCGGGGCCGGTCTCCTAGCCCGTATCCGGGAAACTAAGGGCAGCAACCGGTGGAGGTGCGGTTGCTGTGCGACGAACTACCGAAGATCCTCCGACGACGACGACGCCGCGACGGAGCTTTCCGAACACAACGCCAAACAGGCAAAGCCCTGACGGCGAAAGCTCACTTACCGAAGGTGGCCTGACGACGCAACATGGAAGCAGCGGAACAAGCCGACGCAGCCGTGACCCGACGCCACGCCCTAACTGTAATGCGAGACGGCGAACTAGCGACCTCGACGTTCTTATCGACGGCCACAGTGTGACCGCTCTCGTCGATACTGGAGCCGACTATTCTGTCATCAGTGGGTCGTTCGCCGCGAAGTTAAAGAAAGTTAGGACAGCTTGGAAAGGCCCTGAAATCCGCACAGCCGGAGGTCATCTCGTAACGCCTGCAGGAATCTGCACAGCGAGAGTCACCATAAACGGCCGTATTTATCCTACAGACTTCGTAGTCTTACAGCGTTGCTCGAGAGATGTCATCCTTGGCATGGACTTCTTATGCCTCCATGGTGCTGTCATCAACCTAAAAACAAAGTCGATAACGTTATCCACAGAAGAAGCACTACCACCGCGCACGCCGTCAGGACACCATGCCTTGAATGTGCTGGAAGAACAAGTCACCATTCCGCCTCGCTCAAGCGTCATTATTTCAGTCGGCGCTCCTAAATCACCTGACTTGGAAGGCGTCGTTGAAGGCAGTCAGCATCTGTAGGTCACCCGAAATATTTGCGTCGCAAGAGGAATTGCAGAGCTGCGGGGAGGCAAAGCAACGGTTATGCTCACGAATTTCAGCAATGAGTACAAACATGTGAACAAAGGAACAACGGTCGCATACATCGAAGAAATTGTCGAAGCCACCAGTGCTTTCGCCTTCGCCGATTCTGCGGAACCTGCTCAGAGGAACCAAGCCCCTCCCATAGCTTTCGACGTCAAACCCAGACTTCCGAACGATAAGCAAGAACAGCTCAAGGCCCTGCTCCTGCAATACGAAGATTGCTTTTCGTCGTCATCGAAAATTCGGCAAACCCCAATCACGAAACATCGCATCATAACCGAAAAAAATGCCAGACCACTCCGTCAGAGTCCGTACAGGGTTCGACGCGAGAACGTGAGGCCATGAAGAGACAAGTTGATGAAATGCTGCGGGTTGACATTATCCAGCCGTCCAAGAGTCCATGGGCATCCCCCGTGGTGTTAGTGAAGAAAAAGGATGGGACCCTACGTTTCTGCGTCGATTATCGCCGCCTGAACAAAATCACAAGAAAGGACGTGTATCCTCTCCCACGAATAGACGACGCACTTGATCGGCTCCATAACGCCAAGTACTTTTCGTCAATGGACCTCAAGACTGGCTATTGGCAAATCGAAGTCGACGAAAGAGACCGAGAGAAGACGGCGTTTATAACACCGTACGGCCTCTTCGAGTTTAAGGTGATGCCCTTCGGCCTTTGCTCAGCGCCTGCAACTTTTCAACGCGTTATGGATACAGTACTGGCAGGATTGAAGTGGCAGACTTGCCTTGTGTACTTGGACGACGTCGTCGTGTTTTCCTCGAGTTTCGACGAGCATCTCGGTGCCTTGAAGCTGTACTTCAAGCCATCAAGACTTTCGGACTCACACTGAAGCCAGAAAAGTGCAGATTTGCGTATGAGGAGCTCTTGTTTCTGGGGCACGTTATCAGCAAGTCTGGAGTTCGTCCCGATCCACGGAAAACAGCCGCCATCGCCGACTTCTCGCCGCCCACTGACAAGAAAGCCGTGCGCCGATTTCTGGGCCTGTGTGCCTATTATAGGCGGTTCGTGAAAAACTTCGCCCGCATCGCCGATTCTCTCACTAACCTTACCAAGGCCGACGTGGAGCTTAAGTGGGAAACGCCGCAGGAACACGCTTTCCAGGAGCTTAAACATCGCCTCCAGACGCCTCCGTTACTTGCCCATTTCGACGAATTCGCCGAGACAGAAATACATACTGACGCAAGCAGCGTAGGTCTTGGCGCCGTTCTTGTGCAGAGGGCTGACGGACTTGAAAGGGTTATTAGTTACGCCAGCCGATCGCTATCCAAAGCAGAAGCAAATTATTCCACAACAGAAAAGGAGTGCCTCGCCATCATCTGGGCTACGTCGAAATTTCGCCCCTACCTCTACGGCAGGCCCTTCAAAGTTGTGAGCGACCACCACGCATTGTGTTGGCTAGCCACCTTAAAGGACCCTTCAGGTCGCCTCGCACGATGGAGCCTGAGACTTCAAGAATATGACATTACTGTCATTTACAAGTCCGGCAAAAAACACTCCGACGCCGACTGTCTCTCTCGTGCGCCTGTCGACCAACCGCTACCCGACGACCCGGATGACGACTACTTCTTAGGAACGATAACTACCGACGACTTCGCTGAACGACAGAGGGCCGACCCGGAACTTAAGGCCCTAATAGAATACCTCGAAGGCAGACCGCCGAAGTCCCGAGGTATTCAAGCGCGCACTTGCGTCGTTCTTTCTACGAAACGGTCTTCTACAAAAGAAAAACTTTTCACTGCTTCGAGCTAAATACCTCCTTGTGGTGCCTTCTGCTCGGCGACCAAAACTTCTGCAGGCCCTGCACGATGATCCGACGGCAGGGCACCTCGGTGTTTCTCGCACGCTCGCGAGGATACAAGAAAGGTACTACTGGCCACGTCTTACAACCGACGTCACTCGTTATGATGAAACATGCCGGGACAGTCAGCGACGCAAGACACCGCCGACAAGGCCAGCGGGACTTCTGCAGCCAATTGATCCACCTTGCCGACCTTTCCAGCAGATTGGTATGGACCTACTGAGGCCATTCCCGACGTCGGCTTTCGGAAACAAGTGGATCGTGGTAGCTACCGACTACCTCACCCGCTACGCCCGAGACAAAAGCCCTGCCAAAAGGCAGTGCATCCGAGATAGCTAAGTTCTTCGTCTAAAATATCGTCCTACGTCACGGCGCCCCGGAGGTCCTTATCACCGACAGAGGAACGGCATTCACTGCCGACTTAACTCAAGCGATCTTGGCATACAGCCAAAACCAAACCACCGCCGGACGACAGCGTACCACCCACAGACCAACGGCCTCACCGAGCGGCTTAACAAGACAATCGCCGACATGCTGTCATTGTACGTCGATGTCTAACACAAGACGTGGGACGCCATTCTTTCGTATGTGACCTTCGCATACAAACACGGCGGTGCAGAGAGACGAAGCAGATATCTCATACAAATTGGTCTACGTAAGGAGCCCGGCAACGACGCTCGATGCCAGGTTACCCAGCGTCACCGACGAAGAAAACCTCGATATGAGCGAGTACCTTCAACGCTCCGCAGAAGCCCGACAACTTGCGCGTCTCCGTATCAAGAATCAACAGACGACCGACAGCCACCGTACAACCTTCCACGACGCTTCGTGGAATACCAGCCGGGGAACGTGTTTGGGTGTGGACGCCGATACGCGAACGTGGACTAAGTGAAAAGCTTCTGCGACGGTACTTCGGACCGTACAGGTGGTTCAACGTCTCGACCCACTTGATTACGAGGTTGTCCCCGACGGCATCACGAACTCTCAACGACGCCGATCGCGACCTGAAGTCGTCCATGTCGCGCGCCTCAAGCTGTTTCATGCGCGTTAACAAACTGAACAGTGTTTTTGTATTATGTGTTGTATTGTAATTTATTCATTGTACTTTCTCGCATTATTATTGTACTTCATTTTTAGATTAAAGCATCGGTACGATGCCTTTTTTCAGAGGGGGGCAATGCCACGTTCCATTTCCCAAGTTTTTGTTATCGTCCAAAACCACACCCGATTCTCAGCGCAAACCGCGCCTGCAGTTTTCAAGAAGGTTCCGGACTGTAGTAGATCATGTCGATAAGATCACGCCCACTGTGCGAACGGTACAGATTGTTCTGGAACCTACGCCACCGCCAGTGATAACGCTAGAACATTCGACGGCAAGAGTATAAATGCCGACGCGCTTCACCGCTTGTCAGTTGTTGATCGAAGGCTGACGCTCCGTTCACCGTTATCAGTTCGAGACTGCTATGTGTGCGAGACTGCTGCTGTAATTGGACTTTCCATTTACCGGGCACAGGTTCGCCCAAATAAACAGTTAAATCCCAACACGAAGTCTCCTGTCTTCAGCCACGTCACGACCCCGTGACAATAATATTGCTACGCCATGCCGCCCAAAAAAACTCCTTGAATGCTGTTAAGGCGCTACAACACGAGATCAACGACAAGGCTAAGTTCAACGAAGTGATAGGAATAAAATGTCAGTGAACCTCTGACGTTTACTTGAAGAAAATAATTATTGCTTGAAAGCAGTGTTTGCAGAGACTGGTGTTGCACCAGTAGTGGGCAATATTTCATTGAAGGTACACTAAAGAGAACCAATGTATCAGTTTATACTGACATGCTGCACATAGACCTCCCATGCCACAGCTCATTATCAGCGGAGAAAATTAGGGTTGAAGTTTGTTT
>WOVY01011960.1:0-76156 GCA_013436015.1 Rhipicephalus annulatus
ATGCGCTCGGAAATCTGTACTGCTTTCTACAACGACCCGCAAAGCGCTCACGCTGGCGCTCTCAACGTACAACGTCTACGTCAGCGGTACTACTGGCGCGGCATGTACACAATTGTCCGCAAGTACGTACGTGCTTGTACTGCATGCCAGTGACGTAAAGTCCCACCTCAACGCCCTGCCGGTACACTTAAGCCTCTGCCTTGTCCAGCGCGTTCCGTTTGACCACGTCGGTATCGACTTATACGGACCACTTCCTCGTCGTCTTCTGGAAATAGGTGGATAATTGTCGGCGTGGACCACCTCATGCGTTACGCGGAGATGGCATCACTACCCGCAGCAACCCGCGGGGGAAGTTGCGTTTTTGATCTTGCGCAACTTTGTTCTTCGCCATGGTGCTCCCCGCGAACTTTTGAGCGACCGGAGGCGTGTTTTCTTCTCTGACGCCATTCAAGCGTTGCTCACTCAGTGCAACATGTTTCATCGCATGACGACAGCATACGAATGGCCTCACAGAACGATTTATTCGCACTCTCGTGATATGTTGACGATGTACACAGCTTCAGACCAGACCGATTGGGACAACTGTCCTTCCCTTCGTCACGTATGCGTAACACCCACTACGCACGCGACAACAGGGTTCTCCCCTTTCTTTCTGATGTACGGACGCGAACCATCGTGCACGCTAGACACTATCCTCCCATACACACCCGACTCCTCTGAGTACACTGCAATTTCTGATGTAGCCAGGTACGCGAAAGATTGCAGACTCTTGGCCCGTTCACTGACAACCGAGGACCAAGGCCACCAGAAGCTACGGCATGACACCGACCGACATCTCTCTACTTTCGCGACTGGTGTTCTCGTTCGGCTCTGGATTCCACCGAGCACTCCTGGCCTTTCGTCGAATTACTGGCACGATACCACGGGCCCTACCACATTCTCGCCCGTACGTCACCAGTCAATTATGAGATTGAGCCTTTGACACAGTCTTATGACTTACGCCGTCATGTCCGAGAAATTGTGCATGTGAGTCGCCTAGAGCCATATTACGACCCCGCTATAGTGACTACGCCTTAAGTCGCCAGGTTGGCTACTCTATTCACCGGAAACCCAATGCAGAGAACTATGCGAACGACGACGAAGCAGCATGACACGGCAAGCCACAGCGTTGGTGCACACGCGCGACCCAAGCTTGCATTTATTTTGTATTTTCGGCCTGTTTGCGTTCCTCGCTCTTCTGCCGTTCCTCGGCCTTCCGGTAGGTCTGTACGTAAATAAACTGCGTGACAGTAGGCATATTCCTCGTGGCAGCACTTGCGCGCAAATTCCGAAATTCACAATAGTGATATTCGTGTGCGGGAACGTTACATTGAACAAAGAGAGGACGGTAGCGTTAGGTGACACCGCATATTCTCCTCCGTCGGCCACAGGCGCATCGAAAGAGACGTCCATATACGTCACAGGTCGACATAATAGGCAAATGTACTCGACGGAGCATAGCCTTGGTGGCGCATAGCAGAATGGTTAAAGGTGTGTGGTAAAGCATATTGATTAACACCAAAAGAACAGTCAAATAGGGCGGAATGCTCCCACAGAACATCTAATCCCAAAATGATTTCATGTGGGCAGTGGTTCAGGACGTAAAACAATACAGAAGTATGACATCCAGCCACAGTGACGTGGGCGGCACACATCTCAGTGACAGCTTACGCTCTTCCATCAGAAACTCGGACTACAGTGATAGAACCAGGCGTAACCACTTTATTTAGCCGAGCACGAAGACTAGAGTTCATTGCAGATATGTGAGCACTAGTGTCATTCAGTGCTATTGCAGGTGTGCTGTTTACATATACGTTGATGAAGTTCTTCTGTCCTCAGTTCCTCAGTTCAGTCAGTCAGTTCAGTAGGTCAGTTCAGTCAGTCAGTCAGTCAGTCAGTTCAGTCAGTCAGTTAGTCAGTTCAGTCAGTCAACCAGTAAAACATCAAATAGAGGCCGCTAAGAGTGTAGCTGTCGTTGATGTCACTACCGCTACCATGTGTATATCTCTTAATCTGAGTAGTATGCCTTTGTTCCCAGGCCACCGGTACCTGGGTTCCGGGAATCCACTGCGCAACGGAGATCCGGTGGACGAGGACGACGGCATAGCCAATTAAGTCGCACGACGAAGCCTACGAGCGAGCCACAAGTCACGACGACGTCTTTGCGGCTGACCAAGCATCTGCAGCTCTCTTCTTGAACGACTTTACACGCACCGGTAACTTGAATTCTGCATGAGGTGCAGTCAGTCTGGGCACGAATAATATTGTAGAACAACACGTTTTGGGCCGCAGTCTCTATGGAATGCCAGGAGATAGACGGAAACGTGCATATAACGGGCAATCAGATACAGCAGACGCAAAGCGATACCAGCCTGACTCAAGCACCGGCGACGCCGAAATGTCAGCGCAGATGCAATCCGACGCTCCCGTCCGTCCAGGCGGAGCAGGAACTGGAGGTAACGGTGAAAATTCCGCAGAACTCGTTCAGCAGATTTTGCGCTTACCTCCTGACCACGGAGTGGTCACAGTGTTCCTTGACAGCAAAATACTGACCACATGGGCCTATGCAATGCTGAAGACGAATTTAGTGTATGACACCGACAAAACGTTTCCAGGAGTTTTAACTAGCGTCTCACGCTTGCCAGTGCACTTGGCCGTATCATTACATTCCTCACGGCACCTACCTTAACTTACCAGCTCACACAAGAGCCGTGCGTTGCACTGTCAAGGTTACTCCCCACGGTCTACGCACCCCTCGGAAGACTGGCTGTTCGGTTGTCCAACCTGTCAACTCTGTCATGCTAGTTTATGGTCTTAGCTCTGTCGGATTAAACCAATCCTTGGATACAGGCATGTGCCACGTTAAGAAAGGCGAGACAAACAACCCGATGAAACCGCAGTCTTACACTCCGTTTCAGGAAAAGGACCACGCCGATCTGGCTAAGAGCTACTGGGGGTCTAAAATCACGCCGGGAAACGAGGAGCAAAATGGCGACGACAAGAAGAGCATACCTGCATGCATGGGCGTGCCGCGACACAACTTTGCCTACGACTTCATTTACATTGACAAGGCTAGTCCCCGCTTGACCAAGTTTGTCAACCAGTTTCCCTTCAAAGGCCACGTGGGCACACCATAGTCAACTATGAGTATCAGTTTGGCGGTGACGCGTGGCTAAATATGGGCCCTACTTACAACTCGGGGAATGAGTTGCTAACTCGAACACACCTAGGCCTGCCTACTGACGTTGTATCCTACACCACTAGCAACCTGTCAAACTACGAGTCGTACGAGCAAAAGGCAGATCTGAACGTCACCATGCGTCTTCGGCCCGACGATATGCACATGCGCCACGTGAAATAGTTAGACCCTATGGAAAATACTTACTTTACCCCCGCGTTTAAAACCGATGATACATTCCAACATTCAGCCGAGTTTGACTTTCGGTGTGTTAGCGGTGAGCAAGTCGAACAAGGACGATCCCGGCAGTACCGAAACTTTCCAAGATTTGCCGCTTTCTTTCGAATGACACATAATTTGTGGTTCATTCTGACGTGGACGACATAGTAGCCGACAGCGTGCCTCTTGTCTTGTGCGTGGCGTAATGTAGAATGAGCGATATCATGTGTTGTAAGGGTACACAATAAACAAAAGTTGCATTAGCGCTAACAAGTTCATCTTTTTTTCGCTCCTTTCCTTCATGTTGAGCGGCGCTAAAGCAATATTTTATCATGCACTAACTCGCCCAGTCAGCAGTACTTTTCCACAACGGGGGTTGGCCACACTGTACCTCATAACTTTTGTTTACTCAACACTTGCTAGAAAGGAACAAATTAGATAAGAACAATATTAACGTTCCTTTAAAAAAAGGTGAAAAGTGCTGAAGTATTTAATAGACCAGCATATATAAAACAATATAGCGAAAATGAAGAAGGGGAACATAGAATTATCTGCTGTCAACATGTGAACACGCGCATTTCTTTTCACGCAGCTTATGTCCGATTACGCTAACCAATAATAATATTAAAAAGTACGTTTTTTTGACTTCCAGAGGCAGTTTCGTCTCCTGTTGACGAAAACTGCAAAAGTACGCTAATTTTAAATGGTTCAACATAACTAACAATAGAACTAAGTAGAATACTGAATTCGCGGTGCTACTCACGTTTCCTAAAACAAACGGTACGTAAGTAACTGTCTTCCTGTACGTGAAGTCCCTGCAAAGAAATGCATTACTAGTCAGATACCAATAGTATATCAACTTTATCAGTATTGGAGTGGGACTGAAAAATGGGGAAAACTCTTAACTTTCCCGATGACGCTGATTCAATTCGCGGTTACAAAGAAAGCAAGTATATCCTCGAGGAAATACGTTCAATTATTTCCAAAGTATGGTTTACCGACAGCCTCAAATGTTTCTCAGAGCTGTCAACAAATATGTGTTAGGGTTACAGAGCATGAACCTTGCACTCTCAAATTGCAAAAACTTTGTTTTGCGAACAAAATGAGAGCGAGGAATTCGTTGTACAACTTGCGTTCCCCTTAGAAAGAAAGTGTTATGAACATAAGAAATGAGTTAAAAAAGAGACGTAGCACTTGAATGTTCCGCGCATATTATAGTATAAAACACACACCGATGTATAATATAATTATATATATATATATTATATATTGCGACGTAGTTTTTTTACACGCCTTTATCAGGCCTCGAAGACGTTGCCAAAACCGTTACCTCTAAGCACAGAACCGACTCAAGGGTCATCCCCACTAACGGAGCACTAGGTGATAATGGTTTTGTACAGGTGATGAAGAAACGTGCTTTAAAGGCCCACACTAATTCTCCGCGCATGAAAGTGGCCATCCTGGCCGCAAAATATAGATGCGGAGAACGCCTTGCGAAGGGCTTCATACGCGAGCATGCACTATCTTGGTACCTCGACAGCGCCGGTCACTTGCAGCAATCACATGTTCAACGCGATAATTAATGGGCGAGGTCTGCTCTAACCCAGGCAACACACTGGTGTTGAACAAATCTTAGACGCGTAACGACTAACGTCGGCCGCAATACTGGCCCAAGGTCGGCGTCTCATCCAAGTGCAACTTCTTCCGTTGTGAGACCGGTGTTCAGGCCGACTTGGGCCGACGTCTTCTGCTGCGTTTCATTTGCCAATATTACAGCCAACGCCGGCCGACTCTACACATGCCAATGAAGGCCCGTCCTTTCACCGACGTAGTTTTCAACGTACATCCAGCATAGGACAATCTCGGGCCAATTTGTTGCCAATGAAATGCTATTATTAACGCCAGCATTCGCTTTACGACGAATATCGGCTACCATTGGCTTGCCAATATCCACCGTTATTAATATGGGCTTTTTACTACTGGCATTCCTTAGCAGGTAACTTTACATTACGCCTTCAGAACTTCCCCTAACAGCTTATCGCAGCCCCGTACGAGCTTCACGGTGTATAGTTTACTTCAAGGCGACTAACCACTGGATGACTTGTGTAGAAAAACTACACAATTCCACTAAGTCCTTCATCTCTGCCATTTTTCTTGCATTTCCAATTACCCTCCCCACATGTAGAGCATAAGACTGCATAGGATACACTCGTCGTAACCTCCGTAAATCGCCACCTAACATTCGCAAGTTAGCGTACTTTACATTCATTCGCCCAGAGTTAGAATTCGCGTCTTTTATTTGGTCCCCTTATCAAGACTACTTAATTACTACAATAGAGCTGTTCAAACCGTGTCGCTCGTTTTATTACCGGAAATTACGAACAAAAAATTCAGTATCACTAAAAAAAACTAAAACTTTCACAGCACCCTCTTCAGGTTCGCCGGTGTGTTTCTCTTTATGCTTGTTTCATGGATATCTTTATAAAACCAGGCCTCATTCCCTCTCTTTGAAAACTCCACTGTGCATGTCTAGGCGGCTCCATGATCGTGGCAGTTTCGAGCGCATCTTCGGCAACTCAAAGGCGTTTAATTGTGCTGCGCTGCCACACGCCATCCAGCTTTGGATTGATCTCCCTGGTGATATCCCTTCAATCACAAATCGCAAAGCCTTTCACTACCGCCTGCTCGAACATTTCATGCTTACGTACTTATTTCTTATTCATTCTCTAGTTGTGTTACCTTATGTTTTGAATTGTCAAACGTTGTATTATGTCGCATTGTAAATGCTGCCAATTTTTTTTTACAATCACTGACTGTTCATCGGTAATTAAGTTCGTGTCGCGTGCACGCTTTTCTTTTGTTTAATTTTCTGCTGGGGTGTTACTCGTGCTTTTCTGGCAGTCGTTAACATCACACGGCACTTTGCAGATTGTACCATTTTGATTTCATCTTTCTCTATACTTATCACAAGGCATGTTTTACCTATGTATCGCCTCCTTCGCAATCCTCCAACTAGGAGCCTGTAAGACATTGTGAAAGAAAAAAAAAGTCTAGTACCTGTCTTGTTTTCTAAACACATTCCTCCTCAGTTTTGCGAGAAATCGTAACGTAGGTTGTTCCATCAAGTATTAGCTAAAAACATTAAGTAAAAATACTTTGTGCAAATATTCCGCACACTAGCAATCTATAAATAAGAATACCAGAACACATTTTTTGTAACTTTATTTCTAAGTTTATCAAGCTAAAGCATTCATTTCTCCGTTCACCTTTTCTTGTTACTGCTGTTCAGTAATGCAGCCCAAACTAGGAGGCGAGTTCAGCAAGGCTCTATGGGCATAGGGCTGGCCAGGGCAGCAAAGGTGGGGCGATGATTTAGAGGCTGCAGCAGGAGATGAGGCAATGACGGTGGGCTGACCAGGGTCCTGCAAGCAGCGATTGGGCAGAAAAGCAACCATCACAGGCTGTCGCAGATCCCTGCTCTGAGGGGCAGCAGCGGTCGGGCTGCAAATATATGAACACATGGTCGAAGTGCCATCCCTTCATCGAGGCCAACAAACTTCAATAGCCACGTCTTGATGAAACGCTGAGCTTTTTCAAACACCTGCATAAGGGAATATAAATAAACACCTTAAAAAGTTCTAAGCACTGCATCGTACGATATATGCAAGCTGAAACAGTGACAAATAATGACAGAAAATATTTTAATAAACTATCTAGATCAAATTACTTGTGGCCATTATGAAAAGAAATGAACAAATACTTCAATAGTCATTGTGCCAGAAAAAATCTGCCACAGACCAAAATATTTAGAAATAGGTTTCAATGGAAGTTGATTGAAACAAGCTTCTTTGACTAATTTACAAATAAACACAAGGTCTTTCATGATTTCTAAACATCACACACAGTGTTGCAAGCCCATTGAAATAGTATACAGCAATCGCCTCTGACTGTATAAATGTATGACAGGTCAACAAGACACACAACCACACAAACATGCCACTCCGGATTATTCATGGTCACACATAAGCTAATACTGCACAAGAGGATGACTGACCACCAGATAGACAACATAAGATGAGAGAATCTATGTAAACTCTATTTCAGTTCTGATCTTGTGGATTATTGGAAGGCTCCTGTATTAATTTTAAAATGGTATGTGCAAATGCTATGAAAAATGTGATGATGTGGTTTCGTATATTGTTCTCTTCGCAATAAATAAACCTCCAAAACTTCACGTGCTTTTTGAGACTTGCATTGATCCGAAGTCTTGGTTTCATAGGATACCTGGACTAAATAGGTGGCTCACCAAAAAACAGCACTTCACAGAGGGTCCGACAAAACTCAGCCATTCGCGCCCAGACAACCAGCTGCAGGGAGAGCACGCAGTTGTGGCGCTGCCGTGCTTCATTTTGGAAACAAAGAACCCTAAAAGCCATTGCGCCAGTAATACTGCACTGTGATTTAAAAATAACTGTCTGAAGGCTACTCTCACATAAATAGCACTTTAAAACGGAGAGGAGCACTGCAAACCGGACTGCATCTATGCATGTGGCATTGAAGAGACAGTAATGTGCAGCGATGGCCACTCCCTCGTGATCTTTTTCTGGATTGGGATTTTGTACTATGGTAGTACCGGCTTATATGCCCGTGTGGCGACGATACTACGCTACGCACTTCTGTAGTACAAAGAAAACGAATAAGTAGTGGCTGCGGCATCACTTTTTTTCTGGTGGCATATATACACCCTGTCTGCGGTATGCATGTACGTGGACGTTGATCAAGCGAACCACTGTGATAGCATAGCACGGGTGGTGTCGCGGTTTTTTGCTTGATAGTGCGGGATGGATCTCCAACCACAATGGCTGCATTTAGGTGGGGTCGAAATATAAAAAGAACACCCGTGAACCAAGAGATATGTGCGCATTACAGAATCCCAAGTGGTCACAATCTTGGTACGCACCCTACAGCGTACCTAAGAATGATATCTTGTTGGCACATTAAAGCCTAGCAATTATCGATGTTGAACAGACTTGTTCTTTATAGGCCGACACAAGCAAGCGGAAAAACTGAAACTGTGTGTTAGGTGAGCTAAACAACAAGTAAACATCAAAGACATTCGATACTTCTCTGGCAACGCATAAATTACGATGTTACTTAGCCATGGCAGCAAGAGACAAAAACGCTTACCGAATTCACTGGCTGCATAAAGCTAAGCTTTGAAAAGTCCACTCTTTTGTTCGTAACAAGAACCCTGTCTTTTGAACAAATGAAGTTAAACAGAGGCACTTCTGCACCGAGTTTTAACCACGAGAGTATCTTTTATAACAGTTCAGAGGCATATGAACGTGGCCCTGCAACAGGTGTTGCGGGCAACGCAGCTTTTCTTTACACACAACTGTTTACGAAAAAAAAACACGTGCCTATCGTTTCGTTCACTACACGCATAAATCAGATAGATCAGTAGTTCACTACTCAACGCTCAGCGGGCCAGATAAAAAAAGTTTACGATGTCGTTTGTTCGATCGATATGCGGGGTTTAACGCCTCAAAACCACCATATGACTATGAGAGACGCCGTAGTGGAGGGCTCCGGAAATTTTGACCACCTGGAGTTCTTTAACGTACGCCCAAATCTGAGCACACGGGCCTACAACGTTTCCGCCTCCATCGGAAACGCAGCCACTGCAGCCGGGACTTGATCCCGCGCCCTTCGGGTCAGCAGCCGAGTACCTTAGCCACTAGACCACCGCGGCAGTGCAATGTCGTTTGTTGCATAATATGCTCGCTTCATTTCCGGCGAAACACCATTTAAACTTGACTATTTGGCCCTGGTTTCCTCTGGTGGCTGTCTTCACTATCGATTAAATATACCAGACACTTGCCATCCGGTTGAGAAACGAGCCCGACAGCACTAGAAAGAAGAGCGAGAGCAGAATTTTGCTCAGCTGACCATTTGTATGCAATGCTGCCTCCTCTTTCTACGTTCTCCCTTTCCTCTACACGTCCTTCTTTTTAAATACTGTTGCACTTGAATACGCAGCTGGTACCACTAGCGCCCTTTGTTTTTCTTCTTTTAGAGAAATCTATTTCCCTAGTGTGCAGAGAACGTTTCAGACGGAAGATATAGCATTGATTGATTATGTGGGGTTTAACGTCCCAAAACCACCATTTGTTTATGAGAGACGCCGCAGTGGAGGGCTCCAGAAATTTCGACCACCTTGTGTTTTTTAACGTGCATCAAAATTTGAGTCCACTGGCCTACAGCATTTCGACCTCCATCGAAAAAGGAAGATATAGCAGAGAGATGGGAGAGAGCACACGCTTACAGCCAATTTTATTGCACAGATGGCGGGAATTTATATACGGTCAAGAGGGCGAGGAGATCACGCACAGAAGAAAGGACAACTGATGGCCCGTGTGCCAAACCACCCTATTCCAGTCCTAAAATGACAACTTAATCACAAAAAGATACCTGTATTCATTATCCGACAGATTAGCAGGTACCTTTTCTGTTAGGTTGTCATTTTAGGATTGAAGTAAGGTGGTCTGGTGCATGCGCCTTCATTTGTCTTTTCTTCTGTGTGTAATATTCTCACCCTCTTGGCTGTATATATTTTCCCGCCATCTGTGCAAATAAATTGGTTGTGTGTGCTCTGTCTCATCTCTCTGCTATATCTTTCCTCTAAAACTTTCTCTGTGCGCTAAAGAATGTATTTATCTCAAAAAGAGCAATAGCAACCTGCCCAAGTAGTCACTCCTTTGGTTTTGTTACGGCGATGTGCGCACGCACCATTTCTACCAGCCGCCACTCTAGTTTGCGGGAGAAGCTGAGAAGGGCGCGCTATTTCCCGCCAGGGTGGCCGTGGAAACTCCTAGCGCTGGTTCCTTTACTAGCAACGTTTAAGATTCGATGGTGCGGGTTCCGAAGATAAAACCTTCAAAAAGGAGAACTTCGACATAGCAAACTTGCAAACTTTGAAAGACCCCTTTACCTGGGATGAGTGACAGAAGTCAAAGCTGATAGGCACATCATCAGCACTATAGAAGGACCCTAAAGAGCTGCAGATGGCCGGACTGTGAAGGCACAATTGTGTACTCATTTGAATACACTAGGCAAAAATGGTACCTTTGAGGTAATACATCTTGATTGAGGAGGTACATGTATGAGTAAATTTTCATACAACAGCGAGGTTGCCAGAAAAGAAACCAGTTGCAGATAACTCAAATGAACTTTTGATTGTGTAACTTTGTGCTAGCCTTTTTTCCCAATCATAATCAGCCAAAAACAGTTTTGTCACAAAGCTGCCCCACACGATGTAGAGTCATTCGCCCAACCACACATCCCCACCTGAATAGTGCCAACTGTCTTAAAACGCCAATCAGTAGAACACTCCGTAGTGCGAAGTAAGCATTTTAAACGTTCTGCCATCAATAATTTGCCTTTATATTGACAATTCTCCAGAAAGAGAAAAAAACATAAAAAATCTGTCACAAAATAGCCACATTTCACGGTAGTACAGGTCTTTGAATTGGGCACAAGAAAAGGATCATAATGCCACGTTCCATTTCCCAAGTTTTGTTATCGTCCCAAAACATCACACGATACTCAGCGTAAACCGCGCCTGCAGTTTTCGAAAAGGTTCCAGACTGTAGTAGATCATTTCGATAAGATCACGCCTACTGTGCGAACGGTACAGATTGTTCTGGAACCTACGCCACCGCCAGCGATAACGCTAGAACATTCGACGGCAAGAGTATAAATGCCGACGAGCTTCGCCGCTTCTCAGTTGTTGATCGAAGGCCGACGCTCCGTTCGCCGCTATCAGTCCGAGACTTGCTATCTGTGCGAGACTGCTGCTGTAATTGGACTTTCCGTTTACCGGGCACAGGTTCGCCCAAATAAACAGTTAAATCCGAACACGAAGTCTCCTGTCTTCGGCCACGTCACGACCCCGTGACATCTGGTGGAGGTGCTGCTTCGTTCATGTACCGGACGTCCCCGTCAAGCCGTGAACCCAGCCCACGTCGCGGGGAAGACACTGACGCCAACCAGGAGCAGCGAACAAGCCGCCGACAGCAAGGGCTACCACCGGAGTACGGGCTTCTACAAGACAAGGCGCGGAAGACCAAGGCCATGACCGCGACTGCAGCGACAATGACAACCGCAGCGTCCCAGCCCACGATGGTCATGCATCAACCCAAGGGAACCACCAATTTTCCATGGGTCATCGTTCGAAGACCCGGAGTCCTGGCTAGAAACATACGACCGTGTGGCCGCCCTCAACCACTAGGGACCATGACGAAAAATTGCGTCGTGTGTTATTCTATTTCGAAGACACCGCAAGGACCTGGCTCGAAAATCGAGAGTCCACGCTCCGAACGTGGGATGTTTTCTGCGGCGCATTTCTGCAAACGTCCGCGAGCGTCGCTCGCAAAGAGAGAGCCGCTGCTTTATTAGAGACCCGGGTATCAACTACCAAATGAAAATGTCGCCATTTTCACAGAAGAAATGACCCGACTTATTCCGTCACGCTGACCCAGACATGCCTGAGGAGAAAAAAGTTTGTTTCCTCATGCGAGGGGTCAAAAAGGAGCTCTTCGCGGGACTGATGAGAAACCCACCGAAAACCGTCCAAGAATTTGTAGCTGAAGCGACCACTATCGAAAAGACCCTGGACATGCGCACCAGACAGTATAATCGTCACCTGACTGCAAACTGCGCTGCTGATCAAGCGAGTAACTCCGGAGACCTGCGTGAAACAATCCGAGCGATCGTGCGGGAAGAGCTGCGCAAGCATGTCGCCTTCAGGCGCAGCCTCAAGTGGATTCAATCGCCTGACATTGTGCGAGAAGAAGTTCAGCAATCGCTTCAAGTTCCCCACGCACCGCTGCCCGAGCCAGAAGCTATGAGCTACGCCGCTGCACTTGCGCCACAACGCTCCTCCCCGTCCACGCCAAAACGCTGCCCCATCGCACTTCCGTCGACAGACGCCACCACCCCCACCGACGGTATACCGTTCGCCAGCGGCCCAGCGCAGTGCACCGAGGAAGACTGACGTCTGGCGCACCCCTGACCATCGCGCGCTCTGCTACCTACTGCGGCGAGGCCGGACACACATACCGCCGTTGCCAGTACCGACAGATGGGACTGCGTGGCTTCGCCGTCAATGCACCGCGTCCACAGCCAGGAGAACGACCACGTGACATCGCCGACTACCTAAGAGGCACTCGGTGGACACCACGAAGCCCTTCGCGTTCGCAGTCGCCCAGCCGCCGCACGTCACCACACCACCGGCAGTACTCTGGCCCAACGCGGGGCCGGTCTTCTAGCCCGTATCTGGGAAACTGAGGGCAGCAACCGGTGCAGGTGCAGTTCCTGTGCGACGAACTACCGAAGATCCTCCGACGACGACGACGCCGCGACGGAGCTTTCCGAACACAACTCCAAACAGGCAAAGCCCTGACGGCGAAAGCTCACTTACCGAAGGTGGCCTGACGACGCAACATGAAGCAGCGGAACAAGCCGACGCAGCCGTGACCAGACGCCATGCCCTAACTGTAATGCGAGACGGCGAACTAGCGACCTCGACGTTCTTATCGACGGCCACAGTGTGACCGCTCTCGTCGATACTGGAGCCGACATTTCTGTCATCAGTGGGTCGTTCGCCGTGAAGTTAAAGAAAGTTAGGACAGCTTGGAAAGGCCCTGAAATCCGCACAGCCGGAGGTCATCTCGTAACGCCTGCAGGAATCTGCACAGCAAGAGTCACCATAAACGGCCGTATTTATCCTACAGACTTCGTATTCCTACAGCGTTGCTCGAGAGATGTCATCCTTGGCATGGACTTCTTATGCCTCCATGGTGCTCTCATCAACCTAAAAACAAAGTCGATAACGTTATCCACAGAAGAAGCACTACCACCGCGCACGCCATTAGGACACCATGCCTTGAATGTGCTGGATGAACAAGTCACCATTCCGCCTCGCTCAAGCGTCATTATTTCAGTCGGCGCTCCTAAATCACCTGACTTGTAAGGCGTCGTTGAAGGCAATCAGCATTTGTAGGTCACCCGAAATATTTGCGTCGCAAGAGGAATTGCAGAGCTGCAGGGAGGCAAAGCAACGGTTATGCTCACGAATTTCAGCAATGAGTACAAATATGTGAACAAAGGAACAACGGTCGCATACATCGAAGAAATTGTCGAAGCCACCAGTGCTTTCGCCTTCGCCGATTCTGCGGAACCTGCTCAGAGGAACCAAGCCCCTCCCATAGCTTTCGACGTCAAATCCCAGACTTCCGAACGATAAGCAAGAACAGCTCAAGGCCCTGCTACTGCAATACGAAGATTGCTTTTCGTCGTCATCGAAAATTCGGCAGAGCCCAATCACGAAACATCGCATCATAACCGAAAAAAATGCCAGACCACTCCGTCAGAGTCCGTACAGGCTTTCGACGCGAGAACGTGAGGCCATGAAGAGACAAGTTGATGAAATGGTGCGGGTTCACATTATCCAGTCCGTCCAAGAGTCCATGGGCATCCTCCATGGTGTTGGTGAAGAAAAAGGATGGGACCCTACGTTTCTGCGTCGATTATCGTCGCCTAAACAAAATCACAAGAAAGGACGTGTATCCTCTCTCACTGAATAAACGACGCACTTGATCGGCTCCATAACGCCAAGTACTTTTCGTCAATAGGACCTCAAGACCGGCTATAGGCAAATTGAAGTCGACGAAAGAGACCTAGAGAAGACGGCGTTTATAACACCGTACGGCCTCTTCGAGTTTAAGGTGATGCCCTTCTGCCTTTGCTCAGCGTCCTGCAACTTTTCTACGCGTTATGGATACAGTACTGGCAGGATTGAAGAGTGGCAGACTTGCCTTGTGTACTTGGACGACGTCGTCGTGTTTTCCTCGAGTTTTGACGAGCATCTTCGGTGCCTTGAAGCTGTACTTCAAGCCATCAAGACTTTCGGACTCACACTGAAGCCAGAAAAGTGCATATTTGCATATGAGGAGCTCTTGTTTATGGGGCACGTTATCAGCAAGTCTGTAGTTCGTCCCGATTCACGCAAAACAGCCGCCATCGCCGACTTCTCGCCGCCCACTGACAAGAAAGCCGTGCGCCGATTTCTGGGCCTGTGTGCCTATTATAGGCGGTTAGTGAAAAACATTCGCCCGTATCGCCGATTCTCTCACTAACCTTACCAAGGCGGACGTGGAGCTTAAGTGGGAAGCGCCGCAGGAACACGCTTTCCAGCAGCTTAAACATCGCCTCCAGACGCCTCCATTACTTGGCCATTTCGACGAATTCGCCGAGACAGAAATACACACTGACGCAAGCAGCGTAGGTCTTGGCGCCGTTCTTGTACAGAGGGCTGACGGACTTGAAAGGGTTATTAGTTACGCCAGCCGATCGCTATCCAAAGCAGAAGCAAATTATTCCACAACAGAAAAGGAGTGCCTCGCCATCATCTGGGCTACGTCGAAATTTCGCCCCTACCACTACGGCAGGCCCTTCAAAGTTGTGAGCGACCACCACGCATTGTGTTGGCTAGCCACCTTGAAGGACCCTTCAGGTCGCCTCGCACGATGGAGCCTGAGACTTCAAGAATATGACATTACTGTCATTTACAAGTCCGGCAAAAAACACTCCGACGCCGACTGTCTCTCTCGTGCGCCTGTCGACCAACCGCTACCCGACGACCCGGATGACGACTAGTTCTTAGGAACGATAACTACCGACGACTTCGCTGAACGACAGAGGGCCGACCCGGAACTTAAGGTCCCTAATAGAATACCTCGAAGGCAGGTACCGCCGAAGTCCCGATCGTATTCAAGCGCGCACTTGCGTCGTTCTTTCTACGAAACGGTCTTCTACAAAAGAAAAACTTTTCACTGCTTCGAGCTAAATACCTCCTTGTGGTGCCTTCTGCTCGGCGACCAAAACTCTGCATGCCCTGCACGATGATCCGACGGCAGGGCACCTCGGTGTTTCTCGCACGCTCGCAAGGATACAAGAAAGGTACTACTGGCCACGTCTTACCACCGACGTCACTCGTTATGATAAAACATGCCGGGACAGTCAGCGACGCAAGACACCGCCGACAAGGCCAGCGGGACTTCTGCAGCCAATTGATCCACTTTGCCGACCTTTCCAGCAGATTGGTATGGACCCACTGGGGCCGTTCCCGACGTCCGGCTTTCGGAAACAAGTGGATCGTGGTAGCTACCGACTACCTCACCCGCTACGCCGAGACAAAAGCCCTGCCAAAAGGCAGTGCATCCGAGATAGCTAAGTTCTTCGTCGAAAATATCGTCCTACGTCACGGCGCCCCGGAGGTCCTTATCACTGACAGAGGAACGGCATTCACTGCCGACTTAACTCAAGCGATCTTGGCATACAGCCAAACAAACCACCGCCGGACGACAGCGTACCACCCACAGACCAACGGCCTCACCGAGCGGCTTAACAAGACAATCGCCGACATGCTGTCAATGTACGTCGATGTCTAACACAAGACGTGGGACGCCATTCTTTCGTATGTGACCTTCGCATACAACACGGCGGTGCAGGAGACGACGCAGATATCTTCATACAAATTGGTCTACGTAAGGAGCCCGGCAACGACGCTCGATGCCATGTTACCCAGCGTCACCGACGAAGAAAACCTCGATATGAGCGAGTACCTTCAACGCGCCGCAGAAGCCCGACAACTTGCGCGTCTCCGTATCAAGAATCAACAGACGACCGACAGCCACCGTTACAACCTTCGACGACGCTTCGTGGAATACCAGCCCGGGGAACGTGTTTGGGTGTGGAACGCCGATACGCGAATGTGGACTAAGTGAAAAGCTTCTGCGACGGTACTTCGGACCGTACAGGGTGGTTCAACGTCTCGACCCACTTGATTACGAGGTTGTCCCCGACGGCATCACGAACTCTCAATGACGCCGATCGCGACCTGAAGTCGTCCATGTCGCGCGCCTCAAGCTGTTTCATGCGCGTTAACAAACTGAACCAGTGTTTTTTGTATTATTGTTGTATTGTAATTTATTCATTGTACTTTCTCGCATTATTATTGTACTTTCATCTTTAGATTAAAGCATCGGGACGATGCCTTTTTTCAGAGGGGGGCAATGCCACGTTCCATTTCCCAAGTTTTTGTTATCGTCCCAAAACATCACCCGATTCTCAGCGCAAACCGCGCCTGCAGTTTTCGAGAAGGTCCCGGACTGTAGTAGATCATGTCGATAAGATCACGCCCACTGTGCGAACGGTACAGATTGTTCTGGAACCTACGCCACCGCCAGCTGATAACGCTAGAACATTCGACGGCAAGAGTATAAATGCCGACGCGCTTCACCGCTTGTCAGTTGTTGATCGAAGGCCTGACGCTCCGTTCACCGTTATCAGTCCAAGACTGCTATGTGTGCGAGACTGCTGCTGTAATTGGACTTTCCAGTTTACCGGGCACAGGTTCGCCCAAATAAACAGTTAAATCCCAACACGAAGTGTCCTGTCTTCAGCCACGTCACGACCCCGTGACAATAATATTGCTACGCCATGCCGCCCAAAAAAACTCCTGAATGCTGTTAAGGCGCTACAACACGAGATCAACAACAAGGCTAAGTTCAACGAAGTGATAGGAATAAAATGTCAGTGAACCTCTGACGTTTTACTTGAAGAAAATAATTATTGCTTGAAAGCAGTGTTTGAAGTGACTGGTGTTGCACCAGTAGTTGGCAATATTTCATTGAAGGTACACTAAAGAGAACCAATGTATCAGTTTATACTGACATGCTGCACACAGAGACCTCCCATGCCACAAGCTCATTATCAGCGGAGAAAATTAGGGTTGAAGTTTATTTAGTAATAACGTGATGCTCAAATTTTGAAAGTGTATTGTATTTTCGCAACATTGGCTTAATGAATAGTTCTGAAACTTCGTGTCTTAGGTCCATAACAGTGACAGATGACAGTGTACCTAATTTTGATGATTTAATATTTACATAGGACCCAATACACGCCTTTAATGTTTATGATGTCACGTGGTTTCGTGCGAGAAGATCAAGGCGGCATCTACACGCACATTATCTTTTCGCGTGTTATCTCGCTTACCAAGCATTGTTTCGCGGTAAGGGTGGTATTTCCTTGATTGAGAAATTGTACTTGACTAATACGCGAAAAATGTTTTTGGTTTTAGTGTCTTTAAGATGTGTACCGAGACAATTTTGTGACATCGCAAAATGGACATATTTAGTTTCCTAGGTATGCATGTAGTATTGCCACTTGCCAAACAATAGTCAGCCAGCATGCATAAGATAGTTACTTTGATTTTAAAGTTTTTGTTCCAGAGTATTGGAAAGCAATAAGTTGGCATTATCGTGATGAGTCAATCAGGTTTCTCCGAGTTTGCAAACGAAGTTTCCATGCAGCCTGAATCACATAAATCACTGTCATGGTCAAAAGGGACAATGCACTCATAGTTTACATGTACCAAGAACAGATCGCTTATCTGCAATTAGTACGAAGCGAATTGCCAAGGTCCCGCAACGTCACACTGCCTTGTCATGTCACGGAGAAGCCGCCCACTTTATATTGAAACTGAAAGTGTCCTTTTAAGGTAGAGGTATTAAAAACATATGCGATGCTTTCCCACGCAACACGAACTGTCTTCTTGAAACCAATCTTCTTTCATAGATCATGAATTCCTAAATATTTCAAATTCGTCTGCGTACTATTTTAAGTGATGCCGATGAAATGAATCAGGACAGTGAAATTAGATGGTTTGGCATTAGGTACTGTGGTACATGCATGAGTACCTGATCAATTGTGGTGGGAATAATATTAACGAATGAATGTTAGATTACGGCCGGTCTATAGACGCTCGCTTACTCCCTGCTTTTATTGTCTAAGCAGCCGCCACGAGTAAAATATAGTTGTTTTTATACAGTGACAGCGCACTCCACATGAGGGCGTCGAGAGCCAACTCTTCAAAACGCAGTTTGCCGCATGCGCATTGCATTGTAAATCAGCTGTCCCCGGCCACTTTCTCGTGCCAATTACTTTTTTATTTGGCGGAAGCAGTGAGAGTAGTAGTAGTGTGTGTGGGCCCAGCCTGCGTTTTTTGGCACTCATGCATTGGGTAATGAATACGCATACGCAACGGCACAAAATATTTTTTAAGGTTCGAACATCTTCTATTCGCTGAATTCAAAATTGTTTCAGGCTCGTGTGATTGGATTTATCATTTAGGTGCACGTTAAAGAACCCCACATGGTGAAAATTTTCAAAGGCTTTGACTATGGCGTCTTTCATAAACATATCAGTGAAATAACTTCCTCGAACAAAAATCCATGGCAATCACAGGTAATTCTTGAGCCATACATTCACGATTCACTGCTACTGGGCTGCCTGGAAAGTGTGGGCAAGAATCATGGAGAAGGGTCGGCGCTAAATACTTCTGAAAAGTTTCTCCGGATCCTCCTAGTTATTTGCATGAAAATGTTAGCGGATCAAAATACATGTCATCTGGCTTTGTTTACAAGCCCACGCCGAAGCATTTCTGGTAGGAACAATGTCGCCACTTGAGTTGAAAGCATCACGACAAAGTTTTGCCAACAGTGCTTTTTTTCTTCAGGCGCATTGAAAATATATTTGTACTAATGAGATCATTTTCTGGTTCTCTGAAATTGTATTGATCTCCTGCGTCTCTTGCGAGGCTGATTGCATTTTAAAATGTTTCTCATTTTTCATCGGCACTGAAGATTGCATCTGGGATTGTGTGGACTTGGGGTTGTTTCTATTTTTTTACTAAAACGACTTTCCAAAACTGTATCACTACATGCTTTTTATGTTTCTAACATTTGTGCTTTTATTTTGAACAATTATAATTTTCATTGGCATTCTTATTACTATTGCCACTACTCCTCCTATTGCGATTGTTATTCACACCTACTTGTGAAAAATAGTGACAATCCCTATCATCGTTTTACTTTCACCTTTTGAAGTACTTATTTCAATAAACACAAAATGTTATCCCTTGAAAAAAATGTGCAAAATTTATCAGTTTCTTATGCACTGGTTGCCGGCACGTGGATTTGAAGTAAACGTACCCAAAACTATTCTTCTCAGAAAAAAAAAGATTACGTTGTCTGTATTTTCGTCTGCCAGTTAGCGACGGATCATGTGGCAGAGCCCTCTGAACGCAATGCACAATGATACATGAGTGCAGAATGGAATATTTATCAATTTACTTCTGTCTTGAAGTATCAGAGAGAGTTGTCATATATGCCTCCTACCATGTTTCTTTTGTAATGGTACCACTAGAAGTGCGACAGTAGAAATGAGCGTGAGCATTATTTGAGTGTGCTAGCCATTTTTTCTAATGGACGGCGGCGAGTTCGTTTGGAACGAGATCGCGGCGATAGGTAGAAGCACTGCCTCCTTCCTGTATAGAGGCCGTAAAGAAAGCAAGCTTGCGCCTCCAGGCCAAGTACAGGTAGATATACTAGGGACAGTAACCAGAAAGAATGACTTGACTTAGAATAACAAAGTGTGATCTGAGAAGTCTAATGCTACAAGTTTCACTGTAATCACTTCATTAATAATGAATAAAATCAAGGTCAAAGTTTGAATGGTAAATTTTCTGCTTAAACATTTGTCAGGAGTGCAAAAGTCAATCAAGATTTCGGAGCGATTTACGGAGCAGCAAAATGTTACTTTTGGAGCACTAAAAGTCAAATTTGGAGCACTTGACAAGCGAAAAAACATTCATTTTTTACCACGAAAGACCGAAATTCCAACAGCTTGAGAAAGAAGGCTAATATAGATATATAACTATATAAATATATATAATTAGGAACGAAGGAGCACACCTACGAAAATGGATATTTGTTTACTCTACATTTAAGCCGTGCCACGGCAGAAACGTAGAGAAAACAATTATCAAATTTTCTTAGGTGTGCACCTTTATTCCTAATTATATTTGCACCGGACCCACATAATGTCTTTTTTGAATCATATATATATATATATATATATATATATATATATATATATATATATATATTTCTTGAACGTCTTCCTGGATTCCGGTCGAGTTATAAGTCACCAGAACAAGCGAACGAGCAAACAATAATTGCCAACGTTACGGCCGGGGACCGGCCTTCGTCAGGGCATACGTGCACATTACACTAACACGCACTTCTTAAGGACATAGCTTGGGGGCCCCCAATTGTGAATAATCACTCTTAGCAATATTGACATACATGTTCACAAAAAGATATTCAGACATGCGCAGCATTTTCTTGATAGCGGAGCAGCAGCGCGCTATACAGAATATGGTAGGGCAAGGTGACTTGAAAACATAGATACAAATAATATGATGGACACTTGCGATATCGCAACATTTGTGAATGAACAAAAAAAGGCAATGCCTATGGTAAGTTACGTTCGTTGTCAATGAACTATACATGAGCATAATATCACCATTGGTGTCACAAATGTGGTAACAGAGTGTGCATGCGTTCTGGTCAACTAACTAATGTGTCACCAATGACACCGCAACGTAATCACGGCAGTGAACAAACGTGTATGTGGGCTACGGCGGTTGATTTATCTGTTTTGCCGGTAAAAACATAAGCCTCCCGGGGTTTTCGTTTATTCCAGACGCTATGGCGTTAACTTTATGAATAAAAAAAGATTCACGAACTTTCCTTTCGTAGTGCGATTTAAAACCAGACTCGAGTATTGTGGCAGTTATGTTGTCGAAATAGTGGCCTGGGGTAGCGAGGTGTTTGGACAGGGGAAGGCTAGGCAGGCACCTGACGTGTGACATAGGATTAATGAAGCGCAACCGGAAAGCTGTCTCCGTTTGACCAATATATTGGAGGTCACACAATGAAAATTGAAGCAAGTAGATTGCATTGCTCGTGTCGCAGTTGAAATTGCCTTTTATCCAGAGAGTGAAGTTTGACGCAGAGCTCTTAACAATGCGCGACGTGGTCATGTGGGGGCACACCTTGCAGCGTGCCTTGTTGCATGGGTGACACCCCACATGGGCTGGCGTTGATAGTTTGGATGACGTAAGTATGTCTCGTAGGTTTCTCGATCGGCGGTATACTGCTCGTGGAGGCTCCGGGAAGACGTCTTTGAGACGATTGCTCTGCATTAGTATATATATATATATATATATATATATATATATATATATATATATATGAAATAGATGATCAGAGTTTCTTCCGGCTACCGTAATAAAAGTTATAAACTTCGAGAATAGTGCAGTATAGGAAACAAAACAATAAAATATTTATTTAATCCTAACAGTTTCGGCTGGTGGACCAGCCTTCTTCGGAGGATGTAAGTATATATATATATATATATATATATATATATATATATATATATATATATATATATAATATTATAAACATATATACACCAGATTCTTTGAACGTCATTCACGCTGGACCCGACGTATTGTTTGCAAGAAAGAGACGACGAACCTTTCACGGAAGCGTCTTTACTTAACGTTTTCAACTGGTGGACCAGCTCTGACGAAGGCTGGTCCACTAGCTGAAAACGTTGAGTAAAGACGCTTCGTGAAAGTTTCGTCGTCTCTTTCTTGCATATATATATATATATATATATATATATATATATATATTATAATGCAACGAGCAAGGTTACGTAAAACACAGTTTAATATTCGAGAAGCGTTAGCTGCAACAAGCTGGTACAGGCAAGAACCCGGCAAGCACGAGCCACACACGGACGCTAACATCTTCTTTCACACCGGCACAGAGCTGGCGCCAAGTTACTTCCCGCGTAGAAAGGAGCCAACCTGGTGACCTAGGGAAATGACACGACAAGGGGCATCTGCTGCGTGACATCTTGTGGAGGTGCTGGGTACATGAACCCTAAGCTATTGCCAAGCCGACAAGCAAGCCCAACACGACAAGCACGCCCAACTCGTGTCAGCCGCCTACAGCAAGGCCTTCAGCCAGAGTTTGGACTGCTCCCGGATAAAAAGAGGAAAGAAGACGTAAAAACCACGATGATCAACGCAGGCACCATGACCAGTGCTACCGACCCTCCCGTCGTTCTGCAACAACCTCGTGAGCCCCCATCATTCCGAGGATCTCCTGGTGAAGACCCAGAAGAGTGGCTGGAGAAACTGGAGCGCATCCTGCATCTTTAACAGGTGGGATGACGAAGAAACGTTTTGTCATGTCTTCTTCTATTTGGAGGATGCAGCTCGAACGTGGTTCGAGAACCATGAAGGCTCCCTAACCGACTGGACTGTCTTTAGGAGCGAATTCGTCAAAACATTCGCTACGATTGTGCGGAAAGAACGAGCCGCCCTTTTGTTGGAGACGCGAATGCAACACCCTAACGAAGGTGTTGTACTGTTCGCTGAGGAGATGAAGATGCTGTTCCGGAGAGCTGACCCCGAAATGGCATAAGAGAAAAAGCTGCGCTTTTTGATGCGGGGAGTTAAACAAGAGCTCTTCGCTGGACTCATCCGCAACCCGCCTAAGACCGTCGCTGAGTTCGTCACCGAGGCTTCGATGATCGAGAGAACCTTATATGCGTTCGTGGCGATACAATAGACCACTCAACACCCTTTCCGGTGAACCTGGTAAACGCCCCTGGATTGGCGACAGAAGACTTGCGGGAGACCATCCGCGCCGTCGTTCGCGAGTAACTGAGGAAATTGTACCCAGCAACGCCGCAGCCCCAAGTCGCCTCCCTCACCGACGTCGTCCGCGAGGAGGTTCAGCAAGCACCGGGGAATTCTTCGTCGTCGGAAGCATCTTACGAAACACAAGCGATGACCTACTCCACTGCTGCTCATCGAGCCCAACCCGTCCCAACCCGTAATCAAGAGGCCCCGCCATACAGCCACCCAAAGTCGCCCGCCCGACCCCCTGTAACCCGAAACCAGGCACCCAGGAAGACCGAGGTGTGGCGAACGCCAGATAATCGTCCGCTGTGCTACCACTGCGGAGAGGCCGACCACTGTCTACCACCGCTGCCCGTACAAGAGGCTGGGTTTGCGTGGGTTCTCCGTGGACGCAACCCGCCCGCGAGCCGGCCAGCGCCCATTCGAGACCGAAGAATACCTGTCGAACACCAGCCGTGGACCATCCCGTTTCAACCGTTCGCCATCGCCCTACCCGTACCAATCCCCCAACCGTCGCAGCAATGCTGACTTCGCCCGTGGACGGTCCCCCAGCCCACGAGGGGGAAACTAAAAGCAGCAACTTCTGGAGGTGAAGTTGCACAACGGTGAAAAAATGAAAACCCTCCAACGACGCAAGACCGTGATTCACGACATGCCCTCATCCCGACGACCCGGCGACACCCTGACGAGACCCCCCAAAACGACGACAGCTACGCTGCGCGACGTGTACCCGAAATGACGAAGCCTGCCGCTGAGAAGACGACGATGACGACGCATAGTGCCCGATCCATCAACACGCGCAAGCCGCGATACGACGCCCCGACGCACCCGAAATTCAAGGAAAGCGGCATCCGACATCCAGTTGTCCATCGACGGCCTTGACGTAGTCGCCCTCATCGACACGGGAGCCGACTACTCGGTCATGAGCGGGACATTCGCGTCCAAGTTAAAGAAAGTTACGACCACATGGGACGGTCCGCACATACGCACAGCAGGAGGCCACCTCGTGACCCCAAGTGGATTGTGCACATCGCGCGTCACCATAGACGGCACTACGTACCCTGCGGAGTTCGTCATTTTGCCTAACTGCTCCCGCGACGTAATTCTCGGAATGGACTTTTTGACTGGACAATGGCGCAATAATTGATCTGCAGGCCAGGTCGATAACGTTTTCTTCCGATCACTCCACGACCCCGCACCCGAACCTCGGACACCGTGCTGCTGTAAGGATCGCCGGCGATCACGTCATCCCTGCCACTCCGCGCAAGCTTGATGATCGCCGTCTATTGTGAAGGTGCTGCTTCTGACAGTCGACGCTATCGTGGAGACTGACCAAAGGTTGCTTCTGGACCGCGGTGTGTCTGTCGCAAGAGGCATTGCGCGGTTTAAGCAACGCAGATCCCACGTTTTGGTCACCGATTTCACCGAGGAGTACCAGCATCTAAACAAGGGCGCTGCGATTGCGTTCCTCGAAGAAACGCAGGAAGCGAGTCAAGTGATCGCGGTCGCCACTTTGAACGCTCACGCGCAGATGCTTTCAAGGCTGCCACATCCTTTCGACGTGAACCTGGCGCTGTCGCAAGAAAATCGGGACGATTACTGGAGTTGCTCCGTCGCTGCAGCGAGTGTTTTTCCTCGAGCTCGAAGTTACGTCAGACACCTTTGGCGAAGCACCGGATAATAACCGAAGATGGAGCCCGATCTACCAGACTGTCGCCGTACCGCGTTTCTTCACACGAGCGTGAAGCCATCCGGACTCAAGTAGATGACATGCTCAGCGACGACATAATACAGCCATCGAAAAATTTCGTGGGCTGCGCCGGTTGTACTCGTGAAGAAAAAAGATGGCACTTCAAGATTCTGCGTTGACTACCGGAGACTAAACGAAATCACCAAAAAGGACGTGTACCCCTTGCCACGAGTTGACGACTCCCTCGACCACATCTGCCACGCCAAGTACTTCTCATCCATGGATCTGAAGACTGGCTACTGGCAAATTGAAGTGGACGAGAAAGACCGAGAGAAGACTGCATTTATCACCCCGGACGGTCTATACGAGTTCAAGGTGATGCCGTTTGGGCTGTGCACGGCGCCCGCAACGTTTCGGAAAGTCATGGACACTGTGCTAGCAGGCCTGAAGTGGCACACTTGCCTCGTATACCTCGACGACGTCATCGTATTCGCCCGGACTTTCGACGAACACCTCACAAGGTTGGAATCTGTACTAGAGGCCATTCGTACGTCGGGGTTGACGCTGAAGCCTGAGACGTGCCGTTGCGCGTACGAGGAACTCAAGTTCTTGGGTCACGTCGTGAACGCCGCGAGAGACCTACCTGACCCGGCAAAAACATCAGCCATTGGAAACTTCCCAAGGCCGAAAGATAAGAAGGGTGTGCGACGTTTTCTCGGACTGTGTGCATACTACCGGCGCTTCGTCGCAAACTTCGCACACACTTGCAGAGCCACTCACGCGCCTGACGAAAGAAAGCACCCCTTTCAGCTGGGAAAACAACCAACAAAAGGCATTCTGCGAGCTGCAACAACACCTGCAAAACCCGCCCGTGCTTGCTCATTTCGACGAAAACGCCGAAACGGAAATGCACATGGACGCCAGTAATATCGGTTTAGGTGCCATCCTCGTCCAAAAGCAAAGCGGTTACGAAAAGGTAATCGCCTATGCAAGCCATGGTCTGTCGAAGGAGGAGAAAAACTACTCTACCTCCGAGAAAGAGTGCCTGGCTATCATATGGGCGATTTCAAAATTTCGCCCTTACGTCTATGGTAGATCGTTTAAGGTTGTGACAGACCATCATGCGCTGTGTTGGCTCACCAATTTGAAGGACCCCTCTGGCCGTATTGGGCGGTGGAGCTTGCGCCTGCAAGAGTTTGACGTTAAAATATTCTACAAATCCGGCAGGAAACACTCCGACGCCGACTGCCTGTCCCGCGCCCCCGTCGACCCACCGCTACAGGACTCCGATGAAGACAGCGCGTTCTTCGGAGTCGTGACAAAGAGCGACCTAGCAGCCCAGCAGCGTTCTGACCCTAACCTCCGCGCCATGATCGACTACCTCGAAGGACGCAACGTCGCCGTGCCTAGGGCGTTCAAGCGCAACTTACCAGCGTTCAGCCTCAAAAACTCCATCCTAGTGAAGAAGAATTTCAGCCCCGGAACGAGAACGAATTCTCTACTTGTCGTCCCCGCAGACCTTCGTGACGAAATTTTGGAAGCGTGCCACGACGACCCGTCTTCCGAACATCTCGGAACAGCTCGCACGATTACAAAAATCAAGGCGAAATACTTCTGGCCCCGCCTTACGAAAAACACCACCGACGAGACCAGCCGGACTTCTGCAGCCGGTCGTCAGTCCCAATGAGGCCCTTCCAACAGATCGGAATGGACCTTCTGGGCCCGTTCCCTACATCCCGATCCACGAACAAATTGATTGTCGTAGCGACAGACTACATGACGCGCTACGCAGAGACCACCGCTCTTCCGAGGAGAACTGCACAAAAAGTTGCAAAGTTCTTTATTAACGAAGTTGTGCTGCGACATGGAGCCCCTGAGGTCCTAATCATGGACCGCGGAACGATCTTCACTGCGGAGTTCATGCAAAGAACCTTACGCTACAGCAACACGGATCACCGAAGAACGATGGCGTACCACCCCAAAACGAACGGACTAACGGAACGGCTGAATAAGACAATCGCGGATATGCTGTCTATTTATGTCAACGTTGAACATAAGACGTGGGACGAAGTCCTCCCGTACGTCACGTTTGCGTACAACACGGCTATCCAAGAAACCACGCAGATGACACCGTTCGAGCTCGTCTATGGAAGACGGCCGACTACGATGCTCGACGCCATGCTTCGCACGTAGAAGACGACGACCTCAACGCCGACGTCCAAGGATACCTCCAACGTGCGGAGGAGGCCCACCAGCTCGCTCGAGTTCGTATAACGGACCAGCAACTGGTGGATGCCGGACGCTACAATCTCCGACGCCGAGATGCCGAGTTCCATCCTGGAGATCGTGTGTGGGTTTGGACTTTCATTCGACGACGTGGACTCAGTGAAAAACTTCTACGACGCTATTTTGGACCCTACCGGATTCTACGGCGTGTTGGCGAACTAACGTACGAAGTGATCCCCGGTGGTGACTCCCGTACATCACGACGACGCACGCGGCCCGAAGTCGTTCATGTGGTTCGCTTATAACCTTTCTACGGACGAAGACGAACTTTTATTTTAATTTGTCTGGACTGTCCCTTATGTTAGCATCGGGTCGATGCACTCTTAGAGGGGGGGGGGGGGTAATGCCGCGTACTATGCATTGGGTTTGTTTATTTGTGTTTTGTGTTTTCGGCCTGGCTACGCCGGCCTGTGCTATTACTGTTTTCACAGCATTTCGAACAAACGCTATCGAACAGCGTTTCGAGCGTTCCGAACAAACAGCGTTTCGAACAAACGCTATCACAGCGTTCTCGATACAATTCGACTATTCGAGAAACCCTCGCGCCGAGGGAAATAAATTGCCGCACAGCCCATGCCGCGACATTCCATCGCCGACGCTCACTAGCGTGCACATTGTTTTGCCGACCGCTCCTTCGCCGTCTGTGTATTCTTTCAGTTGTTTGGGGAGCACAAGTTCGCTCCAATAAACTTGTTTTTCTTATAGACAACTGCGTCGTCCTTTGCTGCGTGACAATATCAAAAGCGTCGTCGTCAACGCCTTTCAATATATTCTTTATTCTGTCAGCCTCCGTCATTCTCGCATCAACTCGTGTACAGAGGCTGATCACATCCTGTAGGTAGCTCGTGAAGCTCTAACCATTTCGCTGAAATCGTCCCCGCAGGCCCAGTTCAGCGCGAAGCTTGCGCATGACTGGACAACCAAAAATGAGGTCACGGCCTCTTTGAAACCCGACCAGGTGGGGATGTCGGCTTGGTGGTTGGTGAACAATGGGTTGGCCAAATCCGTCAGGTAGAAGATGACGTGAGTCAGCTTCGCAGGGTCATTCCACTTGTTAATCACGGTGGCACGCTCGTACTCTGCCAGCCAGCCCTCGGCATCATGATCTTCAGTCCCGTTGTATACTGGTGGGTCACGCAGACGAAGTACACTAGGGCACATGACAGGCGGCAGCGTGGAAGAGGCTCGTGGGGGATTGACGCGCTCGGTCATCGTGGACTGAGATGGTAGCTTACGGCTGCAGAGCTCCAGGACGTTACCCAGCTCCTCCACCAAATGCAACGAGCGAGGTCACGTAAAAAACACAGGTTATTATTCGAAAAACGTTAGCCGCAACAAGAGCTGGTACAGGCAGGAACCCGGCAAGCACGAGCCACACACAGACGTCAACCGTCTTCTTTCACGCTGGCACATAGTGGGCGCCACACTGCTCCAGTACAATATATATATATATATATATATATATATATATATATATATATATATATATATATGCAAGCCATATAACATTTCCTAAATCATGCACAATGATTATGAGCACTGCTATTTCAACAAAGTAGTATTTTCTTTAACCGCCTATTCAGCAAAGAATGATGAGGTTCATATTAGAAGTCACCAGGCCTGTCAAATTGTTTGAGAATTCAAGTGTGCATTTCCTAAGATGGTGACCATGAGATGCGTAAAACTGGAAAAAAACTGTTTGAATTTTCACAGCTGGAGAAATGTCATATTGTACTCCAAATGATTTTGCTAGTACCTTTTTAGACATTCGCGAGCATATTAGTTCACACAAATATGTGGCATATACATACATCAGTGATTGAACAAACTATGCTGTGTCTCGAGACTACAACTATAAGCCCCTTCCAAATATTAAAACGCTTTGCTGTATAGCAACTATGTACTATGGCGAAGGTGGCTTAAGAGTGTTTCTGCCAAGGTTAGAACAAGACCAAGAAATATTCGTGCCACAACCCCCCTCCTCCGCCTTTTTTTTAATGAAGGGGTTTGGTTTAGGGCACAACTTTTTGGCTTGCTTGCATCGCGCATTTGACCAGTTAAAGTAATTGTGGCACGCACCAGTTGGTCTCGCAATTGCACCGGATATCTATCGCACGTGGCGTTGCTATGGCAACTGACGTGATCATGGCATGATCTAAAGCAGGTAGTGTACAAGCTCGATATGCTGAAAGTTTGTACACTTCCAGCTTTAGTTCCTAATAGTTTCTAACATGCTATGGCCGCACTTACTGACAATCAAATTCATATATACCAACGAAGTGTTGCTGACTACGGCAACACATCTTTTGTGTTGTAGCTGCGTCGTCCCGCCAGTAAACATCTGCTGCGGTCAGCAGACCGACAGCCACGCAGCGCTGTTACTTCATCTGATTGATCGAGTTTCGCGATGGTCTTGACCTAATGAGCAGCTATCCTACACTGCGGTTTAAGGTTGTGTTAAGGTTCGCATGGATTCATGATGCTAACTACACGTGGCTAAAGTGTTCTCCATTTCTCGCTCAAATTAGGGCAAATGAGAAAATGAGAAATAGGGCAAATGAGAAATGAGGCATTTTGGTGGAGCATGGCGGAATTTTAGCAAATTTTATGGTTATCGCACAGCTCGGCGCACAATTGAGCAATTTTATCAAATAGGTGCAATCAGCGTAGCTGTTGCACCCCTGCATTCGAGCATCACGTAGCAAATTTCAAAATGTCTATTTGTATTTTCACGACATTGGCTCAATAAAATTTTCCAACCATCGTATATTAGGTCTAGCACCCACTGAACACAATGTAGTTAATTTTTATTTAGTGGAAGCTATGTGGGACTCCTCCAGCAGAAGCCTTCAATATATCATACGTCACTTTGTTTGGCACAGCAATCTCAGTAGTATCTTCACCAAAATTTTCTTCTTTCATGTTTTTTCTGTTGCCGAGCATCATGTCGTGGCAAGAGTGTTTTTGGAATAGTTAAAAAACGGTTCACTAATAAGAAAAAAATTGTTTTGTTCTTCGGTGTCTCTTTACAGAGAATGGCAGCGTACTTCACTTTACGACAAAACTGCCGCAGGAATAAACCTTCAGTTTTTAGACCTAAGGCTAACGCTTTATTCAAACTGGGGTGAAACACCTGAAACTAAATTGGGAGCAGTTCTTGGAGCAGCAAAATTTTAATTTTGGAGCAGTTAGCAGCCTTTAATAAGTTGTCCTGAGAGCTTAAAAATACCAATGTTTAGCAACATAGGGGCACCATTGCATAATTGGCCAATTATGAAAACTGTACCAAGTGATTGCCGTCGCGTCATGATTCAAATAAAGCGTCAAGATGCCCGTTAATTTCCTTTACAATGGTTTGAACAATGGTTTTTGTCACCACGGCTTCGCATAAAACCAAGTGTTTTTCTCTACCTGCTGACATCGATGTGCGTATTTCACGTGCGATGGCTTTTTAAATGCCAAATGCTGTGAGAACTCGCCTGTTTAAATAAGCTAGAAGCTAAACGATGTAAACCAGGAATAGGTTGCTTATAATTTTCCGCTCACGAAACCCATTATGAAAACCCATATACACGTGCCTGAGCATCGGGAAGACGCGTCGGATGCAGGGAAAAACTGACTCCACGTTTACAGTTACTCACTCACAGCAAACACGTACTCGTCTGTGACCGCATGCAGCAGCGTCAACATGAAATACACAGTGACTGGAGGACCGCGCTTTGCACGACACACAACCGGAGAGTCAGCCGTGCTATGCTTGCCACTCAACTCGGTGGTTTTCGCTAGCCGACATTGACGCAAGAAAACACTGCCTAGCTAGTAGAAGCAGCACGCTCGATGCACAGCAGCACATTTTTTGGGCTCACGCATATTTGCTGAAGTGTAAAGATTATGGCGTCCCCATGGGAGCCTTTGTCACCTACAAAGAAGAAAGTGAAAAAAAACACAATTGGATGCGTCTTGTTAGTCAGACTCGCCATTTTTTCCCCACTGAAGTTGGGGTCGGCATCAAAATTCTAGCTTTCGAGGCTGTTTCGGAGCAGTTCGGTGCACTTTTCTTGATTACTATACTTTTAGAGCAGCTTGGCGCTATAAACAGAAATGTATCAAAAATGCGCAATGTGAGCAGCTGTCTCACGCCTTACCAATGCACAACAGGTTGCGACCTGGGCCTGGCAGTACAGGCCCAGGTCGCAACAGCCTCTTTTGCCTTACACATTAGCTTATTCCAAAGTGATCAAAGATGGATATGCTGCATCTTTGGTACTGGAGGCTGTATGCAAGTCATGTGTGCACAAGCTATTGAGCAGTGTTTATGCTCAGATCCAGAGGTTTCTAACAGCAGGGTATCCAGAATATGCGGTCACTAGATTCTGCGAAAATGTGTCGAGATGGAGCAAACAATTTAGAAAATGCGATGTCTATGAGGAAAATCGTGAGCCGCTTAAGCCTGCTACCCTACGTTCAAGTTTTTTATTGATGCAAGCTCTTATTTGTACATGAAAATACACAACGCTTGTTATACGTGTTCACAAGATTGCGCACAATTAAGAGTGTCGCATCCAGATATGATTCGGCAGTGTTATGTACGGCTCTCAACCCTATCGAAAAAAACGAATGGTGGGCATGGTGTAAACCACCACACACCATTATAGTGGAATGATGTAGTGGGTGAATGGTGGGAAACGCCCACCATGGTGCATGGTGGGTATGGTGGGTGCTGCAGTGCCGGCAACGCTTGAGCGCGAAATGGCGTCAGGAATCACTGTGACGAGCTGCTACAAAAAATAAAAAGGAATTCTATTAAAACGTTATAAAAAAACACCCGTCCCGTAAAAAAAAAGAACAAGGCGCCATGGAGGATCGAACATGCAACCATGCGGATTCCCATTTGAAAACACTAACCACTGTGCCATACCAACATGACGTTGATTCAGTGTTAAATACTTAGTTGGCATACAAACTTACGGCTCAACTTAAGTTATCTTTGTCGTGTACACAACATAGACAAGATCTACACCTGCTACTGAAAATTGCACGTTTATTAAACACAAGCAACTGTGGCCTGTAACCATTGCCACTGTGTTAATGGCACTAGTGCCATTTTTTTACAATCTACAACTTCAAGAAAAAAAACCAAGTGGACTGGAGAGCAGCATCAGTTTATCCGCGGTGGTCTGCCAAGTTTAATATCCGTTTCGCGCTCGTTCTAAAGGGTGACATCTGCTCACGCTTTATGACGCTTCTAGGCTCATTCCATAGATACGTCCACCTAATTCATTTGATTGAGTATTGGGATGATTTTCGCGCAATGTAGAGGGCGGTCGTGCCAGCGCAATGCTGTAGCTGTAGAAAAAATTGGGAGGGCAGAGACATGGGCCTGGTGTGCCACCTCCTGGCTACGCTACTGGTGGAATGAAACTGAGTGTTATCGAGTACACTCATAGAGAAGGAGAGCCGGGGAGGAGGCTGGGAGTGGCACAGGCTACTGTTGGATTATATTGGCGAGAGAAATAGCTCTAAGTGGAGCGGCACAAGTATGATGTAAAAAAGAAGGTTTCGCTAAAGCAACAACTACATAACGGCTTGTCCAAAACGAATGCAGTGTGCCGGAAACATTACGCTATCATATTGCTTCACCAAGCATACGAATTGCCACGTCTGAGTTCTCGTACGAAAGCTAGAGAAGTGCCGGCGAGTACGACTGGCGGCTGTCGGTGAGAAGACACTTACGTTCTCTTGGAGTGCTTTAATAGCGTCGTATCGATGTTTGTTGCTTCTTGAGTGGACACCACACACAATGAAAAATGCTTCATTTAGGTTAATTGATGCCATATGGCGGCGCTGTATTGTCATACTTAATCGTCGTAATCGTGTATTCTGATACCCGGAAGCACGGATAACACAAGTGTACGGGCTCTGTCAGTAGGCCTAACCTTTGGTGGAAATCATGGTGGTAGAACATGTAGTGTACAGATCCCAGCTAGGTACACTATATAAATTGCCCGCCATTATAAGCCCACCCATCATCTGCTTACTGCTTCCCAGCATTATCGCGATGGTGGGCAGAGCTTCTCAGCTTGGTACATCATGTGGCCCACCATAACAAGCAGCACCCATCATCGGCTTAGTGCTTCCCAGCATTATCGCAATGGTGGGAAGAGTTTCTCAGCTTGGTACACCATGTAGCCCACCATAATAAGCACCACCCACCATATGCTTAGGGCTTCCCAGCATTATCGCAATTGTGGGCAGAGTGTCCCATTATTGCCCACTATCTAGCCTCTGCTTTCCACAATCATTTCCACTTTACCCATCATCTGTACACCATACCACCCAGTATGTCCCGGCATATCCACCATATTTTCCACTACGTCCGACCATATCCATCATAATTTTCACCATGCCCACTATTATTTCCACTACGCCCACCATGTTTTCCAGTATCCACCATGGCTATTTTCCGATAGGGAAGAATGTGGACAGCACTTGCACACTTGTTAAGCTAGGCGCAATGGCAAAACTAAAAATAAAGGTGAATGTGGTCAGAAACAGCAAAGCTACTCCTTTCCCTGTGTTACAGAAGTAGTGCACAAGATTTCCTAAGTCATGCGCCAACAGTTATATTGCTCAGACTGTTAGGTGCATGCTAGATTACGGGGGCACCAGAAGAAATGCGAAAAGAATTTCCGTATATCAAACTTCTTTGCTTATTGAACACAGCGTCGCTTAAAGCTACTGTTTAGCAAGATCAGGGGTGCAACAGCCGAAATAATCTTGAAGCAATTCTGGGAGGAGCAAAATATTACTTTTGGAGCACTATATTGTAAATTTTGAGCACGTTGCAGAGAAAATTTATGCAATTTTCCTCACTAGATACCAAATTTTGAGCAGTATAAAACAGAAGGATTACATTTAAAAACAAAATATTAATTAAGCATTCTCATCGCCTAAACTGCGCAGTGTAAACTTGATCACTGCTATTTCAATAAAAGTAGTATTTTGAGCCACCCCACTGAGCCAACAGTGATGAAGTCCATGTTAGCATTTTCTGTGTCTGTAAAATCATTCTACAGACTCTGCAAATTTAAACATGGATCTGCAAAACTTGCGACCATGAAATTTGGGAGATTTCTGAAACCCAAGAGCACAGGTGGTGAAAAAAAAAACTGATGCACAGTTTAGTTTGTTTTTTTAGGGAAACCGAAATGTCATACACTGCTCTAAATTATTTCCAGAAGCATATTTAAACATCAGTGATTTCACTGATACTCATAATTAGGCAGCGTACGAACGCTTGAGTAAGTGAACATTGTGTGCAGTGTCCCGTTACTAAAAATAACAGCCTTTTCGAAATCTCAATACGCTTTCTCGCAAAGAACTGGTGCAAAATGGCAAAGGTAGCCTAATCAGGATTTCCTGCAGGGGTTAGAATCTCAAGCAAAGAAATTTTCCAATCAATACACCTCCCCTTCCCCAACTTCCCAACTTTTTTTTCCACCGTGGAATTGGGTATCGCTTCGGCTCTCCCTTGAAGGCGCGTTAGAACCAGGTAAAGTAACAACGGCATGCACCCGTTGACCTAGCGACAGTACCGCAGATGTCTATCGCCAGGACCGTGGCCGGGATGACGCAACTTGAAGACAAAAAAAAAGGGGGGGGGGGGCTCAGAGCTTTCAATGAAATAGGGAATGTCCAGTTCTTTTTTTAAGCTTTATTGACAAACTGTGCAATATTTCACGGCAGCTCTTAGAAGATGAATCAGTTTTCGAAGCTTACCAAGTTTTCCCCAGTAGATCAAAACACCATTGAGAGGAAGTGACAGTGGCTAAGGACCCATCCTACAGACGTAATCTATAAGCGAAGAACCCTGTGATCTGAGGTTGCAGATGGCAGAGGCGTTGCCAGAAAATTTTTCGGAAGGGTCGCCACCTTGATTATAATGGGTCGCAACTGGGCAAGTAGATGTGGCTGACCGTTATTTTTTTCGCCCCTATATACCATAGGAAAAAATTGGGAGAGCAGAGACATGGGCCTGGTGTGCCACCTCCTGGCTACGCTACCGGTGGAATGAAACGAGAGTTATCGAGTACACTCATAGAGATGGAGAGCCGGGGAGGAGGCTGGGAGTGGCACAGGCAACTGTTGGGTTATATAGGCGAGAGAAATAGCTCTAAGTGGAGCGACACAAGTATGATGTAAAAAAGAAGGTTTCGTCCAACGTGCTGGCCGCACACACATAAGCAACTGACAACAAAATAGACTGGAATAAGGTGAAATTATCAAAATACAGGGGAAAAACTGGACTTCGGGGCTATATCTAGACTCTCTGACGATTCGAACAACAACGGGTCACATGCTTGAGTGTAATGACAATGGCAGAAACTTCCCCCAGATATGCACACCTACAACCAATTTTGAAATATACATAGTTGCACTGTTCGCACATTCATTTTCAGTTGTGAGCTTGGCTCCCATGCAGACACCTAAATGAGCCGCTTTTACGTGAGCATTCATGGTCGGTGCTCGAGTTAACACCAAAGTTGATTAATAACCACAACAGAAAAAGAGAGAGGTGACAGTGGTACTACAAGCCGCCGTGAGAGTACCCTCACGTATGTGAGGGTACTCTCATGGCGGTGAGAGTACCCTCAGTTACCGGCTGGCATGACACCGGTAACTTTTGCTGTCCTTCTGGATTGTGTAGTCTGCATACGTCCGCACACATGAAGCCAGAGCAAAACAACATTGTTCAAATATGAAGACACTGAAAAGTCACGGTAAATGCACACATGCAACTGCCAGCTTTCCTTTGCAAATGCGAGGCGAGATCACTTGATCCAAACTTGCACGTCACAGTGATTGCAGCACTCGTGCCTCCGGTGGTAGGCCTCACCCCAAATATGTTAGGGAAACTGCACGACCGACCCTTGGTACACTGAACGGTGCACCCAGCAATAGAGAAGATAAGATTGCTCGGTGCAGGGTGAATCAGTGGTCGAAATCACAGTCAGAAGGGACCTCAAAAACAGGCAATCATAGATTCTTGACTCTCTAATACATTTGTAAGTAGTGTAAATAAATACCTTGTATAATATGGAAACCAAATGTCAGTGAATTGCTGAATCAAATCCTTTCATAACATACTCTGTCCTGTCATGCAAGTTTCGGTTCATGTCAAACATTAGTTGGACACAAACTTGAGCTCACTCAAACACACTTATACATACTTTGCTCCTGGGGCTCATTCTGACCTACCAAAGTTTTCTTAAACCAGACTCGCTCGGCCTCAAGCTCGCTAAATTATTACTCCTCCTTATTCACTTGAGTACATGGCTTAATTTTAGTATGAACAAGTCTCGACTAAGTCAACTCATAAGTGAGTTGCTGACCTAAGGTTTCAAGTTAAGGAGACAATCACAGAGCGCCCAATCCTAATAGGCTAGATTAAATCGATCGATCAGATAGATACTGCACAGACCGATAGACAGACAGATATGGTTACGGTGCTATTAGTTCGCTGAAAAATGCTCTGTTTTAAAGAGCAAGTGACTACCAGGAGCTCAGCCTTTAAGAGAACCGTCACTTTGAGACTTCAGCTTTTCTGGCTTTCATCAATTACGTTCAGCACTTACGAGGCGATTTGAAACTAGCGACTCTGTACTAGCACTGGCGTCCAAGCAATAGCCGACACATTGCCCTAAACAAGCCTCGGAAGGCAAACCACAAATCAAAAGCACGAGAAAAAAGGAATTCTCGTTTTCATTGCAAGACGATGACACTTGCTAGGCTAAAAAAAAGAAATATTTTGAAAACTGGTGTGTTTTTAGTACACCCGACAGCGTTGTACAGACCTTGTGTAGAATCTGCTGCCATCTAGCAGACACCGAGCGCATTTCTGCAATGTTGAATGCTGGGCGCACTCCACCTGTGAAGGGCATGTGCTCCACCTGTAAGGAATGTCCATATTAACGTGTGGTGACAGATAGGGGGGGGGGGCAGTGGTGACAAAATTTTGTATGCCATGTCGCTCAGACTGAGGAAACTGGGATGCTAAAAATATGTTTGCAGGAAATTGACATCTATGCTATTTCCCTTCCTCGTGGCTGACGCGAAGGGCCAGATCGGTTGCTCATTTTGCTGCTTACAATTAAATGCCCTGTTTATTTTCTCCGCTCTATTCAGATGTGGGACAGCATAGGCACACATCACAGCCCGCTCTTTCACGTCATGCCAGAATGAAACAGTTGTTGCACCGTGTGAATGCAGGCACAGACAATCCGGCCTTGTGCACAAGTTTCAAAGCTGCATCACGGTTACTCATGCTTGTTTCTGTTGCTGTTTTCAGCATTACATTGTCGATTATATTGCGATAACAATTACATATTAGCCACGTAGCTCTGTATGTCATCGATTCTCATCTAATGGACTGGTTGTGCTCGAACATGCTGCTTTTTTATACTTGTTTATTGTGGAATTTAATAAGGTAACATTTGGTGGTGTGGTTTGCACACGTATTGCTTCACTATGTGTACTTTTCAAGCATTCCATGTGCTGTGTTTTAGGGGGCGGCCAATTTCATAAGGGCAAACCAATTGCTGTGACCCTTCCCCTGTTTTATTGTTTTTTATACCACAAGAAGAGCAATAATCTTCCAAACGGTGATCCTCTTTCATAAAAAAATCTTGTATCCACCTTTGTGTGCCGTGAAATGTTAATAGATGTCTCAAGTGTATCAACACTGTTTAAAACTGAAAAAATGCTGTTCTGACAAATCTGTTACCCTTAACTGTGGGTGCGCTCCCACTGTGTACGAACAAAGGTGGTTTCGCAAATGTTCAGTTGGCGACACACAACTGGCCTGCTGCAAGCGGCGTGAAATTGTAAGGTGCAAATAGGCGTCGAAAGTGATGACGTGAACACAAATATTTTACATCTACTTTGCTGTTTACGAGCACATGCCCCCCCCCCATAGGGCATTCAATGAAATACCCGCTAATCAGCACCTACTTTATGGATACGCTTTCCATTTTTCTTTTTTTGCGCACAAAAGACTAAAAGTTCTAAAAAGTTTACTTTTGTGTTATTGCTATATATAGCGTACGTTGATTTCTACAGCAGCAAAGCATTATTTATTTAAATTATGAAGAAATTGTGAAAAGTTTCATTTCAAGTTAGATGTGCAATAAATTGCAGGGGCTATTTTGTAACTATTCTATCTAGAACAGGGCACAAATGAAACAAAAGTATAAAATGGAGCCTTATTGGATTGGTAAAGACTATTCTCATGATCAAGACATGAGAAAAGCCATAGAAAGTGCATAGAACGGGTAGAGCCCGCATTGCGTCAACAAAACAGAGACAAAATTTCATCCGAACGACATGGACTCGATTCAAATGAAGCGCTTGAGCCCAAAGAATTGAATTAATCTGTTTTGCACCTCACTTACTATAGTCATGCTGCGAAAATCACAACAAAATGACTCCTCCAAATTACAACACTCCCTAGCATCTACTAAAGACACAAATATATGGCTGAAATTATCCCAGTTTGCAATCTCAAGCTTTGAAAAACAACACGTGTCAATATTGAGGATGTGCAGTATTCATTTTATATTCTTTCATGTGTTGAAAGTATTTCTGAATTCTCTTAGCTGGCCTACAAGCTTTTTGATCTCTCTTGTTCATTTGTTCTATCTCCTCCCATTCTAAATAAAGCGCTTACAAATAACCCCCATGTCGACATAGGTCATTTCTAGTAAATTACACTTTGCAATGGTGTAAAAGAGCTTCCCTAGCCCCAGCAGTGTCTCACTATAGCCTCTACTCAGCTGCCCGGCATTGTTCCTCATGAATAGCAAATTACTGAAGCAATCCTTATTTTAAAATTCGGTGACCACTCCAGTCTATTTAAAGAGCCCCCAAACTACCTCCTATAATTTTTTTCAAACGTTTGAAGTAAACACGTGCATCATGTGCAAAACGCTGCATGATCAATGATTCTCCACGTGGCAGCACAACAAGCCGCCAGTGCTCCACAAATTCCAAAAAACAATCTCCCCATGCCTTTCGGGCTGGCACGTGACATCAATAAGTTGAATTTGACAGGCAGAATAAATATGCTGCACTTGGTCAAGCAAGCACCTATGACTTCCTGTTAGCCTGAGGGGAGCTGTTCACGCCACTAGTCGTTTGTCTTGATGCCTGCATGCATGCACGTGCTTGCAGATCAGGTAGTGTGGTGCGTAGGACAGGGTTCATACCGACACTGTTTGTATAAGCACCGGCTGGCACAGCAACAGCGATTCGCCAACAAACACACAGTTGACAGAGGAAGGAGTCGTTGCAACTGTAACGAGACAGTGTTTAGAGCAATATGTGATTGATGATGTCTGCCGCGCAAGATTGGGGTAGGTGCTCGGCAAGAGGGCAAAGCGGCTTCAGGAGAGGTACCAATGGAGGGCTGTGAAAATAAGAACGAAAGGAGTGATTACTGTGCTTAGATAATAAAACGCATTTAACTCCGCTATGACAGCACCGTTTCAAAAAATTTAACGACTTTATGGTTGTTGTGCACTTGCGCACAACTTCTTCACCACAACTGAATTCACACTTCGGGGTGGTTAAGTATTGCATCTGGTTTCCGGCTGCATGCAGTATAGCACATATTGCGCGCGAGCACTGTTTAGGTATCAAAATAATCCTTGGTGTATAGCTGCGAGATTGGTGGCCTCGAAATCAAGCGGCAAATGTTAAGGCCAGCAATGCTATTTCAGTGATACACACAGTTAAACGTGGGGTTCTGGTGCAGCATAGCATAATCTACATTGATTTATCGGGATGGTGCAGGAAACTAAGTTTGGCACATTTGTGCGCAGAAGCAGTATCACTCGATGAGGAATGGGGAGCGTTCACATTATTAAAACCACACGAAGCTAACAGACAAGGCAAACATAGGGCTTCAGATGAATTATTATTTGAACTTTCATATTTTGTTTCTGACTGACCACGAGTAAATTTTCAAAACAAACTGAAAGGTACTATTGAGTCTTCAAAGCAAGAAAAAACGAAAAAGTAACTCAAACCTCCTTTTGTTGTCTGCCAAGCTAACCACGCAAGTAGCAACATAATCACCACCACAACTTTCTTTGCTGCGAAGTAACTGACATAAATGTTGATACCACTTTTATTTACTCGTATTGATGTCACGAAGATTTTAAACGTCGCTGCTCAATATATCTAATGTAGCTAGCATGTTACACGGTACTAACCTCCCACACAGAAAACTGGCTCTAGTTGCAATGAGCACGCTTCACATACTGGCCATGCTAAACCCTTGGCAGACTGCAATAGTTTGCCTTATTTTAGGTGCATCGTAAAGACGCGGTTATGCAAAACGGTGTGACATGTGCAACGTGTATGCACCATTTAGCTCACACTGCCGATTCACTGCAAAAGTTTGACACCCAGGCACATAAAATTAGCATTGGTGACAGACAAGCACTTTTCTAAAAGATACCCGAGACATAGGCCGACGACATAGGCTCCCGTCATGTTGCGGTAAGCTTACACAAGTTGCACATAAAAAGATTACCTGTACTCTACTATGTACCATCGAATCAAAAGAAAAAAAGATCGATCACTCGGGTCTCACGTACGCAACTAGCCTCAACTGTTCAACCAACTTACTCGCCGAATACTCGCACACTACGGAGAGCGTTTGATTAATGTGCACGTGACAGGTATGAACGAGAAGGTACTCGTACAGAAGAACAGTAACTTATACTCACAAATGTAATCTGGCTCGTCGCTGCTGTTGCTGAGGCCGCTGAAATTTTCTTTTCTCTGCCCAGAATCCGGAAGACGAAATTAGTGTTGTCAGGTCTCGATAAGGTTGCGTCGACAAAATCAGACAAAATCACCAGAAATGTGGCCAGGGAAAGTACTTATTCACAACAAAACTAAAAATGATTTCAAGCCTCCTCAACAAAAGTGATATTTAGCACTCAGAATGGTAGCGATGATGTAGTCAACCAGAAATTGTCAAAATATACTGTCGCTCAGCTTGGCGAGCTGGTATCACGACCGAGGTCGTGGTTGGCGCAAAAGACTGTGAAAGAAACTTTGTAATGAAGTAGCAAGCAATTGATAGCTTTTATACAGCACCAGCTGTCTGTATAGCCAACAAAACAAGCGTTCTACTTCTTACGACTGTGCAAAGATTGCAGTGCTTGTCAAACGGACACCTATCACAGCGGAAAGAATAGGACGGTCGTGATCTGCGCATCGCAATATCCGACTCTCGGGCCGTGATTTGGCTAACGTCTTCGCCAAACGTTTGCGTGATTTTGCGTCAAACACAACCTGATAGGTTTGGTCATGATCAAAAGACACCCTACAAAAGAATCAGCAAGAAAAATCAGGTGATAGCATATATTTCGTTTCATAATGCCGAAGTTCCGGACGGTATGCAGCTGCAGTAGTCTTGAACTGGAAATACGTGAAAAGCCACGGTTGTACGGGCGAGAATGACGCGTAAATACCAAGCGAAAATGACGGCCGTAAAGAGGCGAAGAAGCGCACAATTTTCATCCTAATTGAATTAACTGGTAGTATAAGGTGCTAGGCGTTGCCAAAAGGTTGGGTTCAAACTACACAATTTAATACAACAATACCGGTTCAGCCACACCGTGGCCTCCACGCTTCCCCCAGAAATAAACACTGGCTACGCCCTTGAAAACTTGACGCAGCATGGTCACATGTGTGTTTACTTTTATTAATCTTAGTTACACCTCGCTATGAATGCGACATACGCCAGACCGCGTGAACACAATACGGCCGCTCGTAAAATACAATAACTAAGCCTATACACGTTCATGCTTCATTAGTAAGAAATGTGCAAAGCCGTAACAGTCCTGCTACGCCTGTGCGCTATTAACTTAGTCCTAACAACAGTCAAGTATACACTCTGGAAAAGTACCAGATTATGCTGCCAGCGAGCGTGTAAGAAAACATCGCAAAAATAACGAGGACAAAGGAAGAGTGTGCACAACATGGGCACTAATTTTCAACATTTCTGACAGCGTAACCGCTATGGAAAGCTCTGTATTGGTGCGAAGCGATCGGTCAGATTATTGCTTGTGTTTTAAGACATATCAATTGTACCTACTTCTTTTCGTTGCAACGGTATTATAGCACACTACATTGTTACTGTTTCATATACAGAACCGTTGAGCCACCACAACAGTGGAGATGGTTCTTTGAGAAAGAACTCTAGTATCAGGGCTCCAATGGCAGAGAAACAAAGAAGAAATAATTCTGAATATGGCAACTCACCATGAAATTGATGTACTACAAAAACTATATTAGAAACACTATCTGAATTGGGTTGCAATTCAAAAGAATTTTCGAGGCAGCCATACCAAATTACGCACATATTTAGAGATTTTGCCCACTTCGCTAAGCCCTACGTGTGCTTTGTGTTGGTGTTACTGGTTACTGCGAATTGTGGTGAAGTCTAATTCAAGATGCTGACGGCATAGCACCAACCGTCAACTAAGCCTAGCTGTTTCAACCCAGCGCCTCGCAATCGTATATGTTGTCACAGATATATGATGTAGCATTTTCCTTCGAAGTCGGCCTCATGTGGTTCGAGCATCATATTCGTTACGAAGATGTGTAGATTTCAAATAACGTACTAATAGTGACACAGTTCATCGTGTCTGATCTTTTACATATGCCATGCGGCATTACAAAGTCCAGACATATATTTCGGCATTTTCCCCATCCTTAAATTCTGTCATGCTTGCCTCAACAACCTACTCATCGCGAATTCATCAGATGAGCACAGTTCATATCTGAATTCTGTAATCCAACATCTGGAAAAGGCACATTTGTCGGCATAATCGGGTGTGCATTTGATGTCCAAAAGCTCACCTGTCCTATCCTTGTGTACTCCGCTTCCAATATTCAGCTCTACCGAGGCATATTTATAGGTGTTGAGAGCTTCCTATCTCCGAATACTAGAAGCTGGTAAGTCCTACAAGCTCCTTCGCCTTATTTTTGTGAACTACGTACTATACTAACACTTCGTACCATGGTGCCAGGCCATTATCCATATTCCCTCCACTTCGTGCTATTGATACACAGAAATGCTAAGAAATGCTTGGATACACAGAAATGCTTGGTTTAAGAGCTCTCTTAAACCAAAAACTCCCATACAAACTTTGGTGGATCAACAGATGCTTGCGTGACAGTATATGCTACTCTCTGAATATCAAATGTGATATCCACTATACATCATCGTACGACATCTTGAATGCAATTTGTGCTAGATCACCGACTCGTGAAAGGAGTATATATGGTGGCCAATAATTCCCTGACTTGTCCTGAAAACTTATGCTTACTATTTGAGCAGCATCACAGCATTTTTTGTGGAGACTGAAGCCAATAGATCCTCAAAATTGTGACTCTATCAAGCGGGTGGCCCTGTAAACATATCCAACAATGTGACAATGCGACTGAATCTTGAAGTGCCGCAAAACAATATACTCAGGTATTACATACACCTACGTGATGCTATACTACACATTATGTTATTTGCCTGGGAAAGTCTTTGGATTTCCCGTGTACGGGGGTATAGCGAAAGACTATCTAATTGTGAAATACCTAATTGTGCTTACAAGTGGGCATAAATGGTTAGTGCTTATGTCATGAAAATATTACATGGAAGAAATTACGTGATTTCTTTGTCATAGAACACGTGAGTACATCTCTTATCAGTACATGTTACACTCCCTCAGGTACACTCGTTGCATTCATATTCCCATGAACTGCAGCAGATGTCAAATATATCCGAAACATATCATAAGACCTGTCAACATTGTCATTGATGCCCTGTCACATAGCCCAAACAACATGCTCACCTGTCCCAGAGAAATATACACTTAAAAAAGTGGCAACTGGTTGACATGACAACAAATTCTGCCATCTGCAAGAAATATAAGCTTCGACGCTGCTAGACTTTCAGTGGTGCAGTGTCGTTTGCCAGTAACCAGAGACATATTAGCTTCAACATATACTGTGACCCAAAACCTGACCATTGATTGCCACTTGCAAGCACAATTAGGCATATTACTAGATTGTCTTTCATGCCGAAATACGCGGCAGAAAACGTAAGGTGTACGGCATCACGTGAGTTTACGTGCCACCTGTGTCGAATGCTTTCTAGCACTTCAAGATTCAATCACATTGTGACATTGAAGGATATGTTTGCTGGCCCAACCACTTGATTCAGTGACATCTCTGAGGACCTTATTGTGCCATTGACTATACTGCTGCCTTGCAAAAGACAAATTTGTAGGCTTGTGTTGATTGCATGGTTCAGCGTTGGGTAGAATATATTCTTACTCCAGACATTTCTAGGTCACGCACTGTTGATCCTGCTTTTGTAGCTGCTGGCTGCATAACTCATGTCAACCTTTGTCCCAACAGATAGAGAAAGCCATTATGGACTGACAGGATTCCACCGAGCCCTACCTTCCAATTAGCAATGGCAATAATGAAACGTATATGCATGACATTCAAGGCAGACATTGATTGCAACACTGTAAAACTTGCTTTAGGCGTGACTCTAGGTCTACCCAGTGACCATGTTCTTTTACTCGGATCGACACGAAGCCCACCTTCTTACCAGTGACTATACATCTCGTCTGTACTACATCACAAAGAAGCTTCTACCTATAGCTGTGTGACACCGCATTGGAAGGTACATATGGTAGCAGTACACTACGGTAGCAGTACATTATGCATGCATGTACTGTTGTACACGCATGCATAATGAAATGATATGGGCTAACCATCCCTCATTAGTGTCATGCTGCCAACATTAAAAAAAACTTTCTCTCAAGTAAATTTCACTGAAGTTTTATGAAAACAAGACAGATGATTCACTTCCTATGCAGAAGTCACCATCAGTGCACAGATGGCCTGAAACAGCAAAAATATCCAACTTACATATCATCAATAAACATTCCCCACAATGTCACAATTAATATTGCATGTTAACTGGTTGTCAAGTCAACCTAGCTAATAAAGCCTTTACCAGCAGCATTTCATAAGGCAAAGTGAAAATATGTTTTTCTGTGTTCACGCATTTGTTATATCTGAAATACTAACTTATGTGCGAAAAAAATGCCCCATTGACTTTGTTACAAATGAGTTATGATTTCTACAAAAATGTTTGAATAACAGCTGTAATGTTATCATACGATTCGGTAAATCTTTGTTTTGCGTGTGTTCGAAAATGTGCCTGTTCTCGAGTACCAAGAATAAAAAGCGAGAATGTAATTTCAATTTTTAATTGCTGGTACTTACACTTAAGTGCTATGGAAAATGAAGTGTAACTTCATGTTTGCTATGAGCTTGACGCCTGCAACCAGACCTCACTTAAAAAAGGTTGAGGCACTATTCTAATACCTGAGTTTTCAATCAGTTGGAATAATAGACGGTGTGGTCTTGCATCTTGAGCTTTGTTGCATTTGTTTATCAACAAGCTCGTGGTCGTAAGTCATGCCTAATCGTCTTTCCTAAATCATTTGCCTTACACAAGCACTGAAGCTTGTAAAGCCACTTTTGCAAAAATTAAAGATTAGGACCGTTCATGTGCTCCTGAACAGCAAAAAGCAATAGTCACATAACCAATGTGATGAATACTGTGATCCCTGTCGTACATGAAACGGTCCTCCAAACATTTTGAGAGGTATGCTTGGTCATAACTCTGACAAGGTTTAGTAATACAATTATAGGAGCCAGAAATCTTGAATAGGACTGACAGATTAAGTTGGTATAGATTCATGATATTAGAACAGTACAACAAAGAAGAATAAAAACAAATGAGCCACAGGAACACAAGCGCTCATTCGTGGCTGATGTTTATTCAAAATTAAGAAACAAATACATACTACACCCACATGGTAATACGCAAAATTGACCAGCAATACCAAAAATAATAAAACAAGTTGTACACAAGAGTGAAGGATTTGTTTACCCAGCAGTGTAAACGAAACAAAGCTGGTGCATGATTTTTTTTTCATTTTGACTGTATTTTCTCAATTGGTTCTTTTTCTTTTCAAAACATCATCAAAGGACAACTCAGGAAGCCTGTGCTCGCGTTCGTTACCCAAGAGTATTTTTTCCTTCTTTGTCGTGCCAATCTAAAAACCAGAAATCTTACTACACCTCAAGATTACTTGTAGTAGTCCTTCCCCTACTTGTTTATGTGAAAATCTACTAGTATGATCTATCTTAAACTCAACTTTTGCCATGATTTTTGTGTATCTTCTGCTTGAGTAGTTATTTTTTGAGCCAACTCTAGCACACTGAAGTAATGCTACTATTCGGACTCCCGGCAGCTTTAGTGCAATCAACTGAATTGGTCACTGACAGTAATACTTAGGGGTAATTCTAGACGCCTAAAGCACCACAGGAAAAAAATAATCACAGCGAAAGAGCGTCAAACTCGCAACTGATTTATTTGCAGGAGAAACGAAGGAATTATATAGCCGCACACGGATGTGCAGAGCACACTGCTTCACCTAGTCACATGACCACAGACATAAACTGAGGACGTTGTACCGAAATATCTAATCAAGCAACGAAGCGCAAAAATCTAACTCAGACTTGCGCATGACGCCTGACGTGTCACTTATACACCAGTCACCTTTTTTCTTTATCCAGAACGCTTCCATTACTTCTCGGGCCAGAGCATCTGGGCTTTTGGCGAGGACAGAAACCCTTGAAAACCTCGCCTCACAAGAACAGGAACGGCAATGCACAGACAAATGTGCTCCGGAGTTATTTCGAATTGAAAGCTCATGTTGCCTAATTCTCACGTTCAAACACCGTCCAGTTTAGTCCGATGTAAACCCGGCCACAACTAAGTGGGATTAAGTACACCACACCCACTACACAAACCACATACATCGAAGCGTGTATTTTTCCACAGGTGGAGGCGCTCGGTGCTTTAGAAATACGTGGGCACAGGCCAGCAAGCTTTCGTGGCACAGAAAAAAAACAACACACACATTGTACCTACTTTGCTGCATTGACAGTAAGTCAATGCAGCAAATTTTCCTGCAGTTCACTGAATCAAACACATCATTCAAGAAAAATCAAGTAAGAGGACAGCTAGTGATGGCATTTTTCATATTGAAAAAGTTGTTTGGAGCAAGGCCCAACATTACATTTTAAGAAAGGCTTTATAAATTGGGGAACATGTGAGCTGTATCTATATACATTTATTAATAATAATAATGATAAACATGAGAGCCGAATCTGACAGGGGCTATAGAAGAAAGCTTGTTGATTGTCATTCTCTGATCAGCTTCCAAGCCTCACTTTAGCTTAAGCAAGCCTGGCTTTATGCACTCACTGCATGTAAAAAATAGTAGAATCACAGTACAAATATTTCCCTATAATATACACAGTGTCAATGGAGCAACAATTTGGTTTTTTATTTCTAACACAGTTCAAACTTGCAAATATTAAAACACGCCTCGAAGTTTACATGCCTCTGTTACTAATATGTATGTCTTTCATGCCTTTCATCAGGCACAACTACTATACTAACATGTCAACGTGAATATAACAAATGGCTCAGGACGTGAAAGGTGATCAAAGATGACCACGCAGGTCATTGCTTATTTATTCGAAAAACACCATCTGCATGCAGCCCCACCAGTGCCATCTGTCTTCTTTAATTTGAACACACTCCCAGCAACGATGAAGTTGGTGAGCCTATTTGAGAGAAATTTGGTAATACGCTTTCTTTAAACGTGAATCAAGATTATTTTAATCACGTAAAGATGAGTTGTGTGCGTGTATATGCCCCTGTTTCACATCATGGCGATGGGCAGCAGGTCATCGAAACATTCTTATCGTGTTTGTGAGGTCAGAATTTCGGTTGGGAACGTTGATGTTCCCAGTGTCAAAGATTTCTTGCGGCATCCCTTTCTAGCATAATTTATTGTTGGTGGTTGTCGTGTTCATTGTGTTACATTGTAGTCTGCCTTCATGTCTCGTCCAGTTGCAGTGAGCACTTTTGAGGGTATGTTCAAGAGTTGTACAGAAGCCATTAATAGAAATCCAAGTCCAAGTATCTCCCATCAGTGCATAAGAGCCAGATTTGAGTATTGGCTCTCTTCTCCATCAGTGTGTATTCGTTTTAATGTTCTTTTGCAAGAAATGCATTGAAGGTAGGTTTTCATTATTTCTTAGTGCTTTGCATGAACTGCTTACATGCCTGAAAGGGTTTTCTTTTTGTTGTGGTGTTGTCTCAGTCAGAGCCACACAGCCTCCTGTTGCTTTATAATATTTCCCTTTGTAGGATTGCTCTTTGCATGCTTCTTCAGTTCTTTGTGCTATTATGAAAGCAGGTAAGCAGGTGTTGACTGTGGCTTATTTTATTTTCTGCGCCACATATTTGTCGCTAGACTCATTTGCACAAAAATCAAAAGTCAAAATAAGGTGGTAAGATTTGCTTTCAGTTTTCTGTTGTTCCTGTTGTATTTTAGCCAGGGTCGGTGCCAGGATTGGTCCATACCTGGGGTGCACCCACGATAAGCGAGGTTCCTTAGGAGGAGCAGCGAGGCGGTGAACTTGGCCATTGTGTAACGACTATGTTTCTTTTAGGGAACATAATTGTAACCAATAGTCAAGACACAACACAGGGGTCAGGCGAAAATTGGGGGAGGGCTCCAGTCCAGCCTCCCTGAGCCTACCCTGGCACCACCCCTAATTCCAGCCTGTGTCATTTCACTGCTGACAACTTCGTGTTACAGCTCCCCCTCGTGCCACTCATTGTTTGTCAGCTACTTACTTCGCCTTGTCAGTTGAAGGCTGTTCATTTGATGAAGACGAGCATCCGTCGATTCTTGTTTTGTCAATTCCTGATGGCGTATCCTCAGTATCTTCTTTCAGTGTAACTTTATTATACTTGGCTGCAAGATCAGCAACGGGACAACTTTGAACTCTCTTAGCATGTTTTATGAACTGTAAAAGTAATCACCGCTCTTTTCTCCGGCATTTTATTTTAGATGGTTGGCACGTCAGTACTTCTCCTCTCAGCTGGTAAGTTTTTTTTGCAAGTAGGACTTTGTCGCTGCAGCCTCCTGGTAATAGATGCAATGCTTACTCAACCAGCCTTATTGGCACAGCAGAAAACATGAAAATTGTGGCACTAATCACTGCAGGTGTGCTTTTTCTAGGTTGCGGCTGGTGTACTTTTGCAGTGGTGATGTCCTGAGTATTTATTACTAGCTCGACAGACAAAGCCTCTTCTTCAAGTTAGCTGAAAACCACGTGTGAAGAGTACTAATAACACATCTAAGAATATAGGCCCTTCTGGCCTGAATTATGGTGCACTGTCAACAATCGTGGCAAATTGGGATAGCACAATCACAAGGCACTCAGTATTACATTCCAAGGAAGAATATGATGTGTTCTTTTGTGTGAGCTTCAGCAAGACAATACAATTTCTATTAAACTAAATACTTCATCACTCTGCTGTAACCTATATTTAGTTTTGATATAAAATAATTGAAAACATAAGCTCCTGATGTGTGTGCAATCAGTTTTTCATTGCAATGATTTCTGGAGAAGAAAAGCAACACTTGACGTTGGTTTTAGAACACGATTTGAACGACACATCAAAGATAAAAGTTCCTTCACTAGAGCAATAAGCTACGGTTGCGCGCAGCAGACTGAGGTCAAGTCAGGACATACTGACTAGGGAGAAGGCCCAGGTCATCTAACGAACCATGTATTTTATTCTATTTTAGCCTCAAGTTGACACGGCTAGCACAAAGTGCACACACAAATGTCGCTACTTATGATAAAAGGTTATATTTGTTTCTCTTAAAAAAATGTTTTCTTTTGAAAACTTAAGGTCGCATAAACCATGACAAAATACTTGAACATGGGCCAGGGACTTATAACCTGTAATATAAACGGAACATTGTGTGTTGGAGGGACAGGGTATTGACGTCCTTGGTCTTCAGTGCTGCAATGTCGAGTATGTGTTATTTGCTTCTCGGTATTCTGTTGCTAACAATTTCAGGGGTGGCCCATTTTCCCAGTGTCGCAATCCTTGGCTATACCAGTGCATTAACTACGAAGCACCGATCTTGCACTCTTGTGCCTTCAGTGGCTCATCAATTAAACTGCCTCTCTGATGGACGTGACCATTTCAGCCGTTGATAATACAGGTAAGCTACATATCTTGATCTGCATGTCAAACTAAAAGTGAAAAGGGTTGTTTCAGTTTGAAAAGCCTTGAGGAAACTTGTTCATATACTACATCGATATGAAAATCAATGCAAACTTCATGTGTGTTGAGCAGTATAAGTCACAAAGATATAAAATATGGGAAGAGCGATGTGCACCAGCTACTTTGGCCAGCTGAACCGTTCCTTGCTTTTAGTACTTGTTTGACTCTTCCACTGATTATAGCACATCCTGAAGACACATACACCAAAAAATTGCACACAGAGTATGTGATACTTGAGACAAATGAACTAGATATTCTCTGATCACAACAATTTTGTTTGCTCTTCTGCACTTAGTCTGAAGAAAGAAAAATGTGAAAATATGACTGAGCTAGATTGAGAGACACTGTGAGAAAGAAATTTCAAGATCTCACATGCCAAATATGCAAAAATGCACAGCTGCTGACAACACAGGTAACAGTCTTCAGTACTACAAAGAGTTATTCACTCGTAGCTTAAGATTTATTCATAGATATTGCCTTTCATTTGTGATGACCAGTCCTGACATCAGCTGTCAAATGGTCGTCGTCATGTTCTGATGATTACAGCAATTTTCGACACATTTTCCGCTTTGTAACATCTACGTTCATTGATTTTTTTAAAGACACCCAGCTGGCCTTAGCCACCCGACTTAACAAAAATTAATGAAGAACAGCAAGTGTGAAATAAACTTTCTACTTTGCAGGAATCAGCTTGCCAGGTTTGTGCAGAGCACTTCCTTCTTTCCACAGACTTGTAAAAAGCAGGAGGGAGGGGGTCTGTGGTTCTGTATATGATAAACAACAAGACGCCGTAAGCGTGCATGTTTCTTGTTTATAATTGATTTACCCTACGTGTTTTGTGTTCTATGACACAGCACACATTCATTTATTTATGTATTTATTTATTTTAAGTACCCCAAAGGCCCCAGCTTGGGTATTATAAGGGGGATGGGTATTAATTACAAAAAAAGTGATTCGAGGGCAATCTTGAATAGATGCGGGTCGGAGTGGTGCACGGTAGTTGCAGGCAGACGATTCCAGTCCCGTGCGGCTGTCACAAAAAAGGAGCGAAGATGTGCAGTGCTTTGGGCTGGTGGAGGACACACTGCGCTCGAATGGTTTGCGCGGCTTAATGAGCGATAGACTGGCCGGATGGCTGGAACTTCGATGGGGGCATGATAAAATTTGTGAAAAAGGCATAGTCGAAATATGTGACGTCGTAATTCTAGATCAGAAAGGTGAGCATCGAGTTTTAAGTTTGGAAACACTAGAATTGTAGTTATATTCAGAGTAGATAAAGCGCGCAGCACGGTTTGAATCGATTCGAGAATGTTGGATAAGTGAGATTGGTGGGGATCCCAGACAGAACATGCATACTATAATTTTAGACGATTAGACGAATCAGTGTGACATACGTTATTTGTTTAATTGATGGAGACGCAAGTCTTAAGTGTCTACGTAGAAAGCGCAGAGTGCGATTCACGGAGTTGGCTATGTTAGTCACGTGGGCTGACCAGGAAATGTTACTTGAAAGTGTGACACCAAGATATTTGTATGACTCAGCGGGTGAGACTGCAGTGCCAGAAATGGTGTATTCTGCTGACAGGAGATGAGGCATGCGACGAAAAGATACCAATGAAGTTTTCTTTATGTTTAAAGATATTATCCACTTATCACGCCAGGATACAATTAAATTGAGGTTGTTTTGAAGTGTAGTAGTGTCTGCGCTGTTTTCTATGGGACGGTATACGACGCAGTTGTCTACAAAGAGGGGAATGCTTGAAGAGATGTTTGATGGAAGGTCATTGATGTAAAAAAGAAAAAGTAATGGTCCGAGCACTGTACCTTGCGGCACACCAGAGACTGCAGAGGAACGGCTAGATGAGACGGAGTTAGCATGAACAAATTGTTGGCAATTGGTAAGGAAACTGCGAATCCAATTAAGTACATCTTTATCAATGTTTAGACGGAAAGCTTTAGTAGTAGCCGTTGATGCGGGACTTTGTCGAATGCTTTTTCAAAGTCTACAAAGAGGGCGTCAACAGGTATATTTATGTCGAGGCTGGAACTGATAACATGATAAAATAAAGCTAGTTGTGTGTCAGATGAAAATCCTGAGCGAAAGCCGTGCTGACTGGAATAAAAATAGTTATTGTTGACTGAGAAATTGACGATGTAAGAGTGAATCACATGCTCCATTAGTTTGAAGCAAACGCTAGTAAGGGAAATGGGGCGATAACTGCTGCAAAGAGATGAAGGACATTTTTTCGGCACTGGAACAATCTTGCCCACTCTCCAATCTTCGAGCACCACTCCTGATGATAGTGACTGCTGAAAAATATGACAGAGTAGTTTATTGATTTGTGGGGTTTAACGTCCCAAAACCACCTTATGATTATGAGAGACGCCATAATGGAGGGCTCCGGAAATTTCGACCACCTGGGGTTCTTTAACGTGCACCCAAATCTGAACACACGGGCCTACAACATTTCCGCCTCCATCGGAAATGCAGCCACCGCAGCCGGGATTTGAACCCGCGACCTGCGGGTCAGTAGCCGAGTACCTTAGCCACTAGACCACCGCGGCGGGGCTATGACAGAGTAGTGTGCTAGCAATTGATTTCATTTTTTGAGCATTTTCGCGTTGATACCAACGATGCCGCAAGAAGATGTGAGTTTCAGTGAGTCGATAAGTTTTGCGATGCCGTTTGAGCAGAATGTGATGTCCGCCATCTCGCTATGGTTGAGATTAAGAAATGAAGACAAGTTATCGACAGTTTCAATGGTAAATACGGAAGAAAAAAAAAGCTGTTAAGTTGTTCGGCGGCCTCGTGATCGCGAATTGGATTATTTTGATTGTTGTGCGATACTAAAGGTTGGTAGGTACTGGGGTTAATTGTGCGCCAGAATTTTTTCGGTTTGTTGCTTAACATTGCGGGCAATGTTTGTGAAAAAATAAAAGTTTTTCTTTGTTAGCAAGTCTATCGGATTCTTTTTTCCTTTTCCGCAGCGTAGTACCTGTTCCACGCACATGCGCTATTGGACCACTTTGCCAATCAAAAGAGTCGTTTCTTTTTGTTATTTAGGCGTTTTAATGATATGTTAACCACAAAGATGACTTTTACTCGATTACGGTAATTGTGGGCACATTCTTTGTGAATATATCTATCATTTTGTTTTTGAATAGCAGCCAATTAGCTTCGACTGAACGCTTTGAATGGTCGATAAGAAAAAAAGCAGCGAATTTCTCGAGATCTGAGTTTATAGCGGAATAATTGCCTTTATGATACAGTGTCGTATTTTTGTTGTTTTTGTTGAATGATGTAGTTTACAAGAATAGGACGCATGGATTACTAAGTGGTAACTGAGTTCTTGTAGAAACGTCATCTGGGACACTCTTTCAGGTTCAGAAGCGAGAACAAGGTCACGAATATGAAGGGAGTTATCAGTGTCACACGTAGGTTCATCGATTATTGCGTAAGTCCAAACTTTAGACATGAATTGACGAAATCGCTCTCTATACTGTTTTTGGAAGCAACACATGCTAGGTTAGTACAAGGTATTGCTAGGAAATCGAAGGCACCAAAAAGCAGTATCGGAAAAAATCTCGATAATATTCAGTTAAGGAGCGAATGACCCCGTAGAATTCAGATACAAAAAGGTAGTCACTACCAGGGGGACGATAGCAAACACCGATTATTGTGGGGGGATAACAAGCACTACAATGAACAAACATGATTTCTAAGCACGATGATGTCTTAATTTCGCTACACTGAAAATCTTTACGGCTGCCTATTAGTACGCCGCCACCCCCATTTATTAGTACGATCACGTCGAAACACATCGAAATCTGGGAAAAGCTGTAGCAACTGAGTGTCGGTAATAGAAGGGTTAAGCCATGTCTCTGTAATCGCGAACAAATCGGACTCCGTTGTATTAATTAGGCTCTGAAGAGTGTCGGCTTTAGGAAGGATGCTTCTCATGTTGGTATATAAAAACGAAAAAGACTTTCTTCGTGGAGTGGCATGGCTTAGGCTTATAGCGTTTAAAGGGCACTGTACAACCTTTTCTGCGTTGTGGTCGTACGTATAAGTATTGCAACCAATAATTAACTTGCCACGTCGAAGTCTGAACGATTGCCGTTGTGCTCTTCCGAATTCAGCAAGATGTTTCCTTGCTTGTAGTGTGTTGGGGGAGAAATCTTCAGATATTCGGTAATTGGAACCCTTCAGTTTAGAGGCGCACGACAGAACTTTACCTTTAGTCTTAAACGAAGAAAATCCAACGATGATTGGGCGGCTTTTGTTTATTTGTATTTCCCGAGTCTATGGGCTCCCTCAATTTTCATATGTTCAATAGTGGTGTTTAGTTATTTGCTGCAGAATTGCAGCTCTGAAGCCTTAGATTCTGCCCACGTTTATTGCTCGTGATCCGGAAAACCGAAAATTACGAGGTTAGAACGGCGCGCTCGGTCTTCCGAGTCGTCTAATCTCACTATGATTGTTGCTATATCTTTTGCATTTTATCAGAAAGTAACGGGATATCGTGCTCAACCACATCACCAATGAACACCGGATACCTCAAGTTTTCCGCATCAGCACCCACTGCACGAGCCAGTGCACTGGATATTGCCACAAGCTCACGTGGCCTCAACAACTGCTGATCTACGGATTACATCCTCCTCGCCACCGGAACGCTTATATTCATGCAGGCCCTGCGCGGCCACCAATGGGCTTAGCAACAGCACAACCATGGTCACGGCAACTCACCTGCGACACATTTTCGTATTGCAAGAGCTGTTATGGTCTCGTGCTATCCCATGCGACGACGTGCGGTCAGGTCACCCGCCGGAGGCCCTCGCGCTCCCCATATGAATGCGCACTGCTCGTATCCCGACCTCGCCTGCTCAACCACATCACCAACGAACACGGGATACCTCAAGGTTTCCGAATCAGCGCCCATTGCATAAGCCAGTGCACTGTATTTTACCTCCAGCTCAAGTGGCCGCAACAACTGGTGATCATTGGATTACGTCCTCCTCGCCACCGGAACGCATATATTCATGCAGGCCCTGCGCGGCCCCTATTGGGCTTGGCAACACCGCAACCATTAACACGGTAACTCACTTGTGACACCTTTTCGTATTGCAGGTAAAAAATCACCATTCATTGTATCCGCATCGCGCTCGTTATGTGGTGCTCCTGGTGTTGCCAAGCCGAAAGTGCTGTTTAGAAATTGCAGTTGATTGTGCACATATCATCAAACAGATATTAGCGCTGTCAGGTGACATAGAACTGAACCCAGGTCCTACCACTCGTTCCGGTCAGACGCAAGCATCCGGTGACTTACTCCTGGTTCTTAAAGAACTCCAGTCTAGTCAAGCTTCCATGCTGCAAGATCTCAAATCCATTCAGCAGAAGCTATCCCAGAAGGACAGCGCTACTACTGAGATCAATAAAATGCTCACTAAAATAGAAAGTGATTAGGAATCAATAGTGAGCATAATAGAGCAAATCGACGATATCCGGTTATTTTTTGATACAAATGCAAAAGATATAGCGACAATCAGAGTGAGATTAAATATATGAACCCACGAAAACGTTTTTTTGCGCCTGCTACTGGTGGTTCAATTAAGTCTGCATACTGCGTAAGCTAGCTGTTGTTATGGCTACAGTAGGGCCAAGTGCATATATATATATATATATATATATATATATATATATATATATATATTGAAATAACTTGCAGATAGCACATAAGAAAAGGATAGTATTTACTAACGTTTCGGCCGTGGCACGGCCTTCGTCAGAGTAAGTAGGTATGATAAAATGCAGCCGCTTTTATAGGCTCACGTGATGAACTCTCGGTATAGCAGCTAGGACAATCAAAGTACAAAAATGATAATCTGTCAGAACCTTGTGTTGACATGACTGACATGTGACGGGTGCATGAATATACAAGTCTCAAATTTCCTTGCGCATCGACACGCGGGGCACAGTATGGTTGCCAGGACATGCAAAAGAGCTCTGAAGTAAGGAAACGACGGTTGACTAATATACATTCTAATATACACTAAAATATTTTACTAATCTAAGAAGTCGTGTTGTTATAGTGCGAGGCAGGTGAGCTTTCCTACGTTTTCATTGATACCTGAACGAATGGTGTTAAATTTATGGATCAAGAAGGATTCCCTCACTTCCCTATCGTGATTTGTCTTGAAACCGGACTGAATAATAGTGGCCCTAATTTTGTCGAAACCATGGCCAGGCATACTGACGTGCTTCGACAGCGGTAGATTAGGGAGGCTTACGGCATGTGCACGGTGATTATTAAAACGAATTCTGAAACTTGTCTCTGTTTGACCTATGTACTGAGCTCCGTATGTTGAACACTCGAGAAGATAGATGACGTTTATACTATCACACGTGTAGTTCCCATTTATCTTTAAAGAAAAACTGGACGATGTACTTAAAACTGTTTTAGATGTCGTCATGTGCGCGCACACTTTGCAACGTGGTTTGTTGCAGGGATGACAGCCTTCATGATGTGAACACGTGGTTTTAGATGAGGTTAGTAAATCACGAAGGTTCCGCGACCGCCGGTAGACCACGCGTGGTTGTTCTGTAAAGATTCCTTTGAGCCGCTCGCTGTGTATTAATATGTTGAAATGTTTCTTTAAGATAGGGTTCACATTTGGAGCTGAGGCCGCATGTGTCAAAATTAGATTAGTCCGCGAACAGTCTTTGGGTCTTTTGTTAGTACTCAGCAGGTCTGAACGGTCAAGCTCTTCGGCACGTTTGATGGCGTCTGTGATTATGCTGGCCGGATAACTCTGTTTTTCGAGCGCGCTCCGAAGTTGTTCGCAGTGGCGGGAAAATTCGCTGCTATCGGAGCATATTCTTTTAAAACGGACTGCTTGGCTGTAGGGAATACTAGTTTTGTTGTGTTTCACGTGACTACTGCTAAAGTGAAGATATTGCTGCCTATCCGTGGGTTTTCTGTAAAGATTAGTTATCAGCTTCCCGTTACGTAGAGTGACCATGACATCAAGGAAGTTTATGTTCACAGGTGAATATGAGTGCGAAAAAGAAATCGCCGGATGGGCGTTGTTAAGATCTGCTATGAAAGAAAGAAGTTGCGATTCACTATCGTGCCATATTAAGAAAATGTCGTCAATGAACCGCTTATAGTAAAATGGCTTATATTCACAATTTGCAAGAAATTTGTTTTCAAGGAGTCCCATAAATATGTTTGCGTAGTTTGGTCCAATTCTTGTGCCCATAGATGTACCGCTAACTTGAACATAATGTGTCCCATCAAATTCGAAATTGTTAAGTTCAAGAATGAGCTTAAGCAATGTAGCTAACGTAGATGCAGAAACTGGTTTGTTGGCGTCGCAATCGTTGTACGCGCAGATAACTGCCTCGATGCCATCTGAGTGAGGGATATTAGTATATAGTGACGTGACATCTAACGTAATGAGAAACGAATTTTGAGGAACCTGTAGGTCAACAATATCTGATAGAAAGTGATTGGTATCTTTAATGTAAGAAGAAAAGCTGAACGGAATGGTGTTGATGAGGCTGTCTACATAACGGGAAAGGTTCTCAGTCACTGTTCCAATACCAGAAATTATCGGTCTACCGGGATTATCTCTCTTATGAATTTTGGGAAGAAGGTAAAACCTGCCAGCTACTGGGCTCAACGGTATTAGGGATTTCAGAGTGCCATAGCTCATTTCTTTATTATTAAAGAGCGCAGTCAAAGTATCACGAACAATATCTTTGAACTCGTTTGTTGGGTCATGATCTTGCCGCTTGTAATATGATGCATCACTGAGCTGCCTATGGCCTTCGCTGATATATTTGCTTCTGTCCATTACAACAATGGCGCCTCCTTTATCTGCAGGTTTTATAATTATGTCATTACGACTAGCGAGGGATTCAATTGCTTGTTGCTCTCTGCCAGTAAGGTTGCGGTGCAATGGTGTACGTTCTTTATATGCCTGCATGACATCGCGTTGTACAGCTCTGATATAAAGGTCCAGACATTTGTCTCTTTGGGAGGGGGGTGTCCAATGCTTGTAAGATGGCAATGATGAGCTATCGGTATTGTGAGCGGAGGACCGATCATAAAAGTACTCACGGAGGCGCATGTTACGTTCGAAATTGTGAAGATCCTTCACCAACTGAAATTCACTATAGCCTCCTGTTGCAGGGCAAAAATTAAGTCCTCGAGATAACACACTACGTTCCTCAATTGATAAATTGTAACATGACAAATTTATAATGTTATCCTGTCCAGAAGATTTACTTTCCAGCTCGGGCTGGCGCATTTCAGCTGTAGTTAGAATGTTTCCTCGTCGGGAGCATTCCTGTTTTCCTAAGTTGTCACGCGCGACCTTCTTTGACTTTTTAGCATCCAGCTTGGCTAACTTTTGTGACCGATATAATTCGAGAGTTTTTAATTCTTCAGTCGTAAACTGAGACGATTGCACAAGCTGTTTTTCCTGATTCCGCAGACCTTTTTCCGATGATTCATAATGGCTAATAAGTATGCTGGTTAGTTCAACAGACGCCCGATTTAAGGTGTTGTGCCACCTTGACAGGTTTTTCTTTGACATCTCTGATGTGGCCGGCTGCAGTTTTAGTTGTAAACCTTTAGGAGCACTTGTTGCCGCGACATACATTCTAAGCATAGAAATGTGCGATTCACAACGAGTACGTTTTTCTATAACCTTCCTGGTCCTTAAAAAGTTCATTGAGCCAATAGATAAAGTACTCTCACCCAGCTGGCGTTGTGTTAGTCAGTTCGTTCCTCTCGTGGTTGTGCCCCTGTTCCGGAGTCCGTAGCGTGGTTGAGACGGCGAAAGTGATGCAACAACCGCAGGCGGTGGTAGGCAAGACGTAGGCCGTGTAGATTGCAACTTGTTCATGTGGGCGCGCGATGCTTTCGAGGTGCCGTTCTCTGCTACGGAAGGCTTGTTCGTCAGGGTGAAGGTTGCTGTCGGCGCGGTGTTGTTTCTTGAGTTTGACTGTGTTGTAGGATGACTGGGTGCTGAAGGTCGCCCAGCTCGATCCACTCGATGCGGAGAGTCGTCATTCGTTGATGAATCGCACCAGGCAGCTGATGTCGCATCCACCGGTCTCCTGAAGCACAGATGGCGGATGTGGCTTGCAAGCAACGACACACCCTCGAAGCTCATATGAAGGCCGTCTGCTGCGAGGACGCGTGTGGGTGGTAACCATTCGATTTCATGATCGAGGTAGCAAACTAGCCGGGAATAGCGGCAAAAATTCCGAAGCATGTTGTTGAAGACTGATGCTTCTCTGTTGCAGCGTCGGACGAATGTCAGGTTACCGTTCCTTTGTCGACGGTTTCTACTTCTAGGCAGTATCAGCGTGGCGTAAATTCGCCGAATTTTCCAGTAAATACTGGATCTAGTAAATACTGGATCTAGTGCCCCGCTCAGCATCCTGTCTTATTCTTCATGTTGGGACGGTCGACGTTGCTTCGAGTTCGGGACACGAGACGTTTGCAAAATACCGCGATCTACTTGAAAGCATTGCAAAAGACCGCCCAGAAATTCGGCGAATTTACGCCACGCTGATACTGCCTAGAAGTGGAAACCGTCGACAAAGGAACGACAACCTGACATTCGTCCGACGCTGCAACAGAGAAGCATCAGTCTTCAACAACATGCTTCGGAATTTTTGCCGCTATTCCCGGCTAGTTTGCTACCTCGATCATGAAATCGAATGGTTACCACCCACACGCGTCCTCGCAGCAGACGGCCTTCATATGAGCTTCGAGGGTGTGTCGTTGCTTGCAAGCCACATCCGCCATCTGTGCTTCAGGAGACCGGTGGATGCGACATCAGCTGCCTGGTGCGATTCATCAACGAATGACGACTCTCCGCATCGAGTGGATCGAGCTGGGCGACCTTCAGCACCCAGTCATCCTACAACACAGTCAAACTCAAGAAACAACACCGCGCCGACAGCAACCTTCACCCTGACGAACAAGCCTTCCGTAGCAGAGAACGGCACCTCGAAAGCATCGCGCGCCCACATGAACAAGTTGCAATCTACACGGCCTACGTCTTGCCTACCACCGCCTGCGGTTGTTGCATCACTTTCGCCGTCTCAACCACGCTACGGACTCCGGAACAGGGGCACAACCACGATAGGAACGAACTGACTAACACAACGCCAGCTGGGTGAGAGTACTTTATCTATTGGCTCAATGAACTTTTTAAGGACCAGGAAGGTTATAGAAAAACGTACTCGTTGTGAATCGCACATTTCTATGCTTAGAATGTATGTCGCGGCAACAAGTGCTCCTAAAGGTTTACAACTAAAACTGCAGCCGGCCACATCAGAGATGTCAAAGAAAAACCTGTCAAGGTGGCACAACACCTTAAATCGGGCGTCTGTTGAACTAACCAGCATACTTATTAGCCATTATGAATCATCGGAAAAAGGTCTGTGGAATCAGGAAAAACAGCTTGTGCAATCGTCTCAGTTTACGACTGAAGAATTAAAAACTCTCGAATTATATCGGTCACAAAAGTTAGCCGAGCTGGATGCTAAAAAGTCAAAGAAGGTCGCGCGTAACAACTTAGGAAAACAGGAATGCTCCCGACGAGGAAACATTCTAACTACAGCTGAAATGCGCCAGCCCGAGCTGGAAAGTAAATCTTCTGGACAGGATAACATTATAAATTTGTCATGTTACAATTTATCAATTGAGGAACGTAGTGTGTTGTCTCGAGGACTTAATTTTTGCCCTGCAACAGGAGGCTATAGTGAATTTCAGTTGGTGAAGGATCTTCACAATTTCGGACGTAACATGCGCCTCCGTGAGTACTTTTATGATCGGTCCTCGGCTCACAATACCGATAGCTCATCATTGCCATCTTACAAGCATTGGACACCCCCCTCCCAAAGAGACAAATGTCTGGACCTTTATATCAGAGCTGTACAACGCGATGTCATGCAGGCATATAAAGAACGTACACCATTGCACCGCAACCTTACTGGCAGAGAGCAACAAGCAATTGAATCCCTCGCTAGTCGTAATGACATAATTATAAAACCTGCAGATAAAGGAGGCGCCATTGTTGTAATGGACAGAAGCAAATATATCAGCGAAGGCCATAGGCAGCTCAGTGATGCATCATATTACAAGCGGCAAGATCATGACCCAACAAACGAGTTCAAAGATATTGTTCGTGATACTTTGACTGCGCTCTTTAATAATAAAGAAATGAGCTATGGCACTCTGAAATCCCTAATACCGTTGAGCCCAGTAGCTGGCAGGTTTTACCTTCTTCCCAAAATTCATAAGAGAGATAATCCCGGTAGACCGATAATTTCTGGTATTGGAACAGTGACTGAGAACCTTTCCCGTTATGTAGACAGCCTCATCAACACCATTCCGTCCAGCTTTTCTTCTTACATTAAAGATACCAATCACTTTCTATCAGATATTGTTGACCTACAGGTTCCTCAAAATTCGTTTCTCGTTACGTTAGATGTCACGTCACTATATACTAATATCCCTCACTCAGATGGCATTGAGGCAGTTATCTGCGCGTACAACGATTGCGACGCCAACAAACCAGTTTCTGCATCTACGTTAGCTACATTGCTTAAGCTCATTCTTGAACTTAACAATTTCGAATTTGATGGGACACATTATGTTCAAGTTAGCGGTACATCTATGGGCACAAGAATTGGACCAAACTACGCAAACATATTTATGGGACTCCTTGAAAACAAATTTCTTGCAAATTGTGAATATAAGCCATTTTACTATAAGCGGTTCATTGACGACATTTTCTTAATATGGCACCATAGTGAATCGCAACTTCTTTCTTTCATAGCAGATCTTAACAACGCCCATCCGGCGATTTCTTTTTCGCACTCATATTCACCTGTGAACATAAACTTCCTTGATGTCATGGTCACTCTACGTAACGGGAAGCTGATAACTAATCTTTACAGAAAACGCACGGATAGGCAGCAATATCTTCACTTTAGCAGTAGTCACGTGAAACACAACAAAACTAGTATTCCCTACAGCCAAGCAGTCCGTTTTAAAAGAATATGCTCCGATAGCAGCGAATTTTCCCGCCACTGCGAACAACTTCGGAGCGCGCTCGAAAAACAGAGTTATCCGGCCAGCATAATCACAGACGCCATCAAACGTGCCGAAGATCTTGACCGTTCAGACCTGCTGAGTACTAACAAAAGACCCAAAGACTGTTCGCGGACTAATCTAATTTTGACACATGCGGCCTCAGCTCCAAATGTGAACCATATCTTAAAGAAACATTTCAACATATTAATACAGAGCGAGCGGCTCAAAGGAATCTTTACAGAACAACCACGCGTGGTCTACCGGCGGTCGCGGAACCTTCGTGATTTACTAACCTCATCTAAAACCACGTGTTCACATCATGAAGGCTGTCATCCCTGCAACAAACCACGTTGCAAAGTGTGCGCGCACATGACGACATCTAAAACAGTTTTAAGTACATCGTCCAGTTTTTCTTTAAAGATAAATGGGAACTACACGTGTGATAGTATAAACGTCATCTATCTTCTCGAGTGTTCAACATGCGGAGCTCAGTACATAGGTCAAACAGAGACAAGTTTCAGAATTCGTTTTAATAATCACCGTGCACATGCCGTAAGCCTCCCTAATCTACCGCTGTCGAAGCACGTCAGTATGCCTGGCCATGGTTTCGACAAAATTAGGGCCACTATTATTCAGTCCGGTTTCAAGACAAATCACGATAGGGAAGTGAGGGAATCCTTCTTGATCCATAAATTTAACACCATTCGTTCAGGTATCAATGAAAACGTAGGAAAGCTCACCTGCCTCGCACTATAACAACACGACTTCTTAGATTAGTAAAATATTTTAGTGTATATTAGAATGTATATTAGTCAACCGTCGTTTCCTTACTTCAGAGCTCTTTTGCATGTCCTGGCAACCATACTGTGCCCCGCGTGTCGATGCGCAAGGAAATTCAGACTTGTATATTCATGCACCCGTCACATGTCAGTCATGTCAACACAAGGTTCTGACAGATTACCATTTTTGTACTTTGATTGTCCTAGCTGCTATACCGAGAGTTCATCACGTGAGCCTATAAAAGCGGCTGCATTTTATCATACCTACTTACTCTGACGAAGGCCGTGCCACGGCCGAAACGTTAGTAAATACTATCCTTTTCTTATGTGCTATCTGCAAGTTATTTCAATATAGAAAATACCCGGACCTGTCGTGCCTTCCCTTCAAGTTCTATATATATATATATATATATATATATATATATATATATATATATATCAAAATAATCAACAAGAAAACGTTCCACTACAAAATTGTAACTCGCGACGACCTACGGAGACAAGGTGCCCGACGCCCATGCCCTTCACCACTCTTTACCAACCACTCGCTGCAATGTTGCAGGTAATTCGTGTGGCCATTGCGATACAGGATGCGAGCGTCGGTTCATGTGTCAGATTACAGCAAATGCGTTTGTTGTACGATTCATTCACCGTAATGCAACTGATAACTCCAGTTCCCACACGTCAAGCACTTGTGTGTCTTTAACTGGTACAGCACTGTGAACACGAAAAAACTAAATCCGTCATGGCGATAGCATAGTAGGACCCACGATACGACACGCTTTGCGTCCGATATCCACGAAATTGAAAGCGCTTGGCATGGCATCACCGGCGTGATGCGACGAAACGAACGCCGGCGCACGTGTGCGCCGGTCACGTCAAAGTGGGTCACGTATGGCAGTGGCACCCGCGGTTGCTTCATCGCACAGATCTGCATGATTTTAATCTGGGAAAGCGCGCATTGAACGTCTGACAGGCGACGAACTTGATAAATGTTTATCAGTAAATTGGTTACCTTACGCAACTTCAATCAAAAGTCATGCATACCATCTAGGTGTGCATGATTTATTGACAAAAATATATTACTTATGTGCCCAGCATATTACTCTCTCAAACTTGAAAAATCGACGCGTGAGTAAGACCAGAACAGCACCAAAAGCACCGGACGCAGAACGTAGCTCATGCCGGTCCAATGTTATGCCAACGAAGTTGACTCTTTATCCGACGCCGGCAATAACGTTCGAACGACGGGCCAATAATGCAAGCCTAATTGCATGGCTCTGCCTTTATTGGCTGCTGGTTTCACAAATCAGTTTAATGTGGCCATTCTAATACCCTGGCACAGCCAATATCGGCGGGAAGTTCTGAATGCTGGTTCAACATCACCGTTTTATTCGGCTGACACAGCCATTATTGGGAGAAGGTTGTCAATGCTGGTCCAACATTACTGTTCTATTAGGCTGGCACAGCTACTATTGGCGGTACGTTGTTAACGCTGGTCCAACATCGCCGGTCTATTCTGCTGGCACAGCCATTATTAGCGGTACGTTGTCAAACGTGGGATATTCTTAGGCCATGAACTGCCAATCTATCTCCAACATTCAGCCAACGTTCTGTGCTGCCTGGGAAGAGTGTGTTTGGGCCGAAGAACCAACGCTGAAATTTCTCGCACAAGCCAGGAGTGCGAACTGGTGTCTGGAATAGCACCTCGTCGCTGGGGTGGAAGGTCACAGTGATGTGGGGCGCATCATGCAGATTTTTACGGGCTTGTTGTCTGTCCTAAGTGTTGAGTCTGGCGAGCTGGTGAAAGTGATGGAGGTGGGACACATATTGTTCAGAGAAGGATGCAGATGGTGTAACCGGGGCTGTCAAGAACGAGACGTCCAGAAAGAAAAATTGGGATCGGCCGTAGACAAGGTAGATTGGCAAGCAGCCAGTTGTGCATTGTACGGCGGTATTATAAGCAAATGTCATGAACGGCAAAATCGCATCCCAGTTAGTGTGGTATAGCTCAATGTACATGGCTATTATGTCGGACACAGAGCCATGAAAGCTCTCAGTGAGCCCGTTGGTTTGGGGGTGATAGCTGGAGGTTGTCTTGTGGTTGGTGCCGGAGGCTTTTAGCAATTCCTCCACAATTTGTAAAAGGAAAGCTTTTGTATGGTTACTAAGTTTGACACGTGGAGCACCGTGACGCAATATCAAGGCTTCAAGTGTAAATGTAGCCACGTCCGAAGCGGAGGCCAAACTTACGCAGGACGTTTCAGCGTAATGTGCCAAGTGGTCGACAGCTGTCACTATCCATCAATGGCCACCTGGAGTCGTGGGGAGGGAAGAATATAGATCAATGCCGATGACTTCAAATGGTGTCAATGAACATGGAAGTGGTTGCAGCTCTCCGCATTGAGGTGATGTCGGAAGCTTTCGGCGCTGACAAACTTTGCAGGAAGCGACCTACTTTGCTATGCAGGTGGACATCCCTGGCCAGTAGAATTGACCTTTAATACGATCGTAAGTTTTCTGGAAACCAAAGTGACCAGCAGTCAGGTCGTCGTGGTAGGCTTTAAGAATATCGACTCGAAGAGAACGAGGCAGAATGGGCAACCAGCGTTGACCATCCGGGTGATAGATGTGATGGTAAAGAACGCCGTTATCGAGCTTGAAATGCCTGAGCTGTCACCAAAAACGGGCATTAGGCGGCCGCAATTTCGCCTGAAGGCGATTTATGATGTGTCTACTGTAAGCGTCAGTGAGTTGATACGTTAGAGTGGAGCCGTGATTGTAAGGATGCATTTAGTTAATGACGGCTAAGGACGAAACATGTTGAAAGAGAATTGAAGCGTTCCTCGCTGAAGTTTGTAGAGGAAGCAGTGGACGGTGCCGTAGGAAGCAGACAGCAAGAAAATGCATTTGCGTCCTGGTGCTTTTTGCCGCACTTGTGGGTAATAAAGTCGTATTCTTGAAGACTTACAATTCACTGACCAAGGCGTCCTGACAAACTTTTGAGACATAAGGCATGATGATCTGTAACTATGGTAAAATGATGGCCATGTAGATAAGGTCAACATTTCTGCACCGACCACACAACAGATAAACACTCCTCCTCAGTAAGGGTGCAATTCTTCTCGGTGTTGGTCAAGACGCAGCTGGCATAAGCAACGACCCTTTCACGCGAAGATTCATCGCGCTGAAGTAGAATACCTCTGATTAGGTGACCGCTAGCGTCAGTACGCAGGAGTGTGGGTGCTGCTTCATCGAAATGTAGAAGTACTGGTTAAGATGTTAGGGCGTTTTTCAGATGGCTAAACGCTGATTCGCAGGCAGGAAACCACTCAAAGCGAACACTGGAACCGAGTAATTTGTGGAAAGGTGCCGCTATCGAGGGAAAAGTCTCGTACGAATCGGCGGAAGTATGAAGCCAGGCCAAGAAAACTGCGTAAGTCTTTGGTTCTATTAGGACGAAGAAAATGAATAACGGCCGATATTTTATCGTGATCAGGACGAATGCCATCTTTACTCACAATGTTGCCTAAGACACTAATTTCCTTGCTGGCAAAACGACACTTTTTTGTGTTCAGCTGAAGGCCAGCCGTACCAAGGCACATGAGAACTTAGTCTAAATGGTGTAATTGTTGACAGAAGTTTGACGAGAAAACAATGATGTCGTCCAAATAGCACAGGCAAGTTTTCCAGTTCAGACCGCACAAAATGGTGTCAATTATGCGTTCAAATGTTGCGGGTGCATTGCACAAGCCGAAGGGCATTATAATAAACTCCTTCTGGTGTCGAAAATGCCGTATTTTTTTATCTTCCTCATACATCGGTATCGGCCAGTATTGCAAACGTAGATCAAGACTCGAGTAGTATTGAGCTCCTTGTAGCGAATTAAAGGCGTCATTTATGCGGGGCATAGGGTCTGCATCCTTGCGCGTGATCTTGTTTAGCGCCCGGTAATCTACACAGAAGCGCACCAAATCGTCTTTTTAGGGGCGAAGCTCCTTTTAGCGGCACCCGTTCATCCCTCGTGCAGTGGTTGTGTGTAACAATTGTTACATTTGGACCTCCAAGGTGTGCCGGTGGGAGATTTCATCTGAGCGTTGTTGAACAATGAAAAATAGTGCTCAATGTAAATGCCAATGGCTGCTATTGGGGAATTAGAGAAAGGAGCTTTCGGCTTTCAGTTAACACGCACGCTGCGATCCCCATTAGCAGCCATTGTCATGTACATTGAGCACTATCTGACAAGAACGAGTTGCTACGTTATACTCACTGGGTGTAACCTTCTTAGTTTCAGAAAGGTTTACCGAGCGTTGAGCCGCAGTGTCATGAATTTATTGAACTTGTGTATACCATAAACTCGAGGCGGTTAAAGGTGGGAAGTAGATGCGAAGCGCAAGCCGTAAGAAAGGAAAAGCCAAATTCTCCTGTCTCTTATTTCCCATTAGCAGCCATTGGCATGTAATTGAGCACTATTTGACAGAAAAAGGTTGCTACGTTATACTCGCTTGGCGTAACCTTTTTGGTTTTAGCAAGGTTTAGTGAGCATCGGGCCGCAGTGCAATGAATACAATGAACTAGTATATACCATGAACTCGAGGTGGTTAAAGGTGGGATGTAGACCAGAAGCGCAAGCCGTAAGAAAGTGTGCGTGTACCCCCTCTCGTTTAGTCCTTGGATTGTCCGCTAGATGGCAGTGTTTCTATATAGAGAATATATGATGAAAAGATGCGAGATGGTGGTACTTGGAGTGTTGAATAGATGGATGAATGGACACACAGACAGATGGATAGACGCATGAACGGACGCAGGGTCGGATGCATGGAGAAACGCAGTGACGGACGCAAAAACAGACGCAAGCACGGACGCGTGAATGGACGCATGACAGGTCACACAGACGAATGCATGGACGGTCACACAGATGGACGCATGGACGGATGGAAGCAAGAACGAATGGACGGACGAATGCTTCACCCCACTCTTTATCATTCACTCCATGGATATGCTGCCAGTTTTCTTCCGAACTAAGGCGACAGGTGATCACCAACGGCAAGCAGAGGGGCGTATTATGTTGAGTTTCAACATGTGGTCGACGTTCTCTTCAATAACCTTCCGCTCAGCTACTGATACGCGATATGGCCGACGACGTACAACTGACGTACCCTCAGTCTCAATGCAATTCGTGGTGACGCACGTCTGTGGCAATACTGATGGATTGACGTCAAACAAAGCTTTGTGCTTAGTCACAAGTCAAACAGTTGTTGGGTCTGCGAAGGGGTCAGGTCAGAGCTGATGGCGGTTTTCAAGGTGGGGGTGAATGGGAACGTGCAACAGGGAGATCTTCAGGAGAAGCGTCTTAAAAAGTTACCAAAGAGAAAGGCTCCGGTTTAGCGACGCAAGCCAACGTTGAGCCCTGCGGAACCAGAATTTATTCGGGAGTCGGGTTTGTTGCACAAACGAATGCGAAGCCATCGTCGAAACCCATTAGACCTGATGCGAAGGCCATTCCTCTGGTGACACAGCGTGCGGAGGATTGTACGAGCACAACGCCGAAGTCAATGACATCAGACAGATGAGTAACAATTTGCTGGCTGTTGGGAGGTAGATCAGTGTCATCTGCAGCATAAAAACGAAGTGGTGCGTCACCTTGATGAAAATAGGCGGTATCGTTTATGTGCAGGACGCATTGCCGGCAGCAGATGGACGCGGACGCCGTTGAAAGAAAGTCCCATCATAATATTAGCTATTGAGTACACGAACTAAACACTGCAAATTGCACATAATGAAGAAGTATATCAATGTATGCAGGTACAGTTCACATGGCGGAAGGTCAAATGGTGTCCCCTTTAGCAGCGAGAAACGTAGGTTCATCGTAGGGCGTAGTAACTTTGCGGAGACGCGCAAACAAATCTCTGTGAATGACCGAGAAAATAGCATCAGTGTCTATTAATGCTTCCACTTCTATGCATTCAACCGAAACAGATATCACATGATAAGGATGTTCTGGAGGATTTTTTTTTACTTCCCTGAGTGCAGCTTTTCCCCCTTAAGCTGCGTAATTTAGTTTTCCGGGCGACGGTCGGCAAACAAAGAGGCTGGTCGAAGTGGCGACGTACATCGGCGGAGAGGGAACGGCGAGCGATGCCTGGCACCACGGTATCGAGGAGCCATTTCAGGAGTTATCGATGGCGAGGAAGAGCGACCGTGAAGCGTAGCGTAAAAATGGGGCTGGAAAGTGCTTGCTGTGGCATAGTCACCCCGTTCTTAAGTGTCAAACCCACGACGCTCGTCTCACTGACGCTTACGACATACACGTGCGATGTGTTCCCGATATCCGCAATAGTAGCATGTAGGTCTCGTCGGACGCCTTGATTGATAGTAGGGTTGGTTGTTTGGGCTGGGGACGATGAAATCCAGCTGTGCTGGTGCCGGTGAAACATAGTAATGCAGGTTTTGCGTGCTGGGCGCGAGGGACGCCAGATGGGCTGGCGTCGTCGTCGGCGGTATCCGTGGAACGAAGGCTGGAGTACCTGCAGCGACTCCCGCGTGAGTCAGTGGGGCTTTAGAGACATGGGGGTCTGTGTACGCATTAGCAGTCATAGCCGCCAACTCCTCCTTGACGACGTCACGTAAATTTGTGCTGGGGGTGTCAGAAGGAAACTGACGTGCTGTAAACCTGAGCGACTGCAGTTCCTCTCCTATCATGCTGTGGATCACGGCTTGTAATGAGCGGTCGGCAGTAGGGTTGTCAGAGATGGCTGCAGGAGAGTTGTCCAGCTGCAGCCGTGAGGATTGTAGTTCGTCCAGTTGCGGGCACATAGCTCCTTATTGCAAAAACCAACGCCACTGGATACCAGCATTCAGTGCCATGACCGATTATGGGCGCAGTATGGCGCTGATACCAGCACCTCCAAGCGCAGGTACTGGGACGCCGGAGCGGCGGCGTCCCAGCACTCAACGCAAAATGGCTTCACAGGAATAAAACGGGGTGCCCATTCACCGTAAATGAATGAATATATAAGTAAAATAACGCGCATTCACAATAAAAGTTTAAAAATTGAAAAAGTGAACACCACCTGACGGGATTTGAACTAGCCACCTCCTGATCTCTAACCGAGTACGCTACCCCCTGCGCCCCCAATAAGTGCTTACAGGGGCTGTAAAACAACTACTTATTCAAATAAGGCGCCATTCAACTTCATTTTTACAAGTCGCACAGTCAAGACTGACACGATATTCCTTTCCAAATAACAATTTCGTCTTTGTTCGACAGTAACGAACGGCTTCCGGGTACCGAATGACGTGCAGATATTTGGAAGAGCTCAAAGTTCCTAAAGCATCTACATCTTAACTCTGAAAAATCTTAGATTGACTGGAGGAGCAGCCACAGATTGTCAGCTGTTGCTACCGATAGTTTTTTTCTTTGTTAGATGGCTCTAGCACTTGCTACTGGTTAACAAATGCAGGTGATTTACATGTTCTGTTTGGTAGATATGCACGCAAACGAGTGAATATTGAGTATTTTTTTCACGCAAGCAATGATGTCGCAGTACACATCCGGCGTGCCTGATTACATATTTGCAGTTAAATTGATACCTGTAACTAAGAAACCGCTGAAGAAATGACTAACGCAATCCGCTCAAAAAGTATGCCAGTATTAACATACTAACGCGTACTAACGCGTACCAAATTACCATCTCAATATTGCGTGTTCTTACGTACGAGTTAGAGAAATACCGGCTCCTGCGTTCGGAAGGAAGCTTTCGGTGACAGCATACGCTGCTGAAAGCACGACACATCGACCGTGGCCACTCCTTGTGCGGGCACTGCACACGCGAATAAATGGTCGAATCAGGCTCAGGGATGTCTAAACTGCACTTTACAGTCATTCTTACACTTTAGAATTGTGCCTACTCAAAGTAAAAAGCGCTGGCAGCAGGTACACTAACGCGGGCGGCATGGTAGGCGTCGATGGGATAGGGCACTGGGTAAGGCTGCTTTCGAAGCAGCTGAGTTGCGATGCTTCAACTTTCTGCATTTGAGCTTCGCAATATTTCTAACTGTTACCTAAACTGAACCTGAAGTAAGTGGAAGGTCAATCAATGCCAGCAATGCATTTACGGAGTGGCGATGGCGAGCGACAGCCGTTTTTTCTGGCCTCCGCTGGCAGTATACAGCGGGCGTGCAAGTGTACAGAAGTATGCAGTTATATCAATACCAACATAAAAACACACATAAAAAACCAACGCAATCCACTGAAAACGTATGCATGGGAATCAGTTCACGAAGGCGTACCAAAATACCAACTGAAAATTGCGTGTTGTTACAAATCGGTCGGAGGAGTACCAGTTAAGTGCGGCTGGCAGCTTTCGGTGACAGCCTGGGTATAGCTCAAAGCGGGATGTTCAGTCGTCAGCGCTCCTTGTGCGAACATCGACACAAGACAAAATAGTGATTTAGGTTCATGGATGTCTAAAATATACTTTACAGTCATTCTCACGCTTTAAAGTTGTTTGTACACGAAGCGAGAAGCGCCGGTAACATATATACCAACGCGGCTGGCACGACAGGTTTAATGCTCGCTGTGTCGGGCACTGGGTAAGACGGCTCTCGACGCGTTGAGTTAGTATGGTTGAAGATTCTCTATTTGAGCTTCGGAACATTTCTAACTCTTACCTGAAGTAAGTAGAAGGATAAGCAGCACCAGACACACATTTTTGCGGTGTTGCGGAATCGTACGACAGCTTTTTTTCTCGCCTCTGCTGGGAAACCTCAAGAAGCGATCGAGAGAGCTCATTTACGTTTCCTCTACTTTGCGGGAAAAACAATTTTGTGTTTCTGTTAGGAGTGGCGTGCAGCTCCAGGCTTACAAACACTAAAACTTGGTTAATTACAGCAATACACGAATGATGTGAATATGGCCGGTTTACGCGGGACCGGCTAATGCGAAAAAGGTGCATTATAGTTGTTGCGATACGTACGTGTGCCGCTAAAATACGTATGCTCGGTGTCTGCTAAGGTAGCATCTCTCCCTGCCATCGAATCAAGCGTTTTATATTCAACGACACCGAAAAAAAACACGGCACATGCTAAAATAACATGTACGCTGCAGCTGCGCTGGCAGAAACAGTGCGTGCTCCAGTATATTCACCAGCACTTGCCATTAAAAATTTCAGTGCTTCCAGCGCTTTGCAGTGCGCACCAGCATCACAGTGATTGAGCCAGCGCCACTACCTGTGTGACACAGCTTTTTTGCGCTGCGCCCAGTGAAGTGCCAGTGATATCAAGCATGTACCAGTATCTCCAGCTTGAACAAGTGCCAAAAAACGTACTGGCATCACGCTGTTTTTGCAATAGGTTTACAATGTCAGCAACGATACTTGGGTCCTTTATGACCAAAGCGTTGAAGGCGACAGGCCCTATGCATTTGAGTAGATGGCACACTTAGTCTGTCTCTGACATGGAGGTCTTGACGCGTCGACAGAGAGAGAGAACATACTCGTTAAACGAGGCACAAGACTCGCCTACTTGTTTGCAACCATCGAGTGTTCTCTTCGCCAGACTGGTTCGAACTGCCGGAGTAGCGAAGACTTGTCGCAGATGTTCTTTTAAGACGGTCCAGTAGGAGAAGTCAATCTGGTGGTTAAAAAACCAAGTCTTCGCCACACTTGTAAGATAGAAGGAAACGTGGCAGAGCTTTTGCGGATCGTACCAACGGTTCGCTGCGCTCACAATGTCATACTGGGGTGGCCAGTCATCCTCATCCTTGTTTCGAAGTCCACCAATAGCGGGGGCTCGCGAGGGGGTCCACAGACGATCCAAAAGTGAGTAGCCGCGGCCGTCGTAGCTGGAGAGATAAAGGAATAATTGCCTAAGGGTTCGTCCAGCGGCATGCTGGTGGACACGTAGCCCTAACGGCGACTTGAGCGAAGCTCCAGGATGTAAAGCGAGCGAGCGGGCACGGAGAATCGAGGAGCAACCTCCACCACTTGCGATATAGTACTTTATACACCTTTATTAGACCTGGAATAGGTCAAAACCATTAGCTCTAAAGCACAGAACTGACTCAAGGGTCAGCCCCACTAACGATGATGTTGAAGAGCACTAGGTGATGATGGTTTTGTACAGGTGATGAAGAAGAAGCGTGCTTTCAATGCCCACAATATATATATATATATATATATATATATATATATATATAGTCTAGTAGATCCTCCGTGAGCGGTCACAACGTGGTTTATTTCGACGTTTCGGCCTAGAGTCTGGCCTTCATCAGTTTCCTGATGAAGGCCAGACTCTAGGCCGAAACGTCGAAATAAACCACGCTGTGACCGCTCACGGAGGATCTACTAGACTATATGCAACGCTACGGCCACTCAACCACCATACCTGCCTATATATATATATATATATATATATATATATATATATATATATATATATATATATATATATATATATATATATATTGTCGCGACGTGAAGACAGAGGTCATATTTGAAGACAACTGGAAAAGCAGCAGCGGGTCGGTCTTTTTATTAACCGCGCGCCAGAGAGTTTCTCGTCTTTCTCTTTGTTGTGTTCTGCATAAAAGCGTGCATATGCGCGTATGCGCTGTCGCCTTCACCTTTATCGTAAGGACGCACTTGACCTTTGCCTCCCTCCAAAAATGGCATCGTCCCGATGCGCAGCCAAGGCGCTCTACTTAAATATAACACGCACACATGCACCGGAACTCACAGGACAAACGAGAATTAGCTGGACAACTTGGGGTTTCGTCCGGATGACATGCACGATCTGGGGTGAGTGGTTTCGTTGACTAGAACTGCAATCGCTGTCGGAAATAACTTCGCAGTTTATATCGTTCAATCGATGGTGACTTGATATGGGCCGAAGTATTGTCGTAATAGCTTCTCTAAAAATACGCGTCGACGTATTGGGATTCAGACCGATACCTTGTCGCCTGGTTTGTAGGTTACCAATTTATGTCTTAGGTAATACCCTTTCACATCTTTGTGTTGCTGGTTAGAAATACTCACGTGGGCTAGCTGTCAGGCTTCTTCGGCACGCTGACCAAATTCTTCGGCGTCAGCATGAGTGTCGTCACACTCGTGTGGCGGCATAGCGTCCAACGCTGTAGAGACTTCACGTCCGTGTAATAAACTAAACAGCGTCATTCCGGTAGTTTCCTGCCGGGCGGTATTATAGGCGAAGGACAAATAAGGCAAGATTTCATCCCAGTTCTAGTGTTCTATGTCGACATACATACACGGCATGTCTGAGAGGGTCTTATTAAGCCGCTCTGTTAGTCCGTTCGTTTGTGGGTGTTGCGCCGTTTTTTTTCCAGTGAGCTGTACCGCTGAGCGTGTGAACCGACTCCAAAAGTTCTGCCACGAACGCAGTTCCTCTATTCGTGATGAGAACTGTTGGAGCACCGTGCCGAAGGACGACCTCTTCTATGAAGAAATGAGCCGCTTCTGCTGCTGTGGCCCTCGGCATGGCTTTAGTTTCTGCGTAGCGAGACAAGTAATCGGTGGCGACAACGATCCCCCTGTTCCCGGCGCTAGCAGCTGAAAATGGACCCAGGAAATCCATTCCGATTTGGGCGAATGGCTTTGCTGGTACTTGCACGGAACGCTGCTGAACAACAATAAGGAAGACATGCATGGAGCATTCCCACTACTGTCTGATCGTACCGGTTAAAGCCGGTACGCACCGATGATCTCACCAGAGAAGGATTGGCCACCCTGGTGCAGTATCTGGCCACCCCCTCCCGTAGGCATTCGTCAATTAACTCACGGCCCTCAGTCCCCACCAGCTGCGGAGCAACTGACCACGGCGGCGGTCAGATCTGCAAAGCAGCAGAGGGTGCTAGGAATCTCTGGATACGGACAGGCCACCATTGGAACTTGAACTTAGCAACGTTTAACGTTAGAACGTTATCTAGTGAGGGAAGTCTAGCTGTATTATTCGAGGAGCTAGAAGGCATTAAATGGGATATAATAGGGCTGAGTGAGGTTAGGAGGACAGATGAGGCCTATACTGTGCTACAGAATGGGCACGTCAGTTGCTATCGGGGCTTGGCAGACAGAAGAGAACTGGGAGTAGGGTTCCTAATTCACAGAAACATAGCTGGCAACATAGAGGATTACTATAGCATTATTGAAAGGGTGGTAGGCATTGTAATTAAACTGAATAAAAGATACAAAATGAAGGTAGTACAGGCTTACGCGCTACATCCAGCCATGATGGACGCTTCAGTTGAAAGCTTTCTATGAAGAACGTGGAATCGGCAATGAGTAAGGTGAAAACAAGTATACTATAGTAATGGGCGACTTTAATGCAAAGGTAGGGAAGAAGCAGGCTGGAGACCAGGCAGTAAGGAGATTAATGGCATCGGCACTAGAACGCCAGAGGAGAGCTACTAGTAGAATTCGCAGAACGCAATAATCTGCGTATTTTTGAATACCTTCTACCGAAAACGAGAAAACCGCAAGTGGACATGGAGGAGCCCTAATGGCGTAAATAAGAACGAAATGAATGATAATCTGACGAGTATCATCACGGAGTGTGCAGTGGAAGTTGGAGGCAGGGTAGCTAGACAGGACACCGGCAAGCTTTCCCAGGAAACGAAGAACCTAATTAAGAAGCGTCAAATCATGAAAGTGTCAAGTACAACAGACAAAATAGAACTGGCAGAGCTTTCGAAGCTGATTAATAGACGTAAAGTATGCGATGTAAGAAGGTATAACATGGAGAGAATTGAGCACGCTCTGAAAAACGGAGGAAGCGTCAAAGCAGTGAAGAGGAAATTGGGATAGGCAAAAAGG
>WOVY01011961.1:0-262049 GCA_013436015.1 Rhipicephalus annulatus
TGGCTCAGATATCCTGCTGGAAATTTAGTTGCAGCTTGCATTATTATGTGTGCAGGGACAGTGAGCACTAGCACAGACTCTGATTTCATGCATTTAATCTGACCGTCGGTGGAAGGCATGGGCAAACATTAAAATGGTTACTCTTGCTATTCGCTGGCGATAGCAAGAACCGACTGCTCGTTCCGCTATGGAGTGATATTTTGCTGAACCTCACTGCCTTGCATGCGTAATAATGAAAAGCAAAATTGAACTTTCAAACGAGATATCTAGGAGCATAAACATAATCAAAAAAGTTTTCCAAGTGGGACTGTGTAGAAACACGACTGCCTCCAACTTTTTATAGCAAACATACCTGCTTATTTGCGTTACTAAAATTTCAATATTTTTGGTTGATAGGCCAGATGACAGCATTATTTTATTACTTTGTGTCCCCCTGGACACAATCTGCCAAGGTGTTTTTCTGTTCTTAAGGCTAAAATTCAATGTTACTAGGCAGTGCATTCGAGAATGTGTCAGTGCTGCTTACTGAGCTCTTTATTGAATATTTTGTTTTTTCCAAGATCTACTGAGTGTGTTGCTCGCCAGACTTGCATGTCATGTTAATTGATGCCTTATGTGCGATTGGCCATTTAAAACACTTTTTGTGTTGTGATAAAAAGTAGCACATTAATGATTTTATCTTCAGTGTAACCTTCACTGAATATTCTATTTTAATATATTTTTGTCACTAGTTATTTCATTGCCTTTGGGAAGTTCAATTCATAAGTACAATCGTTTTCCCACTGTCATACTTCATCGTACCTAACTTTGCCAATACCAAACCATGTCGGATATTTTACAGTGATGCATACTCATGTTTAACATTGTTAATGATAACTCATAGAAGGCATACTAGAATATTGTAATGTGAGCCCTTGGATCGGGGGGTTGAATGGTGAATTTTGTCAACTACATAGTAATATCTGCTTGCTTTATTTCATGTCAAGTGTAATGAGAATAATATTTACTGAGGTTAACGTGTTAAAACCACAATATAATTATCAGGAACACTGGAGTAGAGGGTTTCAGATATTTTGACCACCTGGGGTTCTTTAAATGCATCCACGTCTAAGCAGACAGTTGTCATGCATTTCCTCCTTAATCGAAATTGCAGCCACTACAGCCATGGTTTGATTTTGTGGCCTTCAGTTTAGCAGTCAAGGGTTACTTGAGCAGCGTATATTAGCTGTGGGCTGTGGTCTTGCTTCCATAATGCATCTTAAGTACAGCAGTTTGGTGCCAACCAGGCATCTCTACTAGTGCACAGGTGTTGTGTTTTTTGCATTCATAATTTACTGCAATATTGAACTATTTTATCACGATGCATTTCTGAGCAGCTCTGCGAAGTGTGTGCTGGTGCTTATTACATTCCTAATTTTTTGCAAGAGGGAATGATTGTTGCATGTATTCTGAGTTAGATATGAAGTTACGAATTTTCCTTCTTTTATACTCTGTAAGAGTGTAAAGCCCAACAAGTCACTCTGATATACTTTGCATATTGTACATCAGATGGCTGAATTGTGTGTGCAGAGCTTATATAAACAGCCCATAGTGTTTCGAATGCCTTGAAAACTGCCTTAGGATCAGAAAAAACTGTTGCGAAGAGTGGGATAGTTTGGGTGAACAGTGGAAGTTCCTCAGATAGGCTGGCCGACGTTTCGATAGGAGGACTTAAGTTCGTCAAAAGTGCCTTTTCTTCTCATCCTTGGCATGTTAGCTTTAAGGGGGTTAGTAGAGACGTCATCTCCTGGTGGTGGTGCGTGTCTTTGTTGGCAATAGCCGCCGGAAAAGAAAAAAAAACTAGAAAGCAAACAAGTGCAGTCCTCACTTCATTTCAAGTTGACTGGTAGCAGTTCACAATGTTCTCGGAGGGTAGAGAAAAAAAATGGAAGCAAAAAAGAGGAAACACTCAAAGTAGGAGCGGTGTGCTGCCGCTACAGACGCGAAAAAAAGCAAAGAGCTTGAAAGTTCGAAGCCAGCAGACAGTTCCCGTGTTTGGCCATCACAAAGGTTTGCCGACGATAAAGGCCTATGCTGTTCTCGAACATCTATGAATGGGACTCGTAAGAAAGTGGTTACGAAAAGGCGCGAGAGAGAAGCAGGCGGCTACCTTTAAATGCTAAGATTTCAAAGGTAAGCGACACCAGATGTGTTCGGAAGAGAATGTGTTTAATTGGGAAAGTCATTGGTTAAAATATGCTTTCACTATCCCTGTAGGTGGCCCGCTCAACAGAATTGCCTCAAGAATTTGGCGGCATGTTGGCAGAAAAATAGAGAAATTCAGAATGCAAAGGAAATAAGCATCAATGAGAGAAACGCAGAAAAAAAGGAAAAAAAAAATTAAAAAAGGCGGGTTGGAGGTAGATGACACGCTAGTGTTAACAGACGAGGAAAGGAAAAAAGAGACGCAGAGAAATTTGTGGCTAGGCAATGACTTAATGGTGCTTGGTAGTAGTGTGTTTTGACGCGACAAAAGAAGAAAGAAAGCTGTGGTTGAAAGGTTCTGGCAAATAAAAACTTCGTAGTTGTGTGTATATAGACACATGTATATCTATATTCATAATTTAAAACATTTTGAGAGAACATCAATAGTACAACTTGTAGTCTAGGAGCGATTCCATGTAATACCGGTTATGTCTATTTGAAGGTTGAACCTTTCTCATTTCTAAATGCTGTCGTAATTATGCTATGGCTTTCAGCGATTCCGAATGGCGACGTGCTACATTGATTCGTGATCGGTGTAGGGGCTTACATTTGTGTATCAAATACCATTCCATGTATTTCCTCTCTCATGGTGAGCAGAAATTTGTAGAACATAAAGCTTTGCTTGGTCGAAATTGTGGCCCTGTTGGTTGAAGTGACTGGCTACTGCTTTTGGTAAATTGTGTTTGTGTCTGCACAGTGGTCGTTCAGTCACGTGAATTGGCTGCCCAGTTTTGCCTATAAGACAGTATATTAGGTTGTTCGAAGTGCAGATGAAGATCGGTGGGACCTTGTGAATGTAGTCAAATTCTGTGCTTTTTAAGTTGTTAGCCAGCTATATATTTTTACAGGTGGAGCATCTGGGCTGGCCACAGGGACCAGACGTCCTAGTGTTTGCTTTAAGTCTTGCGGGAATTAGCAATGCGTGGCACGTGGCATTTGCAACGCTAACACAAAGACATGCTTGTTCACGCAAACTTAGACTAGGACGTCTGATCCCTGTGGCCAGCCCAGGTGCTCACCCTGCAAATATATACAGCCGGCTACCAACATAAAAAGCACAGCATCTGACTACATTCACAAGGTCACATAGAGCTTCACCTGCACTTTTAAACAACCTAATATACTTTTCTGAGTGTGCCAGCTGTAGAAAACAATATATAGGCGAAAGTGGGCCGCCAATTCACGTAAGACTAAACGGCCACCATGCAGACACAAAGCACAATTTACCGAAAGTAGTAGCCGGTCACTTCTACCAACAGGTGGTCCACACTTTCTAAAAAGCAAAGCTTTATGTTCTACAAAATAATTTCCGGTCACCACGAGAGAATAAATACATGATATCATAATTTATACACAAACTTATGTCCCTACACCCATAAGGAATCAATGTTGCACGTGGTAATTTGGAATCGCTGAAAGCCATTGCATAATTGCGGCCATATTTAGGGACCAGAAACGTTCAACCTTCAAATAGACATAACTGGTATTACAAGGAATCACTCCTAACCTACATATTGTAATAATAATATTCACTCTAAATTTTTAAAACTTTAATTATAGATATACGTGTGTCTATATACACACAACTACGAAGTTTTTATTTTCCAGAACCTTTCAACCACAGCTTCCTTTCCTCTTTTGTCGCTTCAAAAAACACTGCTACCGTGCACCATTAAGTTATTGCCAAGCCACAAATTTCTCTGCGTCTCTTTTTCCTTTCCTCGTTTGTTAACGCTAGCGTGTCGCCTACCACCAATCTCCCTTTTTTTTTCCTTTTTTCTTTTCTTTTGTGATTCTCTCGTAGTTGCTTATTCCCTTTGCATTCCGAACATGCAGATTTCTCTGCCAACATGCCACCAAATTCTTGAGGCAATTCCGTTGAGCGGGACACCTATGGGGATAGTGAAAGCATATTTTAACCAATGACCTTCCCCAATAAACACGTGGTCTTCCAAACACATCTGGTGTCGCTTACTTTTGAAATCTTGGCATTTAAAAGTAGCCGCCTGCTTCTCTCTTGCGCCTTTTTGTAACTTCTTTCTTATGAGTCCCATTCATAGATGTTCGAGAACAGCATAGGCCAATATCGTCAGCAACCCTTCGTCTGCTTGCTTCGAACTTTCAAGCTCCTTGCTTTTTTCGTGTCTGTAGCGGCCACCCATTGGCAGCACACCGCTCCTACTTTGGGTGTTTCCTTTTTTTTTCTTCTTTTTCTCCACCCTCTGAGAACATTCTGAATCACTACCACCCAACTTGAAATGAAGCAATGACTGCACTCCTCTACTTTATAGTTTTTTTTTTTCAGGCTACGATTGCCAACAGGGACACATGCCACCACCAGGAGATGACGTCTTTACTAACCCCCTTGAAACTAATATGCCAAGAATGAGAAGGCTAGGCACCTTTGACGAAGATAGGTTCTCCTATCGAAACTTTGGTCAGCCTATCTGAGGCATTTCCACCTGTTGGCTCTCAATTTGATTTTGTTATGAAGAGTGTGTTTTTGAGAAATGGATTGTCTTTATTACCTAGAAAGATGCTGAAAAATAAAACTTGAATTTTTAATATGTGATGAAGCTTCATGGGGTGAGGGCTGATCTGTTAATCATCTTTCTTCAGCCACTGACCTTACCTGTTCGAATATTGGCGGCAAACTGCTCTAACTGTAGTATGTATGAAATATAATAAATGTGTTTGCTTTCAGTTGAGAGAAAACCTGTGTTGTGGTACATGTACTTGACATTTATCTTACGCCAATATATGTCTACTTTTAGGAAGTGGGAAAAGATATTTATCAATAAGTGGGAACGATGTCTACCAAAGCAGTTCTGTTATTTTTGTATAATCAGAAAGTTTGAAATGAACTAGGTGAGGCTGAACTCGCATGGTTTCGCGATACCAAGTGCAACTGCAAATTAAGTTGCTGAAATATGTATATGTCTGCATCCTGCATGAGACGTGTGCATTGTTACGGGTAATAATGTTTTCAATATAATGTGTTTGTGTATCTACACAAACGTATGCATACGAAGCACCCTTGCTGTATCGACTCACTGAGCCACCAATTGATATACCCGAGATGTTTATGCTATTTAACACTAAATATTTGTATTTAATTGTATAACTATAAAAGGCAGTCTAAATTTCTATAGTCGGCTTTACAAAGAAAGCTGTGAGGAATATCATTGCATTTCAGTAAGCTTGCTTATACACACACACACACACACATATATATATATATATATATATATATATATATGAGATCAAACAGACAATATTGCCAAGGAAAGTATAGGGGAAGTTATAAGTCCGAATTGTAATGTAAATGTGAAGAAAGAAATGTGAGTGAAAAGATAGCTTGCCATGGACATGAACCGAACCTGCGACCTTCGAATAACACATTACTCAAAGGTCGCACACCCTTTCAACACCCTCTTAGAAGGGTGTTGAACACCCTAACATTTTGCTGAACACCCTTCGTGTAGGGTGTTCAGCTAACACCCTTTCAGTAGGGTGTATCTGAAAACACCCATAGGGTGTTGCTCTGGCGACAAGCCAGTTTACACCCTTAAGGGTGTAAAAAAATTTACTGTGTGTCAGTCGTGCTTGCTTGGGGTCCCTGCATGTGTGCAGTGCGGGGTGGCTGGCGACCATGCTGGCGGCGCACACGCTATAAGCCTTGCTCAGAAATGCAGTAACCACAGCGTACGTATATGTGCTTAAACCACGGTGTAAGAGTAGTTCTTACACCGTGGCTTAAACTAATATCGCCTTGTGCTTCTGCTGCGGAGCCTCCGTGGTCTGCGGTCGCTTTGATGGACGAGCCGCGCGCAAAGCCGCCTTTCTTTTCGCCACTCCAGTGCTCATTGTACGTCTGCGGTCTAGGAGAAAACGCACGATCACCCTTCTCGGGACACCATTTGCCTGCGCAAGCCCCGTAGAAAACCGAAAACACGTGTTTCGAAGCGCCTTCTCATCTTTAGAACTTTGAGTGGGCATTGTTCCGACGTTTCGGAATGCATACGGTCCTTCTTTAGAGTTCAAATCGGGGAGGCACGAACCACCCGTTCCTAGCCTCGGCTGCGACAAACGCATTCAAAGTGTGAAAAGTCAGCGAGACTTCTTTGCTTTTTTAAACACGATAGTCTTTCCTGGGGACCTTGAACGGAAAAAATTTGGTCTGTCTGTCTGTGTGTCTGTACATTTTTCTGTTTGTCCACCTTAACGATACCTCAAACGGCACCAAACGGCCAACCCCATTCGCAGCGCCGACCAATATTGCCCAAGGTTCCGCGTTCATAGTTGTGCGATGGTCAATTAAGAAGCAATTGTTGCGCATATCTGAGGCGCCACAACAACATGTTAATGTTTTGTATGCGTACGTTTATACTAGAAGAGCACACACAAGTAATTATAAGGACGGCAGCGTTTATCTCACTGCGCTGACAGTGCAGCGTGATGCTCAAAAAGAAAAGCGTTCGCAACGCTTTGCTGAGACGGCCGGTGGTGGCACCTGCCCGTCTACACCTTATCACCTCCGAGACAGGCACGTATCTTTCTCCACGGGTGCGCACGCCTTCGTTTTCGAAGATATCTGCCAGATAGCGCTCGTGTCTAACATGCCTTGACACGCTCGTTCGCCTCCGTTACACGCTCGAGGCACTCTAACGCAGTGAAAGTGGGCGGAGTGTTCTTACTATCACACAACCGAGCCTTGCACGAATGGCACGTCGGCCGAGTTCACTTCAAACGGGTGATGGTTGCACTGACGCCTCGGACAACGGAGAGTTACATGTTTCTGTCATGGTGTTGAAAGGCAAAATATTGTTCCTGCATTTCTAAGATTGCATCCTTGTGTTTTGAGGGTTTCAATAAACAATCTTGGGTAACCGTTTTTGGTGAGATTGCTAAATACATTGTGTTTATTTTTTCTTATTTAGTTGTGTTTTTCACTGAATTGCGGCTCTTCGCATTATTGTCTTCACTACTGATGTATCGCAGATTTTCGGGTGGTCTGAAGTGAACTGAGGATATCAGTTAGGGTAGGTGTGTTTGTAGTTTTATTTTCAGGTTGCGAGAAGATCCTAAATGACAATGAGCCTCTATTTCAAGTGGAACAGAATACTTGTTCAATAAATTTAGTTGAGAAAACCTTAGATGTTCTTTTATTTGAACAAAAATGCACATTTAAAGCATCTTCAGCGTAATGTCATTCCTTTGCAGCTTCGTCACATCAAACCTTTAGGGCCAACAAATCAAGACCCGCAGGTCGCGGGATCTGATCCCGGCTGTGGCGGCTGCATTTCCGGTGGAGGCGGAAGTGTTGTAGGCCGTGCACTCAGATTTGGGTGCACGTTAAAGAACCCCAGGTGGTCGAAATTTCCGGAGTCCTCCACTATGGCGTCTCCCATAATCGTATGGTGGTTTTGGGACGTTAAACCCCACAAATCAATCAATCAAAAACCATTAAATCAAGCCTTGTGAGGCCGATAATATAGTGGTATCTAGGCACTTGAGATCTTAACCTCTAATTGCATCAGGAGCGTCCAAGTGAACCAGGTATTTGTAAGTCAGTGGAGTAGATTTGCACGTGTGAACCGGATAATATTATAAACGGCGAACAACACTGTGAACTCTTGTTCTGAACATACATGCATCAAAGGTTAAGAAGACAAACACTCGTTTGTAGCACGAAGCCACAAAGAAATTCAGACGGACTTCTCAGAAAAAAAGCCTCTTAGTTGTCGAAAAGTTCGTCCTGGTACGTAGTTCGAACCAGGACGAACACCTATCTGAGCAGTCGCTCTGCCAATTGAGCTAACCAGGAAGCTAGCATTGGACAATGCGAAGGTGTACTCATCGACAACTCGAAGCACATGGACACAAGTATTACAAACGTATGTTGCAAATGTTGCTCATTTACAATACACGTAAGCAGCATTGCATACACAGCTGGTTGAGCCACTAGATGTAATATATCTTGAAGTGACATGCACTGTGCCCCGAAGCCAAGTCACGCAGGGCATTGTCATATTACACAGCCCTTCTTCCACCAAGAATAATATAAAAGAGGCCAGACTGACGACTCGTGAAAGCACCTTTTTCTTTTTGTATAAAGCTGCTTAACTGTAAGTGAATGCCGCTCGAGCCACAGAGCATGCCGTTTCTGCTCTTTCAGTATAGAAGTAGATATGGGAGTATGACATAATACTAGAATATATTAGGCAATTTTGCCCTCAAGGCACATCTTGCAATGAAACGACAACTTGAAAACAAGGCTGCACTAATGGGAAGGGGGGGGGGGTCGGCTTCTCGTGGGATGAATTAAAACACCTGATTCCCGTCCCCTTCGATGCACCACTGACGTAGGTGACTCGGCGACAAGGACAATGGGCCATGTAAAAGGGGGGTTAAATCATCCTCTGGGGGAGATCACAACCCCCTAACCCCCCTTTTCGTCGGTGAGTCAATGGGTGAATATCACTGGTGGTTCGTGGTATCACCGCATGATTCTAATGCTTCTCCTACTCATCATCGTTCTTTGTACAATGTGGATGTCTCTAGATTTCAGCGTGTCTGTGTGCTTTTATTTCAGTGACACTCAATGAAGCAAGGTGATGTGCACAAAGACCGATTGATATTTAGACAAGACCCCTCTTGACAAGATGCATTATAATACATAATCTTGCCTTTATCAAAGGATGTGTCGCTAAAACATCCCGTTCTTTTTTATGTCAGACGTCGTTCATAGAATTCACGGGCTCATATGTTCTGTCTTCTACCCAGACTTCAAGAAATATTTGCACGTACGTTCTGTGTTCGAAAGAAATGCAGGCATCGTCACTTGCCTTTAAAGTTTGCGCATGCTCCCTCAATCAGTATTAATCAAATCAGTGGTTTGCGATGTACTGTTTGCATGCACCGCGCAAAGGGGGAGGCATGATTCACTAACAAAATGAATTTGATTGGTTTTGTAACAAGAAATTAGGAATATGAAACAAACAGCAGAGTTTTTCAAGACACTTTATCGATCCAAATGATTAGTGTAGGCGGTTCCTTCAGAGCTCTTTGTCAGAAACTCACAATGGTCACTATACTGCCATACGTGATGTTCTGTCAATCGGATGTTATCAAAGAAACTCGATAATTGTCACGGTCACTGTCAAGGCGGGGTGAACTTCATCTACACCTGACACTTAGTTGTCCGAGTGTTGATCCAGTTTCAGGACTACTTCTTTGGAAAATGATCTCCACCGCCGACGTCAACGTATACAGGGAGCACGGGGGATATCCGAGTAGGTTAGTACATTGGTAGTGATCGGCTCATCTCTTCTAGTGGACAGAAAGTGCACTCTAGGGCAGCCGAATATTTTAAGTCAGAATCGGCATCTAATATAGGGCACATCTGACAGAGAGTAGTGTCATTGAAAAAAAAAAACAACACTATTACGACACCCAACAGAAGTAGAAAGTAAATGGTATTTGCAGGTGCTGCGGGCAAGGACGTTGTGTACGGTACCAGCGACGGCAAAGTGGGCCTTATTTCCATCGACAAGTAAGCAGCGGTCTTCCGTTGGCTGTCTCTAAGAAACCACTGGTGCGCAGGTCTCCTCATGCACTGGTCTGGGAGATCGAGAATATCAACGGAGGCGGAAGTGAGTACGCCGAGCCACTTTTGTGTGCATGGCGGGGTGATAGCAGTGAGAATTAACAAAGAGAAAAGAAAGCACAGTTCTGACACAACCTAATGAAAGCAGGGCGCATGCTGATCTTTCATCACGCACACGCAAAAGAACAAGTTAAAATTGATCAGGCTACAAAAGAAAGCAATACGACATTTTGCAGGTGTTCACTACGACGCTCATACATACATATTATTTACAACATATAACGTGCTCCAAGTAGAACAACTGTACAATTTCAATCTCTTTGCTAAATACAAACGTGGTTTGAATAGTAAAACCAATTTTCTAACACTGTGTCTGCTCAAAGAGTCACCCGCAACACCTTACAACATAAGGAAAAGAGACACATGGCAAATACCGTTTTCGCGAACGAATTACGGTTTTAAAAGTCTTAAGTATATCATTCGAAACTTTTTGAATCACCTAAACAACAAAGACATTACGCCTGATACGCTGACAAACAAGCCGTGGAAAGAATATTTAATTAGCAACCCCAGAGAGTCTGGCAATTTGATCAATTAATCTCGAGTTCATTTTCACTATGTATTTTTATAGTATCATATTCAATTTGATAATTCCTTTGAATAGAAGTGTATTTTTGCCTTTTCATATGCACATGTACAAACATGAACTGTTTCATGTATTTGTGTTCTCGTTATGCATACTGTTTCAAGGTAGTGTTTCTTATATATATATAAATTATGTTCGTTTGTATTCCTTCTCACTTTGTTCTCCCATATTATGCCGCATTCTTTCATTTTTCGTACTGCTGTCATTCTTAATTCGCTTGACTCCCACTCGTGCATAGGCATCACCTGTCTCGGTTCCTACGACATGACGGGCGACGGCGTCATGGACCTTCTCGTTGGAAGAAACGATGGTCAAGTCGAAGTGTACTCCTTCAAGGATTCCGGTGAACCGTTGCTGCGTTTCTCCTACGTAATTATTTTCAACTCGGCACTTACATGTGAAACACTACGCGGAGAAGCGCAAGTATTCTCTATTGCGCAGTGGGGAACAGAGGACGCATGCAGAGCCTCTCGTACGAAAAAAGTAGCAGCATGGATGCAACATTTTATTGTGATCATACGACATATACGATACCAAGCGTACGCTGTAACCACTTCGCACCCTTAGGAAGCAAAGCACTTTTGACTATAACCGTAATCTGCAAAAAACTAGGCAATCAGCATGTTTCACTTCAACAAATAGTTCTTAAAGGATAATTTACTCAATAAAACCTCCTTTAGGACCTACTAGCGTTATTGAGAAGTTCAGGACCCTAAGGGTTTTTGGAACGCGAGTGGCCCGTACGACAGCGCGCCAAACTATAGTTGGAACCGTTTTTTTTTTTCAATTTTTGAAGTTTGCTTGATATTTGGCGAGTTTTCATTAAAAGATTTCTGTCCTTTTTAGGGCAATCGACAAGCAGATCATAACTTATACCTAATGCTCAAGAAATATTGATAGTATTTTATACACAACAAGAATATCCCGAACTGCACTGAATGACTGCTTACAATACTATGAATACATATACCAGATGTTCGGTGGAAGGCTGTGTAGTGCGAATGCTCTGTCAATGGGAGGTACTTTAGTCTAGCTTTTTGTTTAATATATATTTGTTTGTCAATGCTTTAAATACGCACCTAGGCAACAAAACCAGAAAAAAAAATTGTTTGTGTCATTGCGGCAGTACAAGCACCTTCTATGTTAAAAGAATGGTACCGCCAAATTTGCTGAAAGCGTTTCTTTCAGCTACGGGAAGCACGATAGACGCACCAAGATTTGTGTATTTTCGCTAAATAATTTACTATTGCTCTCTTTATGGGGATCGATATCAGTTTCGCGTCGCCGAGTTGAGCAGTGACGTCGATGCATACGCGGCTTGGTCACGTGACCACACAAGGCTGTGACGCACGTCGTGCTCAGTTTCATCTGCTTCAGAGCATTTTCGTTATCTGTACCAAGATGGCGCGACAGCCGCGTGTTGGCCGCGCAAGGTCCCCCCACAGCACGGAGGAAGGAAAAGGTAAGGAGAGGCCCTGTTGTCACTCGTTGTGAAGCCGCGATGAAGCCGGAAGTCGGCCATATTGAGTAGGCAAATTCTCCTCTCTTGTTTACATATGAATGCGAAGCAGAAGGCGCGACTCCCTCTCCGACTCGGAAAGCACGTGGGCTGCGCAGCGCGTGTGTCGTGATGATCCGAAACTAATGGAACTGGGCTTATCACTCAGAGCCAGCGGGACACCTTCAGCAAAATCGCTTCGTCCGAGTAATAACAAAGAGTAACAGCTCGCTGACAACGAAGCAACTACGAAAGAACGCGCGCTAGATGCACTGACAACGGCGAGTGCTTTCACGTCATTAATTCAGCAACTGTACAGACAACACGATCGGTCGTGCGCCTTTTACGGTTGCATTCCGCCACGCGACTGACGCAGCGTCCTGCCACTGTGTCCGTGTTCCGCGTGAAACTCACCTGCGTCAGCATTCTGCGACCGTGGTGACTTTGAGCACGGTACTAGTGACAGTTGAACGTGGTTGCTGTTACGTTGAGATTACATGCAATGCTGCTGGAGAGTGTACCAAGCGGAACAGAAAAGGTGTTTTAATACGCACATGCAAGTTGTTACTGTACACACACAACACGAAACTACGTATGTGCACATGGTCCTCACGGTATCTTGCTGGGCTCAACAGCGTCGTCCGTTGTCACAAGCAGGAGCACTGCTCAACCGTCACTGACCTGCAAGGCGTTCGTCGTCATTCAGCTTCGTCATGGTGCCCAACGCCATTTCGCTGAACACTAACTGCTTTAACCGCGTCATCCGCCGCACGACACATGGATATGCACTTGTTCTACGCACTGTTGAAACCCCGTGATGGACAAAGAGATTTGTAAACGTCGCTAAGAGTAATGTAACAGCCAGACGAACACTGCGTAACCAATAACGCGGCGCAGAGCACAGATATTGTCCGCCACGGCTCAGCACGAGACCTGGGGAGGCACACATTCCGCCGCCAGCCGCGGCCGCTCACTGCTAGACCAGCTCCACTGCGCAACATGTAACCATAGCAACGCCGCCATTGTGCCTACTGAATATGGCCGCCATGATGTCATTTCCGCCACATTTTTTACGCCCTGCGCCGGCTGGGCATGCCCTCTCCTTACCTTTTTCCTTCCTCCGTGCCCCACAGTTTTATCCAGGGACCTCAGGGCCGCGCCTCCACGTGGCGTGGTCAAAGTGCGCATGATGGCGTCGAGGCTCCCTCGTACGCAAGCTCACCTCGAGATGCGGCTGTCTCTTCCACCGCAAGTTTACTTTGAAGCTAAAAAAGCACGAATACGCGGCCGCATTTACGAAAGGATCGCGCTGCTCACACACGAACACGCTAAAATTGTGACTGTGGTGCGCACTTGTCCTTCATTTCGAGCGTTCTTCTCTCTGTTGCTTCGAGTGTCGAGCTGTGAGAGCTTGTACGCGCTCGTCCTGTGCATTTCGTGAGTGCTTTCTGCAGGAGATGTTCGCTGAAAGTTGTGGGCTACATGCCATTCTTTACTTGACACAGCAATTTCTTGCTGTACCCATAATTCCTTCGCTCTTGTGGCGAAACAATGCACAAAGAACGCTTAACTACCAATGAACTCTCAACTTCGGCGTAACTGAGGTCCCCAATTTCTTAGCGCGATGCTTTTTTATCCCAGCGGCCACCAACAAACATTGACTTATCTTCATTCTGCGAATAAATCAGTCAGATACAGATTTGCGGCACAGTAATGTTATCCTCGTCAACCACACCATCACGTTGCGCTATAATTGTTGGAACGAGCGCCGTTCGTGCTCACTCGTCTTGACTCACTCGCTGTGTCTTTGGACTCGAGTCACTTGCTCTCGAGGTTGCATTTATTTTTCTGCCGCCTTTTATATGCCACGGGAATATTCCATCGAATTGGCCCCCTGAGATCTATTGCGTCCGTCCTTTCACGAACTACGCCATGTTTATGTATACATCTACGCCATGAACTACGCAATGAAGTTATGTATACATCTTCAAAGTACCAACGAGGTAATTCTTCAGTATTTTTTCTCTAATTCAAGGCGCGACACTAAAGGGAAACTTTAGTTAGTATCTTTGCCAGGGCACTTACAGAAAAACTTCAAAAGTTAGCTGTCGTCATCAAAAAGCTTAAGAAGAAGCATGAGTTCCGAAAACATTATACTGCTCGAATGAAGATATCTTTCGTCCGTGTGTTTCCATGGTAATTTATTACGCTGAGCTCGTAAAATGTACTGCAGGCAGATGCTTACTTGTACTCTCCATTGGCAGAACTGCGGTGAAAGTGTGACATCTGTGCAAGGAGGTGCCATCGGAAACGCCCGCTACGATGAAGTGCTGGTCACTACTTACAGCGGTGAGAAGCGGCTTCTGGTGTCGCGGAACGTCTCTCATTGCCCTGTACGTTTCTGCCAGGTTGGATTTTCGGGCTGTCCGCCGAGCATTCAGAGAAGAGGCTGGACCCCGACTACCTGCTCATTTCTCCAGAGTCAGCGCAAAAGATCCTCAAGTTGAAGTAGGTGGCCTTTTTGCGTTATATACCAAACACGACGATTGAATGAAGCCGGGTGATTTACAGGACTCATCTCTTTGTATGACTTAAGTTTAAGGAAAACCAAAACAAACCATTTCTTGTATTCGTTGTTACAAACCCTATCTAACGACGCTGCATAGCAAAATGGATCATCCATCGCTCCAACCGAACAATACAGTCTGTTCGCGTGGTACGCTCGAATGAAACAGCTAGAACCTAACCTGCGAGCTTCGAATAACGTGCGCGATGCTCTTCCCAACACGGTGACAATCATCCACTTCAGGGAACCGTAGCTCAACTGGGAAGAAGGCGCACGTAATTCGAAGCTCGCCGCGGACGGGTTCGACTCCTGCCAGGCGGCGGCAAGTTGTGTTTACTTTGTTGATATATATATATATATATATATATATATATATATATATATATATATATATATATTATAGTGTAGTAGTATATGGTATATAGTAGAGTAGATTATGGCATCGGTACTAGAAACGCCAGAGGAGAGCTACTAGTAGAATTTGCAGAACGCTATAATTTACGGATTTGGAATACCTTCTACTGAAAACGAGGAAACCGCAAGTAGACATGAAGGAGCCCTAATGGAGAAAATAAGAACGAAATACACTTTATAATGAGTGTACACCCAGGCAACGTGCAGGATGTGGAAGTGGTTGGCAAGGTACGATGCAGTGACCATAGAATGGTACGGTCTCGAATTCGCCTAGACTTGAAGAAGGAACGACAGAAACTGATATGCAAGAAGCCAATCAATGAGCTAGCAATGAGAGAGAAAATACAGGAATTCAGAGTCTCGCTTCAAACCAGGTACTCGGCTCTTAGAAAGGAAACGAACCTCAGCGTAGATACAATGAATGATAATCTGACGAGTATCATTACGGAGTGTGCAGTGGAAGTTGGAGGCAGTGTAGTTAGACAGGACACTGGCAAGCTGTCACAGGAAACGAAGAATCTCATTAGGAAGCGTCAAATCATGAAAGTCTCAAGTATAACAGACAAAATAGAACTGGTAGAGCTTTCGAAGTTGATTAATAGGCGTAAGGTATGTGGTGTAAGAAGGTATAACATGAATAGAAGTGAACACGCTCTGAAAAACGAAGGAAGCATGAAAGCAGTGAAGAGCAAACTTGGGATAGGCAAAAATCCAATGTATTCACTAAAAGACAAACAAAGCAATATATATATATATATATATATATATATATATATATATATATATATATATATATATATATATATATATATATAAGGGAAAGAAGTGTATACCTAAGGGCTCGTTTTTCCGTGTTTTAACACAATAATAATGAGATATAACAGACAGTAATGCCAAGGAATGTACAGGGAAAGTTATTAAAACCAATTGAATGTAAATAAGAAGAAAGAAAAGTGGATGAAAAAGTTACCAACTGTGAGCAGGAATCGAACCTACGACCTTCGAATTACGCGTTCGATGCTCTAACCACTGAGCTATCACAGCGGCCCTCCCTCCATCCACTTTTTTGGGTTTATCTGTGAATTTAGAAGTAGGAGTGACAGTCAGCGCCATCTATAAGCCAAACAACGAGTGTGAAACACTCTTATGCGCATGTTTGGCGCCACGTAGCACATGAACTTATTATGAGTGGGCAGCTGATTAATTGTCCCTCTTATACAACCTAAACACACCTAGTCTGCCAGTACGAGACCCTCGTTCAATGAAAAATAAGGGAAAGAAGTGTATACCTAAGGGCTCGTTTTTCCGTGTTTTAACACAATATTAATGAGATATAACATATATATATATATATATATATATATATATATATATATATATATATATATATATATATATATATATATATATATATATATATATATATATATATATATATATATTGATACAAATCATCACTACCAGGAAAAGCAAGGGAAGCGTGGGCAGAGAAGGAAGACGACGTTGCTTCCACTGCGATCCCCCTGAGTGGGTACGAGCCATGGCGGTGATCATCATCATTAAACTGTGATCGCGGACTCAGGGCTCATTAAAACCCCCCGTTAAGTTACCTTAATTTGTGTAACAAATTGGTGGAGGTGCTGGGTAGGACGAACCCAAAGACGGGAGCTTCACTACCAGGACTTTGTCGCAGCCGCCGCCTCGCCGGACTTCCACCTTCGCCGATCGTAATGGCCCAAGAGCAGCCATCCAACGCTTCGAGGCCAACTCCGATGGGTTCCGTGCCGTACTACAGAGTGCGACCAAACTTCGGCGGGACCTCAGGAGAAGACGTCGACGTGTGGCTCAAGAACTACAAGCGGGTGAGCAGAAGCAATGGCTGGGACTCGAACGAACAGCTCAATCATGTCGTATTCTCGTTAACTGACACCGCCCTTATGTGGTACGAGAACCACGAGGACATGTTCACGACTTGGGAACGTTTTGTTGAAGAAGTGCAGAAGTGCTTCGGTGATTCGGACGCAAAGAAGAAACGCGCGGAGCAGACATTGTCTCAGAGGGCACAGCTTCCAGCAGAAACATGTACGACATACATTGAGGAAATATTGAAGCTGTGCAAGATCGTGAATGGGAGGATGTCTGAAGAAGACAAGGTTGGACACGTTCTCAAGGGTATAGCCGAAGACGTGTACAATTTCTTAATTGGGAAAGACTGCTTGAACTCCGTGTCCGACGTGATGAAGCACTGTCGTACATTTGAATCCCTCAAGATGCGACGAATTTCTCCGAAATTCGGCCGCCTGTCCAACGTCCACACTGTGGCTAGTGTTGAAACAGTGCCGCCTAACGACCTTGCTTTGACCATACGGCAGATCGTTAAAGAAGAGCTGCTTCGATGTCAGCAGAGCTATCATCGCCCCAGCGATTTTCAGGATGGGTACGTAAGCGAACCAGAACGTGTGCGGACTCTTGTTTCTCATCCACTATGGCAACCATCGATCAACGCAACGGACGCTTACGAATATCAAGGCACACGGCAGGCTGGATTCCCCCGTCAACCACCTCCCGACTACGAACGAAGTTTTCGCCCACCTGTTTACCCAACATCGCCTCCCTACAGGGCCCCCGAAGGACGGTTCCACTATCCCATGCCTTCCGAGAGGAGTCGTTACTCTGAGCAACAACGTGCCCCTCGAGCAAGTCCGGTATGCTACAACTGTGGTGTCCCGGGTCACATCGCACGTTGTTGTGACCACCGCCCATATCAGCGACAGTCTTGGCACATGTCTCACCAACCTTTCGACCATCCGTTCTCCACGTCACGGAAACCACGCGCACCTACCGGATCACGCTACCCCTCACCGGCCTCTGATCGAAGTTTGACACCACCACCTGCTCCCCGTGCTCGACGATCGCCATCGCCACGGCGACGCGCACGTACACCGCCACCGGAAAACTAGTCGGTGCGGCCAGTGTGGGTGAGGCCGCGAGATCACAGGTGCTATCTACAGGTATACCCCCGTCAGCGTTTATGTTGAAGAACAAAGTTCATGTAGTCGATGGAGTGGCTACTATGGCACTTGTGGATACAGGCGCGACAGTCTCGGTGATGAGTGTATATTTTAAAAACCTGCTGGGACCAAAAGTGATGTTTTGCCTGAACCGTGGGGTGACATTTCGTGGTGTAAGTGGTGACGTGTTGTGTCCGGTGGGATATTGTACTGTGGACGTCTCGCTGTGTGGCAAGGTGTTTTGCACAGAGTTTGCGGTTATTCCGCGGTCTACACATGACGTTATCTTGGGTATTGACTTCTTGTGTGAGTGTGGGGCAACTGTAGACTGCAGAAGTGGGCATCTTTCTATACACGGTACTTTCCCAACGGCGCTCTTGGAAAATTCCCGTCCGGAGGAATGCATCTTTTTCGTCTCCGTGGACACGGTCGTTCCTGCATTTTCTGCTGTGTGTGTTCCCGTGACATGTTCTAGCAACAGCTGTGGCACGTTTGACGCCACTCTCGAACCGATTCGCTTGGCATGCCTGAAAAAGAACATTCTCATTCCCCATTGCATAGTGCCAGTCGTTGATGGACGGGCAGGTGTGTGGACAATGAACAGTTCCATGGAGCCTGCAATTCTGCCAGGCGGCATGAAACTTGCAGTATTTAGACCCGAATCATGTACGATGCTGGTTGCGCTTCTTGATGCTACAAGCCAAAATGAACATCTAGGCTTAGAAGGTTCAGAAGATGCCCAATTGATACAAATGGTCAGCAAGTCACTTGACCAAAGCGAACGTCATACACTGCTCGACGTTCTATCCAAGCACTCGAAAGTGTTCGATTTTTCTAAAAATAGCCAAAGGCCCTTAATCCCAGCGTCCCGGATACGTCATCAGATCCACACCGAGTCGGCGCATCCCATTAGGCAGAAACCTTATCGAGTGGCACCATCGGAGCGCAAGATCATTAACGAGCAAGTCCAAGAAATGCTGGAAAAGGGAATAATACAGGAATCGGCAAGTCCGTGGGCTGCTCCTGTCATTCTAGTCAGGAAAAAGGATGGTACGTGAAGATTTTGCCTAGCGGTAGTCTTTGCCGTGCAACGGTTTCGCTCATACATCTATGGTCGCCCGTTCACTATCGTCACAGATCACCATTCCCTGTGTTGGCTGATCAACCTTCGTGACCCATCCGGCCGCCTCGCACGATGGGCCATTCGTTTGCAAGAACATGTCTTCACCATCTCATACAAGACTGGCCGTCTACACGCTGATGCGGATTGCCTCTCCAGAATGCCGCTACCATCGACAGATTGTGAAGCCGATAACTTTGACCACCTTATCGCTTCTCTGTCGTCTGGCTTTCCTGATGCCGTGACTTTCACCGCTGAGCAGCGTAATGACCCAAGCTTAAAAGCTCTCTTCCCTGGAGCGAGAAATTCATTAGGTGAAGGCCGATTCTTCGTCCGAAATGGTCTTCTTTACCAGAGAAACTTGTCCACGACGGGCGCCCGCTTTCTGCTGGTTGTTCCTGCGTCTCTCCAAACGTCTGTTTTGCGTCTCACGCATGATGACCCCACCTCTGGCCATCTAGGCACCGCACGAACACTTAGTCGCACGAAAGAGCGGTTCTATTGGCCGAAAATGAGCAAAACAATTCAGAACTACGTGGCCAGCTGTACGCAGTGCCAGAGCCACAAGCGGCCCTCCTCGGCTCCAGTTGGTCACTTGCAACCCGTAAAGCCTCCCGGTTCCCCTTTTGAAAAGGTTGGCATTGATCTGATGGGACCATTTCCACGCTCCTCAAAAGGTAACCGGTGGATAATTGTATGCGCCGACTACCTGACGCGGTACTGCGAGACGGCTGCCTTATGCTCCGCCACGGCAGTCCAGGTTACGGAGTTCCTGTTGCATTCAGTCATCCTCCGACACGGACCTCCTCGCGTGATAATAAGTGACCGTGGACGACAATTTACCGCTGATATTGTCGAATCATTACTTCGTTTGTGTGCCTCCAAGTTCCGACACTCAACTGCGTATCATCCGCAAACTAACGGTCTCACCGAGCGCACAAACCGAACGTTGATCAACATGTTGTCAATGTACGTCGCCTCTGACCACAAAAACTGGGATGAAGTATTACCATTCGTCACGTACGCCTTCAACACGTCGAAACACGAAACGACAGGCTATAGCCCTTTCTATCTGCTCTACGCTCGCTCACCTCGACATACGCTGGACACTATCTTTCCTTTTGTCATCCATGACGATTTAACAATTGCGGAAACCTTGTGTCGTGCGGAAGAGACCCGTCGACTTGCTTGCTTACGTACATGGGCATATATATGGGCATATATGCCCATATATCGCCTTTCATGCCGGTTTTCATATTTGTATCTCATTGATATGCACATGTATCTAAACAGCACTCGTGCCATCAACTGTATTCTGATGAAGGCCGGACCCGCGGTCGAAACGTCAATAAAACTACTTCGTACGTGCGTCTTCTTCCCTATACGAATAATATTACCCGGACCCAGCATCACTTTTGTTTTTGGTATACTATATATATATATATATATATGTATATATATATATATATATATATATATATATATATGTATATATATATATATTGAACTGCTCTGATCATGCTGAAAAGAATCATACATGTATACGTAAACCTGGAAAGTAGTTACGGAGGCGTTACATTTCGCGAAAATTGTGTTGCGTAGAGAGCGCTTCAAAATTTGAGCAACTAGGTGAAACTGTGCAGCGCTAAATAATTTATAATATCTTATTGAATTGAGCAATTACTGCGAGAAAACTTTCTTCTTAATGATTGATTGATTTGTGGGGTTTTACGACCCAAAACCACCATGTGATTATGAGAGACGCCGTAGCCGAGAGCTCCGGAAAAAGTAACCACATGGGGTTCTTTAACGTGCACCCAAATCAGAGCACACGGGCCTACTACATTTCCACCTCCACCGGAAATGCAGCTGCTGCAGGCGGGATTCGATCCCGCGACCTGCAGGTCAGCAGCCGCGTACCCTAGCCACTATAGATCACCGTGGCGGGACTTCCTTAATGTCAAGGCACTTCTCTCTTTCATGACTATGAGAGTACATTGACTTTTTTTCACTTTCTTTATCTTTCGGCTTGGGGAATGATTGCAATATGCGGCACGTTTGGCATTTTTTTCATAAGAAGCACAAGTTCTTGAGTCAGTAACATATTTAAATTTTCTGTTTACAAAATTCTTTATATAATATATTAAAGTACTTTGGGAGTAATCACGCAAAAAATTGCCAAAATATTGTGACAGACGTGGAAGTACCATTTTGACTTATATTCCGGCTCAATTTCGGCAATATAGCATGTGAAGTAAAAGTATGGCCTATATATTATTGCATAGTATGGTTTCTGTGTAGCCCATACAGGAAGTTTTAAAAAAAGTGGCTTTTGCTTTAAGCGAGAAAAAAAAACTTTCTATCTGAACAACTACAAGTTAGTACGGAGCTTGCGTTTGCCTCGCCTTCACTGCATAGCGCGTCAGGCGAAGTTCTAGCACGGGCTCCTCGGAAGCAAATAAACCGTGTCGTGCAGCTTCTCGTCAGTCGTTTAGTAATGTTGCTGTATGGATTGTTAAATATGACTATAGAGGCAAAATTATGGAACGGTATCTTCCCGCTCGGGCCATCAAAGGGCAGGTTAGCTGCTTCATAATCCCGATACGCTGATTTATAATGTCGATGGCATGCGAAACAGTATTTATTTATTTATTTATTTATCACATACTGCAGACCAAGTATGGTCCATGCAGGAGAGGGCAATACAGTTCAAAATTCTTCAACATACATACACTTCCGCTGCAGTATACATTCACTGCAGAACAAAATTCATGTACATTAAAAATTCGTGAAAAACAAGGGACAAATACAGGCAAAGAAGCAGACTTAAGCGACAAGAAAAGGGAATAGTTTCATCTCGGCGTGTCGAGCATAGGGGAATCATGGGGCAGAGCATTCCAATCAGAGACAGTTCTCGGGAAAAATGAATACTTGTAAATGTTAGTGCGTGCAAATATAGGTGTAATGCTATGACTATGTTTATGACGTGAAGCCCTGGTTGTGTCCTGTGTTATGTAATCTGGTGCCTGCAATCCTGATTTGGAAAAGTATAAAAGGCGGAAAAAGTTAAGCCGTGCAGTTTTCCTTCGATCGGCCAAACGTTGGAGGTTCGCATCCTGCAACAGGGCTGACGGTGAATCGCGACATCTATACCGGTTGTATATAAATCGAGCAGCTGATCGTTGTATTTTTTCTATTTTCTGTATATTACCAGCTGTGTGGGGGTCCCACACAATGCTGGCATATTCAAGAGAGGGACGAACTATGACTTTATAGGCTCTAAGTTTTAGTGAACTAGAAGAACGACCCAATTTATATTTTAGGAAGCCTAATTTTCTCCTGGCAGCAGAACATATACCATCAATATGTGCTGTCCAGCTAAGCTTCGATGTAATCGTTACGCCCAAGTACTTGAATTCTTCTACTTGCCTGATAGCGTATCCACCTACATTATAAGTAAACTCCAGTTTTCTGATTTTGTTACTCAGACGTAAATATGCAGTTTTCTCAAAATTAATTACCATTTCCCACTTTTTACACCATTGTTTTATGTAGTTTAATTTCTCACACAAGTCACGCTGGTCAGAGATAGAATTTATGGTATTAAAAATTAAGCAATCGTCTGCAAATAACTTAACAGACACGCCAGGTCGGATGGCTTGAACTAAATCGTTAATATAAATAGTAAATAGTATTGGCCCGAGAACTGACCCTTGCGGGACTCCAGATAACACCCCCAAATAACCAGAGGTGAAACCGTTTATATCTACGTACTGTTTTTTGTTCGTTAAGTATGCTATGACCCAGTTAATTATTTCCGGAGGAATGCCAATATCCTTCATTTTATCTATTAGCTTGATATGCGGGACCTTGTCAAAGGCCTTGGAAAAGTCCATAAAGATGACATCAACCTGTCCAGACTTGTCCAGAACTTTGGAGAATCGCTGCGTCTGCCTTTTGATGAAAATTTGCATCACCCTGATTATAATTAAGCTCATAATTAGGGTATACTTTGCCTAAGCTTTTTTATGACGTTTAATGCATAGGCCGATGGTGATCGCTAAGCCTTGGTGCGCATTTATACATATTATGCCACCGCCACCGGTGACGACTCCACTTCATCACCCACACACGCGGAAACATTACCATTTCACCCCCAGCCAACATCTGCAATTCAGTCTCGAAGGATCGCCCCCCAGGCGACCATTGGTTCGTAAGATGAACCTGTGGCAATCGTTACAACAGTGGGAATCGTTACAGGCAGCAGTTGTTCATTTTTATCAAATGTGCAAATTTTAGTAGCAGGTGCAGATCCTGTCCATCTCTAGTAAGCGACAAACAAATCTGAAGTGAAACAGCGAGTTTGGGAGTTGTATACTTCTTTAACACCTAAACTGCCCTTTGTCGGCGTTGCGCAGTGGTTAGTGTGCTCGGTTAGGGATCCGAAGGTGGCAGGTTTGATTACGCGCTATCGCTTGTTTTTTTTTCTTTTTTACTGTAGCTTTCTACATCGTTTTTTATACAATTATTTTTATTATTTCTTGAGTGGCAGCTCGTAACGGTGGTTTTGACGCTGCTTCGCGCTCCAGCATTGCCGGCAAGAGCGCGCCATCCACCATCCGCTCCTCCATACACCATGTGCCACCAACATTTCCAGCACAATAATCCACCAAAATGGTGGATGGTGGAATCCACTATTCCTTTGGTAGACTTTTTTCAATAGGGTTGTAGTGACTTTCTCAATGTAAGTGCGCTCCTTGTCATGTGTTGTGACATTGCGCGTGAATGTATATCAAAGTAGGTACCTCAAACATATATTGAATGAAACTCTTGACACATATGGTATAATAAAAATACAATTTACCTCAATCGTCACATAAAGCGCCTACGTAAAAACTGTAATTTCAAGTTTAATGATACTCTTTCTTCATGTTATGCACTGAAAAGTAAATTAGAAGCTAAAATAAAATATCTTATAAGAACTACAATTTTAGCAATATCTTCGCTAGATTTATGAAAAACATCTATTCGGGATATAGAGGTTGTTTAGCCCTGCATCGTCTATGCCCTCGTCATTTATTCTTCATGGCCAATCCTCCTCAAATTCTGAAGCTATTGCAAATACCTTCATTATTTGCTTTATATAGTTGATATACCGATAACGACATCGCTTTTTCATTTTCCGCGTGCAGCAAACTACCTGCTATTTTAACGCGATAGCGTTAAAGAGCTCGTGTCGCAGGAAACCCGCCGCAGGCGTCAGCCCCGTTGGTTGTAAGCGAAAAATTGTCTGTGCGTCTGTGACCGAAAAATAAAGTTATCGAAATAGCCGCGGGAGGCCGCTACTTGTCCACGCATGCGCGCGCGATCACACTGAAAAGCCACGCATTCGAAGAAAAAAAAAGTGCTCAATGTCACGAGGCGCGGTTGTTTCTTTGCACTGCCACCCCTTCCTGCTTAGCTTCCAGCACTTTCATCGGAACGACAGAAGATATAATGCAATTGCAGCATGCGACAAACCATTGTAACTCCACTGGCACTGGGCGGATTCTTAAATTTTTTGCGGAGTTGAATTTGTGAGGCAATGAGCTCGTATTGTGAACTTATTCCACGGTTACTTGAAAAAGTGTTTCAGAGTTCCTTTAAAGCATTATGTTCGACAGGCGTCACAACAAAAACGAGCCAATTCGGTGATAATAGCGTGCTGGTCTAATGTTCTGCGTGCTTGTTTGTGTGAGTGCGTGTGTGTGTAACAAAACATATGAATAAGTATGCACTTAGCGGTTTAAGGGTGCACTAGGTGCCGGATTTCGCTATCGCGTTCAACTCTTAAAGACGAAGCTTAAGGGCCCCCCAATTTTCCAATCTTGAATCAAGCTTCTTTGGAGCTTATAAGCTCATCATGAGTCTTGAGGTTTCGAAACGATATCGTCTAGATGGTATTTCAGATATGTTTCTAACGCGGTAGTCTGATTGGTGTGCGGACTTTGTTAGTGTAATATTTAAAAATCAGTAATCTCTGGAAAAGGTCTCCAGCTATGGACGTTAGCAAACGTCGCGCCAACTCGCGCTAGCAAACATGGTCAACTTCAGTAGAACTGTATTTACGACCTTTCCAGAAAACATGACAGAAGCTCTTCATTTTGCATGTACTAATGACGGCGTAAGTATGGTACGCGTTATGCAGTTTAAATACATTGGTGTGAGTTTCACAGCAAATTTAAGATTGCACATGCATGTCGAAACAATCTGAAGCAAGCTCTTCGAAAACTTTGGTGTTATTCGAGAAACAAATGCTCACTTACCGTAAGACATTGGTCAGACTCGAATATCCGTTGCATTTTCGGTCTCCTCATAACAAACATGACATGACTAGTTTAAAATCAGTTCGACCACAGAAGGAGTGATCTCAGGTGTATGCAGTTACCGGTATCATGAGGGCAACGTCGATCGAACTTCCCATCTCCAAGTACACCGGAGCAGAAGACGAGGGACCTGTACATGTCTGGTTCGACCTGTTCGAGCTCCACGATACCTCTGCGTCCTAGTAGGAACGGCAGATACTCATCATTTCGAAAAGGTAATTCGAGCGCGAAAAATTGACACAATCACTCACACACGCACACACCCATGCATCAAACACACAGCGCTCTGTGTTTGATGCATGGGTGTGTGCGTGTGTGAGTGATCGTGTCAATTTTTCGCGCTCGAATTAACTTTTCGAAATGCTCTACCAACTAGCCCAACAACAAGTTCTCTTAGATACTCATCACATTACTGACTACGTCTGCGTTGAGGCTTTCAAGTTCTACCTTACACACATCTTCCAAAACAATGACCCATGGGAAAAGGTCAAAGAGAAAATGATCATCCGATTTCACGACTGCAATGACTATCCAATAACATACCATTTCTATGCATTTGAACTCGGTCATCGCAGTCGTAGGCAGCCTTCACTCATTCGAGCACAGAACATAAATTTACAAAACCCGTCAGGTGAAGTCACTGACGTGACTTCACTTCCCGTTCTTTTTCGCATGCCGTTCTTTTTCCACAAAAAAGCACAGCCTACCATTTGGTTTCCCATCTGCGTTCCCCACCTTGTTCGCCATCACCTAAGCTTACCTCTTCACTGCAATACAAAGATCCAGCCATTAAACAACAATTCAATGAACTTTATTTTTTACCTTGCTTATGTAGGCTACCACCTGTTTTGCGTCAAGAAGCTGCGCTAGTACCCATTACTCTCTTGGCACTCCTCACGAGACTACCACATACATGTATGACCAGCTTGAAAATCGGGAAGACACCCTGTCAAGCCACACTCCTTCCGTACGCGCCCCGCCGCGGTGGTCTAGTGGCTAAGGCACTCGGCTGCTGACCCGCAGGGCGCGGGTTTGAATCCCGGCTGCGGCGGCTGCATTTCCGATGGAGGCGGAAATGTTGTAGGCCCGTGTGCTCAGATTTGGGTGCACGTTAAAGAACCCCAGGTGGTCTAAATTTCCGGAGCCCTCCACTACGGCGTCTCTCATAATCATAGAGTGGTTTTGGGACGTTAAACCCCACATATCAATCAATCAATCCTTCCGTACGCGTTCATGCATCGCCGTCTATTGCACGTACACGCGACGGTCAAAGAAACACAGATTAATGATAAACATCAAACCTTGCACACTGCAAGGCGCAAGAAATCATCATAGTCAACGGCGTACAAGAAGCCTCTGATGAGCTTTCTATCAAGTCTGGAGGATTACCTTCAATGTCCGAATTGCATGACAACAGCCTACTGACTACCGGTACATAGCTACCTACTGAACACAACATCGACTTGCTAAGAAAACTGGCGCGGTGTTCAAGAAGGTCTCTCACCTCAGCACGTTCACGGCAACATCAGCAACGCCATCAGCATCTCTCAGAAAGGCCGATAATTTCAGACATTCCAACGGACAGTTCAAGAAGGACGACGTCCCAAAGCAAGTCTATTGAAGCAAGAACAAAGACAAGACGTAAGGCATTTTCGCATGAAGGATCATCGCCATAAACGCCTTCTGCAGAAGAGGCCAAAAGTGCGCATCAGAATACTGCACCAACCCCTGAGCACACACAGAAAATGGCGTCACCATTTCTACCCCACAAGTTTTAAGGCACAGACCTATCGGGCTACAACGAGCACACACACAGGACAGACAGCAATGCCTATGAATATCGAATATGAATATCGAAACTACAAGGCCTTTCAACATCATCCGTTCCTCACAAGAATGCAAGTAGGTTCATCAGAAGTGCACATGCTGAGAACATGCTTATGCTGCCCAGTACGCAACAGTCAGCCTCGTCCTGCAGAACTCCATCATTTAGCGGACTGCTGCACTGTCTCCTGAAGTCTTTGCGAGTTTACGGAACTGCACTGAACCATGGAACTAATTGTGCATTTTGACATTTGTGACTTCGAAACATCTCCTAGTTTACTTTTTCCTTGCTCGTAACTCAAACCTTCTATCGGGGAGAAGGGGAATCATGTGACGTAAGAAGGAAGTGGTGCTGAGAAGCCGATGAGGAAGAAGTGCTTTGGAATAAACATGGCATTGACCACGTCTCCAATGAATCATAGCGTCATATATTACAGAAAGGAGGCATCCGCGTGCTACCTGTGGCGTTCCCTTTACTTTTGCAGCAGGCATATTCTGCTGTATACAAACATTAGTTATGGCAGTATTCATGAAAATATAGGATGATTAACTTTTTAAAAAGTTTAAATACGCGGTCGAGTTCAATGGACGAAATAAAGTACTTCATACGAGTAGTTCATAGCCGCTTTCGAATTTTTGAGCGAACAATGTCCCTCTGCGACCTTGAAGGGTACGTCGCGTAAACTGCCCTATCTTTTTTTTTCTTTCTTTCTCCTTGCTTTCCCCTACTTGTTTGAATTTTAGTTGGTTTATTTGTGTTCTGTTGTCTCATTTATTTATGTTTCGCCCAAATACACGACACGTGCGCCACTATAAATGGGGCCCCTCTCACCCTTCTCTGTTTTGCTTGCTCCAGCGAATGATACAAAGAGAACTGTTGGGCACAGCATATGTCACCACTGTAAAACACCACTAATTTATCGCTCTTTTCCTCTTCTTGTTGAACCACCGTGTCGATGCGGGATGTTCGCGTAGCGTCGCACTTCTTCTCAAACCCTGACGAATACCAGTACACCGGTCCAAATCGTTGAAAATAAAATTTAAATAACCGCTAAGTTGTATCTCATTTCTTATATATTATCCATGCAGACAGCCGCGTCCTCGTTCTTTTGTTTCCTCCCGCCGTAAATACCGTCGCTCGCGCCGTTGCGGACGCGAGCTCGGACCATCATCGCAAAGAAACGAGAAGCCCGGGTGCTTGCAGCGAGGGACACCCTAGGCGACGCTTTTCCAAAGGGTTGGTTCGTTACCAGAAAATTTAGTACAACAATCGTTTGATACTATTAGTCATTTGATACTACCACAGGACACCAATCGTCTAATACAAGTTACAAGAGATATCATTTACTGGCTGCGAATGGCGCACTCATACAACAAACAGACAAACAAAGAAGCACGTTTGAAGCGCCAACCTTCCCTTCGACCAGCGCTCTCACGATTGCGCACTTCAAGAGTAGAATAAGCAGAACAAACACAAGAACAGTTTGGAGAAACATTCGGTGCACGATCCTCACTGCCTTGGGAATTCAAGACTGTGGAAAGCAGCGCGCGCCCACCGTGGCCGGGGCCACGACGAGACGGCGTAACAGCCGTCGGCTGCTGGGTATGAACAATTGCCAAAGATTAAGAAATGTAAAGCGCACTAAAAACGAGGGCACAAAGAAGGCGCGCGCACACACACACACATAGCACAACTTTCAACAGTTTGTTTGCAATACCATGGCTACTTATAGGACCAAGAAAGGCAATGAATATGCGCACATCTGTTGCGTGGTAGAACTGTATATTTACTAGGCATCAAGACGAACACCAAGACAATCAAATTTTTTTTTTCAGTGCGATAGATGGCATGCTGATCCACTTGTCAACCAAACTCTCTATCTCCCCGGCTTTTAAAATTCCACGTCTAAGCTGATTTTCGTTTCGTGCTGAAATTCCGCATTTGTCAAACAGAGAAAAATAACCACACTTCCTACAGTGCACTGCTAAGAAACCGCCTGCCACGTTTATAACGCTGTAATAGTGTTCATGCAATTGCCCCGCCGCGAAGGCCCAGAGGTTAAAGTACTCGACTTCTGACCCGAAGGTCGCGGGTTCGAATCCCGGCTGCGGCGGCTGCATTTCCGATGGAGGCGGAAATGTTGTAGGCCCATGTGCTCAGATTTGGGTGCACGTTAAAGAACCGCAGGTGGTCGAAATTTCCGGAGCCCTCCACTACGGCGTCTCTCATAATCATATGGTGGTTTTGGGACGTTAAACCTCACATATAATAATATATTATAAACAAAGCTCATCCACTTTTGTCCGCTGCGCAATATTTATCGTATTCTGGGAAACAGCGTGTACCTAAAGTATTACCCTTTCCCTTACCCAATGGTTCCACGAGAAACTGGTGCCTACACCTGGATTCCCAGTATAGGATAGGCTATAAGAAGTGTCACTCAGGCTATGATACTGTAGAAAGAAAGGTATTTGACGCACAACGAACGTTCTAGCACTATTTATTCTAGCGTTTTGGCCTTCATCACAGAATTATTCCAGATGAAGGCTAGTTTCATGGCTGAGATGTCGGAATAATTGGTGCTAGAACTTTTTTCTGCGTGAAATATATTTTTTTTTCTTTATATATATATATATATATATATATATATATATATATATATATATCAGATATCTAACAGACAATAATGACAAGGAATATATAAAGGAAGTTATTAGAACCAATGTATTGTAAATAAGAAGAAGGAAAAGTGGGTGAAAAAATAACTTGCCGTGAGCAGGTCATGCTCACAGTAAGTTATTTTTTCACGGACTTTTCTTTCTTCTTATTTACCTTAAATTGGTTCTAATAACTTCCCCTATACATTACTTGGCATTATCTCATTATTAGTGTGTCAAAACACTGAAAACAAGCCCTTTATATATATATATATATATATATATATATATATATATATATATATATATATATATATAGGCAAGCATGATGGCTGAGTGGCCGAAGCGTTGCGTATAGTCCAGTAGATCCTCCGTGAGCGGTCACAACGTTGTTTATTCCGATGGAGGCGGAAATGTAGGCCCGAGTGCTCAGATTTGGGTGCACGTTAAAGAACCCCAGGTGGTCGAAATTTCCGGAGCCCTCCACTACGGCGTCTCTCATATTCATATGGTGGTTTTAGGACGTTACACCCAACATATTTACTCAAAATTTATATACAAAAATACTCCTGGCGTGACAGTGCAACGGACATGCGTCATCAAGCACACCTAGCAACTCTGTCTAGCCGGCGTCATGTTACTTCCATGAAGTTTTTTTTTATCTTCTTTTTCACGGTCACCTTAAAACCTGTACAGACGACTATATTCATTCGCCTGGCCGCCGTTCTAGTAGAACGAACCATGATAACTGTATACGTCCCTTCAGTGCCCACAGCAATGTGTTTAAATATTCCTTTTTCCCTCGCGCTGTCACCGCTTGGAATGCGCTACCAGGTGAAGCTGGTAATATTACAAATATTGGTGAATTTTGTTGTTTTGTGGAGCAGTTAACAGAGCCAGTATAGTTACGTTTTGCTGTTCTTGTTGTTGCGATAACGAAAAACGTGTTTTGCAGTGGTGCATTGTAATATTTTGTACATATATATTGTTTTTCATGCGTAGTACGTGGTTTTTATTATTTTTTCTCATATTCTCGTGTATGGTAAGAGCACCAATGCAGGATTGTTGTACCCGCTATTGTAAGTGTTTCGCTGTTGTGCGTATCGTCCCTCAAAATATTGTATTTCCTGAACTTTGTATCTAATTGGTTACCTGTGATGATGTATGCCCGCTTCCTGTGTGGGTCTGCAGAAGATCTACAATGTTGTTAAATAAATAAATAAACAAATAAATAAATAAATAAATAAATAAAAGATAAATATCTGATCACGAGAAAAGATGTTTATCCGCTGCTCAGAATCGATGACGTCCTCGATTGCCTGCAAGGAGCATAGTTCTGTTCTCCTTTAAATCTTCGATACGGTTACTGGCAGGTTCCTATGAATGAAGCCGATCGCTCCAAGACTGCGTTTGTAACCCCTGACGGCTTGCATGAATTTAACGTGATGCCATTCGGCTTCTGTAATGCGCCTGCCACCTTCGAGCGTCTCATGGACACCATCCTTAGACGTTTTAAATGGAACACATGCCTTTGCTATTTGAATGACGCCGTTGTTTTCTCGAAGGGCTTCGACACCCACCTCAGCCGCCTCGCAAGCGTCCTGACTTGTCTTTCTGACGCTGGACTGCAGCTGAATTCGAAGAAATGCCACTTCGCTGCCCGCCAGCCTACCATCTTAGGGCGTCGTTAGCAAGCATGGTGTCCGTCCTGATCCAGCCAAGCTTCGCGCTGTCGCCAAGTTTCCCAGGCCGGCTGCACTAAAAGAACTCCGCAGCTTCATCGTCTGCCGCTCATATTTTCACCGTTTTGTGCGCAATTTCGCCACCGTAATCGCGCCCCTGACACAGCTACTTTCCGACAACCAAGACGTCTCGGCATGGTCCCCAGCATGCAACGAAGCATTCACTTCTTCACGCCATCTTCTGACATCACCATCTATCCTACGCTACTTTGATTCAGACGCCCCAACCGAAATCCTTACGGACGCTAGTGGAGTTGGCCTCGGCACTATTCTTGCTCTGCGTAAATCTGGCTTCGACGAGCATGTTGTATCCTACGCTTGTCGCACCATCACTAGAGTGAAAAAGAACTAGTCAGTCACCGAGAAACAGTGCCTTGCCATTCTTTGGGCAATAACGAAATTCCGACCTTACGTATATGGTCACCCATTTGACGTCATGACTGATCACCACGCATTGTGTTGGTTGTCGTCATTAATGGTGCATTCAGGCGACGGACCGAATCCGGATGTGGTGGGACGGACGGCGCGTCACGTGACCGCACATCAGTGTTTCCCCTCGTCGGCGACTCGTCCGCGCGCCTCGCGGATGGATGACCCAAACCCGTTTCTCACATCGGGATTGAGGCGGGAAAAAGCGGATAGTTCAGCGGACTAGCTCTGGGTTTCTGGCAACCAGTACACTTTTCGTCTGCTCGTGGCATGCCCTCTATGGCTCGCGAACAGCTGCATGACTGGCCAGCATCATCTACGCTTGAACATGGTTTACTTAGTTTTCGGGGACTTTGTTCTGAGGTGATTAATTAAGGAGAAATCAATGTTGGTGTTTCTGCAAATGTCACCGCCGTTATTTGACGCATGAGATTCTTAGCCGCCATGGTTGTGAAATATTTTAACTTCTTCAACCGGCGACGTGCCGCTTGTAAAAGAAGACGGGAGACGCATTCAAAAGTGCCGCACGTAGGGGAACAATGTAGTTGAAAGAACATTCTGCCAGCAACTGCGTTTTCTCCTGAAATAATAACACCCCTCGCCCATTTCTCACAACGCGAGAAACGGGCGGAGGGGGGAGTGATTTTAAATGAAATAAGCGAAAAGTGGGTCCCGTAACTGTCTCTCAGGGGGAAGACACCTCAACAGTAGCTAACGAGGGGGGGGGGGTAAGGATAGTTTAAAGGATAGGACGAAAAGGAACAGAGATAGAGGGAGCGGAAGGAGAGAGTGAGGCACGGGGATGGCCACATACGGAAGTAAGGGGAAGATAGGAAAGATGGACACGGTTGCAGGAGTCGGAGGATAAGGCACCACTCGGCGGGAGCTCTTGTCGGCGTCACGAGATAGCGTAGGGTAAGCCAGTCGGCCAGAGCTGCACTGTCGTCGGAGATCACGGGTCACAAATGGTCGGCACGAAATCCAGCGACCGAGAGAGCAACGTGACGGCCATCGCCACCAAGCGTCGCTTCTGGTGGGCATGCATGTTGAATACTCTCAAACCGGTCTGCTGCCAGCGAGCGCAGGTGAGCGCCGAATCTGCTGTCGAGGATAATCCGGCTGTTTTCTCCTAGGACACCGTCCGTTTGTAAATGCGCCTGCAGGCGTATCACCCGCGAATTAGCCATCCGCGTCGACGACAAGTCCGGATTCGGTCCGTCGTCTGAATACACCATAAAAGACCCTTCACATTGCCTAGTTCGCTGGGCCCTACGTCTCCAAGGTTATGACATTCGTGTAACTTATAGGTCAGGCCACAAGCATTCGGACGCCGACGCTCTTTCTCGCTCGCCACTTCCCACGATTATGTTACAGCATCTGTTTGCAGCTGCGAATATTCTTCACTTGAACAAGCCGACATGTCGCTGAGCAACGCCAGGATTCATGGATAACGTCGCTTTTAGAGTACCTGTCTCAGACGTCTCCAAGTATCGACAACCGTTTACTTCGACGAACTGCTCACTATTTTACCATCCGTGACGGTCTTCTGTACCGGCGAAACTACCTATCTGATGGCCGCGAATTGTTTCTGGTAATCCCTCGCCACCTACGTTCTGACTTCTGTGCCTTCTTCCACGCGGATCTGCAATGCGCCCATGCAGGTGTAGTGAAGACGTGTGCTCGCCTACGAAATCGATATTACTGGCACGGAATGTACCGCTTTGTCATGTACGTCCGTTCGTGTTCCTTGTGCCAACTCCGGAAGAGCTCCCCTCACACAGCCACAGGGCAACTCCAGCCACTGCCTTGTCCTTCTCAGCCTTTCGGCCGCATCGGAATCGACTTGTACGGTCCCCTACTATACACACCAAATGGAAACCGCTGGGTTAACGTAACAGCGGACCACGGCTGAAACTTCGGCGCTTTCCGAGGCCACTGCGCGTGAGGTCGGCTTGTTCATTCTGCACAACCTCGTCCTTCAACATGGGGCACTCCGCAAGCTTCTCAGTGTCCATGGGCGTTCCTTCTTGTCAGAAGCTGTAGAAGCCCTTCTACGCCAATACAGCATCGTGCATCGAACAACCACCGTATATCAACCCAAAACTAACGGGATGACCGAGCGATTTAATCGCACGCTGGGTGACATGCTCTCAATGTATTTTTCCGATGACCATACGAACTGGGACCGTATACTGCCATTCGTTACTTACGCTTACAACAGCACAATTCAATGGACAACTGGATTCTCCCCGTTCTTCCTCCTTTATGGTCGGGAACCTTCATCGTTCTTGGACACTATCCTTCTGTACCCCCCAGACCCTTCAGAATCGACGACTTTGGCCGAAGCCGCCACATATGCCGAAGAATGTCGGCAGCTCGCACGTTCGCTTACTATGCACAATCAGGCTCGCCAAAAGGACTCCCATGACTGACGCTCATCACCTTTGTCATACGCGCCTGGAACAATCGTGTGGCACCATGTGCTATCGTCTGCCCCAGGCCTTTGCTCAAAGTTCATACCCAAGTATGACGGTCCGTACCGGATCTTGCACCAGACGTCACCAAACTACATGGTTGAACCTATTCAGCCACCTACAGATCAACGGCACCGCGGGCACCACACTGTGCACGTCGACCGTCTAAAACTTCACTACAACCCACCAGTTGTGTGTGCGCCATAGGTCGCCAGGATGGCTCCTTTCACACTGGGGAGTCAATGTAGTGACAAACACGGGCTCTGCTATGAAAACGATGAAGAAGACGTTTTTTGAGGCGGAGGCTCGTGCTACTGCGGCTGCTGCTGAAACCACTGGCTGCTGTATCACTGCTGTTAGGCCCATTGAACGGTTCCTTCACTTTGGCGTGGCGTCTAACAGTATTCTTACAATATATTCGTGTTTCGACACAATAATAATGAGATCTAACAGACAATTATGCTAACAAAAATACAGGCAAAGTTATTAAACCGAATTGTATAGTAAATGTCAAGAAAGAAAAGTGGGTGAGAAGATTACTTGCCGTGGGCAGGAACCGAACCTGCAACCTTATAAAAACACGTTCGATACTCCACTACTGAGCTACCACGGAGGCTATTCTTCTAGTCACTTTGTTTGGGTATATATGTGTATATTTGGTGTTTAAACGTGGGGGTGTCAGTGAGCGCCACCACTAGCCATGGTGGCGAATATGGCACACTCTTTATGAGCCTGTTTGGCGTCACGTAGCACGTGATCTTATTAAGAGCTGGCAGCTGACCAATAGTCCCTCGTATACAACCGAAACGCACCAAGTGTGCCAGTACGAGACCCTGTAAATGAATAAGGTAAACAAGTGTACACTTAAGGGCTTGTTTTTTTCTTGTTTTGACACTATATATATATGTATATATATATATATGTATATATATATATATATATATATATATATATATATATATATATATATATATATATATCCTTGTTGACAACGCTCCCGTTGTGCCATATCGCATATATATATATATATATATATATATATATATATATATATATATATATATATATATAGAGAGAGAGAGAGAGAGAGAGAGAGTGAGAGAGAAGAGCATCCTCAATAACGCCTCCTACAACTTCTATGCCTCCATCACTCGCTAGGTTTCATTAAAACGAAAGCTGCTGTGTTTCAACGTATGAGGCTTATGAACACCCGTGCACAGGGAGGAAGTGGAGCAGCTGGAGCAGAAGGTTGCCCGTGAACGTGAGACGTACCAGCTGCGCACGTACTCCTCGGACAAGGGTTCCATCTCTGCGGTGCCCTTCTTCGCGCTGGATGACTCCTTTGTGCTCCACCACCAGGACGCCTCGTATGTGCTCGCCATTCAGCTCCAGACGGCAATCGACACCGTCGTCTTACAGGTGCCAGATTTGCAGTCTCGCATGTTCGTTCTAATGTCGACATATGTAGCTTGCTCCGAATATGTTTACTGACAATAATCCTGGCCAGCAGATACCGAAGGATAGAACGTCTGCTGCAGCATGCTCTATAACATCTCGGATTCGGATTCTTTATTTCAGCATTCACTTCTAACGAATGCTAGGACAGGAGCAAAAAGCCGCTATCATAGCGGTTTGACAAAGACCCCTGCCCCTACAGAATTCGGCAGGAGACAACACACGTACACAAATACTGCAATGCATCGATATTCGGTTTATCTTTCGGAAAAAAAAAGAAATGAAGCACTGACATGTGTGTTCTGAATTTACAGCATGTGTTGCAAATTTACAGTATAACGAAAATGCCTTTTTTTACACAGAACGCACGTCTTTTTAGTGAAAAGGTCGCAGCATTTACGAATAGAGTCGTAGAAAATATGTATCATGGTGAAACCATACATATTTTGAAGTACATAGAAGCATGCAAGATACTTTCACACACACACCAAAATAAAATATACCATACCCACGAAAATCGTCATCATCTCTGAATATGGGGGGTGGCCTGAACGACTGCCACCACTCACATTTTCAACATTGCTGCGTCACTTGCTTCGATTCGTTATATTTCAGTACCCAAGGAAATGGCCATTGCCTACGAGGCGCACACAAAGAAAACACGCATGTTTGTGTGTGTTTTTTTGTTCCCAGTGCGCTTTTCCCGTTCTTAAACATACGAGTAAGCCCGATAACTTTTAACAGCGGAGCCGTTTAGGCTCGAGTTTCAGCCGTGCCCTGCTACCAATGCCTACTTGGTGCAGATGTGCAAGGCGATGTGGACGCATGTTGAGAAATAAGCAGGGTGTGCTCGATAAGCTGCTCACGAATCGCCCCACCGCGGTGGTCTAGTGTCTAAGGTACTCGGCTGCTGACCCACAGATCGCGGGATCCAATCACGGCTGCGGTGGCTGCATATCCAATGGAGGCGGAAATGTTGTAGACCCGTATGCTCAGATTTGGGTGCACGTTGAAGAACCCCAGGTGGTCGAATCTTCGGAGCCCTCCACTACGGCGTCTCTCATAATCATATGGTGGTTTAGGGGCGTGAAACCCGACATATCAATCAAACTTCTCTCGAATTTGAGGACGCCTCAGTCGGTCAGATTGACAGAGAAAAGAAAAGCCAGGAGGAGTATTGTTTGAGATTCGGGGGGGGGGGGCGATTATCAGTAACGAGTATTTAGCACAAGATATTCTAATTCAAGTAAGGATATGTGCTCGTATGAGTTTTCAGGCGTAACAGGCGTTTTCTGTGGTTTACAGGGAGCTCCCTCGTGACATGGTAGAGTCAGGCTGTGCCATCAGCCACTCCTCGTTGGGGCCGCGGGAGCATGTAATGAATGAGAGAACGAGCACGTTGCCGGTTGTTGACTAAAATAAATCGCAAATATTACACATGTCTGAACACACCTGCATGCCTGAACATGCCTGTTTGAACAGACGCAATTATCGAAAAGAATGCCGCAGTGAGTATATTGCCGAGCGGATGCATACGGTGTGCAAAGCGGCATGCGAGCGTTTGCGCACATGCTTTCAAAACGTGTTATCGTGAGCACTGTGAGCAGGAACAATGAATTCATAATTATTCAAAAAATGCTTCTTCACAAGCTGTTTAATTAATCATTCGTGATCAAGTTTAAGCAAACTGGTGGGAGGTGTTAATGTTTAAGTATAGAGATTATTTCATAGGCCCGCGTGCTCAGATTTGGGGGCACAATAAAGAACCCCAGGTAGCGAAAATTCTGGAGCCCTTCACTATGGCGTCTCTCATAATCATATGGTGGTTTTGGGACGTTACACCACACATATCCTCCTCCTCCTCCTCCTCATCATCATCATCAGAGATTATTTCATTTTATTGGACGAGTCATGCGCTGTGGAATGTGAGCACATTCTAAACGTGTTTAAATCAGGACACCTCGCATTCATTTGCGAGGTGCCTTGGTTGGGTAATTTACTGTTTCTTGGTATATTCTCGTACGTGTCACTGCGAGAATGTTGGCGGATAGAATAGTGCAGGTTCGGAGACAGTGGCCTTTCATTTCGCATGTCAGCGCATTCGAATAATCAGAAACCAGTAATTTCGATTACCTGCTTCTGGACGGCATCAAAAAAAGAAAAAAGTCCGTGCAAAAGACGAGCAAAAGTTTTCACCTTCAAATTGATCCCTTCAAAGGTGCTTCTGCATCAGTTTGCGAGAACTTGTTTGCGTTGCAAAGAAGGATATAATTACGGACGTCCTCCACCCATAGAAATATTGCCATTATTGCACATATGTTTAAAAAGTCGCATGGAATGAGTAATGTACAATGAGTAATGTTTCAACAATGAGTAATGTATGGAAGCGATGTGCGAGGTTGGGAACAAACAGCACTGGACCACACCGGACAATGAAAGAAGGACCGACGAAGATGGTGAACAAATTGCAACAGATTTGTCGCTGGGATGTTTAATATATATTTTTAGAAACTGTACGCGTGGTGTTGCTTCCCGCCTCAAACGAACTCAATCACATTAGTCGCGTAGTGCGCGAAAGGAAGCAAAGCTAGGCAGTGGACAAAAAAGATCCGTGGCAATTGTTTCGCCATTTGTTTTTCATCGTCCAGACGGGTCGGCCAGTGGTGTCGAGTGAGCATCTAAATTAATTAAATCTAGTCGTTCCATTTCACGTCGTTATGTCAGTCATGCAAATGTAATCCCACATTCGAAAGCACAGCAATTTTGTACCGTAAATCTAGTCCTACAACGCGAGATATTGTGAAAGCATATTATGTCGCAAAGAACGTCGCATTTTGTGTAAGCCTCCCTTCTCGGCCGTTACAGGTTAAGAAAATTCACTAGAATAATCGACGTTAAGCACGAACCTTCGTTGTTTGACTTCTTGTGTCTTTTTATGACACACGAGCGGCACATCCACTTTCGAATGTTTTTTTTCTATTTTTGTGACACGTTCAATAAACTTTCATTTGAGAGTGAGTGGTCGATATTTCTTGCGTATTCTCATCTTTGCCATGCTTCTTTCTTTTCTCGATCTAAGCATTACTCCAACCTGTAGCTGCAGTGCCAACGAAAGTGAGTACATACTAATCGTTCGTTGCAAGTATGGTGCGAGCAACGCGCACGCTGTTTAGTGAATGTATGTTAATTTACTAAATGCCACCTACACGTTATAGTGCACTCTTTGAATCTCCGAACCTCAAGTTGAGCTTGTAGACACTACCGATGGACGTAGATTCTAAATGTATCCGGGAATCATACACCACAGGAAACCCTGTTGTACCTTTCTCTTAATTTGCCTTCATGTATGCACAAACAAAATACACAGCCTATCCACAGAGTGATTGATGGTGATGATGCGCGAAGCGTCCGTTCATTCACCTGTCTGTCTGTCTGTCTGTCTGTCTGTCTGTCTGTCTGTCTGTCTGTCTGTCTGTCTGTCTGTCTGTCCATTCGTAAGTCAGTTAATTACACAAAATCGTCAGCTATACGAAAAGCACTAACGTCGTCTATTGATATTCACTCCATACTTGCCATGGCCGTCTTGAAAGAGAGCTGTGCGTTCACTAATCAATCAATCAGTCAATCAATCCTATAACAAATAAGAGGTCTTAGGGCAGGCATTATTTTTACGATATATGGATGGATGCAATGATATGGCTTTACCCTTTAGATCGGGCGACGGCTAACGCCACCCAGCCGTTATACTTAGTGAACCAAAAACTAAATTTACCTTTTTTTACGGACATACACACACAACGTCACCTATTGAGCAATTCACTAACTAGGGGTGGCTGGCCATGGCCTTTGAGATTGCGGGTTCGCAGCGGGTTTCTCTCCGGCCGTCCCAACCGCGCGGAGAGCGCGTGTTTCCAGAGGTGGGCGTGACGTGCTCTTTTCACCGCACTGCAACGATCTTCATTACGGTGAGCAGTGTTATCACCGCTCCTTTTCAACATTGCTATGATGCGCCTTCCAAGCGAATTGGCCAGGGTGGAAGGCACACAACACGCAGTATATGCCGATGATATTACAATCTGGACCACTGAAGGGAGCCTTGGTGAAATGCAGGAACACCTTCAACAGGCCGCATCCATAGTCGAGGCGTATGCCAACGATTGTGGACTCCAATGTGCTCCAAACAAATCAGAGCTTCTGCACGTTAGAGCAAAGCCAAGAGATAAGTCAGCCATACACATCTCCCTGTCTGGGGTTCCCATCAGAGAGGTGGAGGAGCTCCGGATTCTGGGCCTGTTCATTCACCACAGACTCAGACCGCACTCCACTATAGCGAAACTCAAGAGAATAGGCGAACAGGTAGGGCGCATGATCCACCGCGTTTCCAACAAGCGGGGTGGTCTGCGGGGCAGGGACGCGCTTCGGCTCGCCCATGCCTTCGTGACTAGCCGGATCCTCTACGCCGTTCCATACCTTCGCACTAACAAGCAAGAAGACGAAAGAATAGATGCCATCATTCGTAAGGCTACTAAACGAGCTCTGGATCTCCCGGTGGCCACTTCCAACGCCAAACTGAGGGCGTTAGGTGTGCTCAACTCCTACCAGGAGTTCCGGGAGGCCCACCCTATGAATCAATATACGCGGCTCGTGCAGAGGGCTCCCGGGCGCCGCCTGCTGAACCACTTACATATACAGCACACTTGCACTGCAGAGGAGGCGGAGCGTATTCCGGAACTGTGACGGCATATGCTCTCGGTCTCTCCACTCCCCAGTAACATGGATAAGCACACGCACGAAAGCAGAAGACAGGCGCGGGCTCGGACTTTTGAGAGGCAACACGGCTCCCGACCTGGTGTATTCTACGTAGATATAGCAGGGCCTTCGCCCACGGGATTTTACACGGCCTGTGTAGTTCACCGGGAAAAGCATGTCAATGGGCTCTCGTTCCGAGCACAAAATCCAGAGCGCGCTGAGGAAGTCGCGATAGCGCTTGCTGCTGCGGACCCCAACTCACGTTATCATCATCAAGTTATCATCACGGACTCCCGGAAAGCATGTGCTCATTACTTGGCAGGAGAGATATCCCCCTAGCCAGCCAAATTCTAAAACGGGCTCTCGCTGATCCAGCCCCAAAACGCATCGTATGGGCTCCTGGCCATCAGGGCTTACGAGGTAATGAGGCCGCTGACGCGGCCGCCCGAGCGCTTACCCACCGGGCTCCTCACCTTGGCTCTTATGACTCGGAGGCCAATACACCGCTGCTGCGGTTCAAAGAAATTCTCACCTATTATCGCGACACTCACCGCCTTTACCCGGCTCCTGCAAAGGGGCTGAGTAAGGCGGAATAGCGAACTCTAAGGCGCCTGTAGACAGGTACTACACTCTGTCCTGCAATCCTAAAACATTTCGATGCGAACACAGATGGGCGGTGCCCACACTGTGGGGAGACGTGTGATATCTTCCACATGGTATGGGCATGTCCGAAAAATCCCCACCTACCCTCTTTCCCTACTGATTCCCGAGAGGCATGGGAGACTGCCCTCCTCAACTGCTCATCACCAGAGTCTCAAGAACTCTGGTGAGACGGGCGCGAGTAGGGGCCTCGTCATGCGGTGTCCCGGACTAAGGACGCCGACCATGTAGCGGGGTCATGCTTTGGCCCCGTACCTCTCTCTTTTATAATAAATGTTTTTTCATCATCATCATCATTACGGTCGAAAAGGCTGCCATACTGCTGGCAAAGTTTTAGGGGCGAAGCTTTTTATAGCGGCACCCGTTCGTCCCCCGTAGTATGTAACAAGTATAACATTTTGACCTCCAAGGTGGTGCCGGTGAGAGACTTCTTCTGTGCGTTGTTGAACAATAAAAAATAGTGCTCAATTTACATGTAAATGGCTGCTAATGGGGAATGAGAGACAGGAGCATTCGGCTTTTAGTTAACGCGCAGGCTGCGATCACCATTAGCAGCCATTGGCATGTACATTGAGCACTATCTGACAAGAAAGGGTTGCTACGTTATACTCGCTGGTTGTAACCTCCTTAGCTTTAGAAAGGTTTTGCGAGCGTTGAGCCGCAGCGCCATGAATACAATGAACTTGTAGATACCATGAATGAACTCGAGGTGGTTAAAAATGGGTAGTAGATACGAAGCGCAAGCCGTAAGAAAGTAAAAGCCGGATTCTCCGCCTCTCATTTCCCATTAGCAGCCATTGGCATGTACAATGAGCACTATCTGACTGAAAAAGTTTGCTACGTCATACTCGCTGGGCGTAACCTCCTTGGTTTTCGAAAGGTTTAGCGAGCGTTCGGCCGCAGTGCCATTAATACAGTGAACTAGTATATACCATGAACTCGAGGTGGTTAAAGGTGGGAAGTGGACCCGAAGCGCAAGCCATAAGAAAGTGCGCGTGTGCCACCTCTCGTTCAGTCCTTGGAATATCCGCTGGATGGCGGTGCTTCTATATGGGGAATATATGATGAAAATATGCGAGATGGTGGTACTTGGAGTGTTGATTAGATGGACGAACGCACACATAGACAGATGCATGGATGGACGCATGAACGGACTCAGGGGCGGCTGCATGGACGAACGCAAGGTCGGACGCACGAACAGACGCACGCACGGACGGGCTGATGGACGCATGGACGGTCACACTGACGGACGCATAGACGGACGGAAGCGAGAACGAATGGACGGACGAATTCTTCGCCCCACTCACCATCATTCACTCCGTGGATATGCTGCCATTTTTTTATGTGGTGAGAAAACAAATGGCAGCATATCCACGGAGTGAATGATGGAGAGTGGGGCAAAGAATTCAGAAGGCATTCTGGGAGCCATACCAGCCTCATCCAGGATGCGTCTTCCTGCCCTGGTTGACGAGAGCCTGACCACCTGGGCGGTGACCTGCGCTTCTATCACTTCATCAATCTCGTTGTGCATACCGAGTTGTCTTAATTTGTCAGAGCATGTGGTTACTGGTAACCCTAGCACCTTTTTGATGCTCTTACGGATGAGAGTGTCTAGCTTATTTTTTTCCGTTCTAGTCCAGGTAAGCGCCGATGCTACATAATTAATGTGGCTCATTAGGAAGGCATGATGGATCCGAAGTAGGTTGGCTTCACTTAGTCCCTTTCTGCGTCCTGATACCCTAGCAACAAGTCTCAGCATGCTTTCGGTTTTGGCCGTGATGTGCGTCAGGGTTTTGGCGTTACACCCTCTCGCGTCAATCAGTAGTCCTAGAATTCTGATTGAATCTACTCGTGGAATGCGCTGTCCATTTCTTGCAAAAAGGGAGATGGGAATTTGGTCGAGGTGTGGAAGTCTCCTAACGCCTTGCCTGGCCGGCCTGTACAGTAACAGTTCTGATTTGTTTGCACAGAGTTGGAGGCCTGTGCCTCCTAGGTAGGACTTCGTTTCGTCTAGGGCTGATTGCAGTGCGTTTTCTACTTCTGCAAGTGATCCTCCCGGGCACCAGATCGTGATATCGTCCGCGTAAAGCGAGTGGCCTATATTGGGCAGGGATCTGAGCCTCTCCGATAAGCCCTTCATGACTATATTGAATAACAAGGGGGAGATGACTGCCCCTTGGGGAGTGCCTCTGGCTCCTAAGGCGAACTCGTCTGACTTGTGTTGAGCGATCCTTATGGTAGCCGTTCTATTCATCAGGGATGACCTAACAAAGGCCTGAAACTTTGCTCCCAGACCTAGGCTGGCCGTGGCTTCCAAGACAAAGCGATGAGATACGGTGTCAAAGGCCTTGGTCAGGTCAAGGGCTAAGATCCCCCTAACATCCCTAGTGTTGTTATCGAAAATGTGCTTCTTAAGAAGTAGCATTACATCTTGTGTGGAAAGGCCAGGCCTAAAGCCGATCATGTTGTGTGGGAATAGTTCCTTGCGTTCTATGTAGTTCGAGATCCTATTGAGGATCGCATGTTCCGCTACCTTGCCTACAGAGGAGGTTTCGATATCGGCCTTAGGTTGTCAAGATTTAAGGGCTTACCTGGTTTCGAAATAAGCACAATCGAGGCCGCTTTCCACTCTGCCAGCACGCTTCCACTCTCCCAAGTCTTGATGACCTCTTTCGTTAGCATCTCAATTGCTCTATCATCCAGGTTCCTTAACAGTCTGTTTGAGGTGCCATCTGGTTCTGAGGCTAACCTGCTATTCAAGTTGTGAAGGACGGCCCTAATTTCAGACTCCGTGAAGGGGTCATCGAGCTCTTTTACCGTGTCACATTCTATTTTAGGATACTCTTCTGAGCGTCCTGCGCCTTGCGGGAGATATCTATTCGCTACCTCGTCTAAGAGCGTTTCTTCTGTTCCACCCTCTTGTCTGTGCTTGTGAATCAGGCGGCACAGTGCCTGTCTTTGATTGCCTTTGGTCTGCGTGTCGTCTAGCATGTGTTTAAGAAGATTCCATTTCCCCCCTGTACGCATGCGTCCATCGACTGCTTAACAGATCTCATCCCATTGTAGCCGAGCTAACTCAGTGCAGTACTGTTCGATCTCCCTATTAAGTTCCGCAACCCTCTTTCGTAACCGTTGGTTAAGCCTCTGTGTTTTCCATCGCCTCCAAATGGAGGCTTTGGCTTCCAAGAGATGTGCGAGGTGCGGATCCATCCTGGGAACATCGAGCTCGGTTTGAATAGTTTTTGTGGCCTTTTCAACGTCTGCTCTGAGTGTCTGAATGAGTTCGCTGAAGCTGTCGTATTCGCCCGTATCCTCGCTTCTGAGCTTTCGGAAAGCATCCCAGTCCGTCACTTTAAATTCCCTGGCCTGGGGGGCTCTGACCTGAATGGTAACACTAATGATGAAGTGATCGCTGTCCAGGTTTTCTTGCTTGTTATCCCAGGTTGTTTGCTGTAAATTTTTGATTAACGCGAGATCGGGGGTAGTGTCTCTAGCCACCGACGTGCCCAGTCTCGTGGGAAACCGGGGATCGGTGATGACTGTTAGCGTTAGGTCATCGACTGCCCACGCTAGATTTATGCCCTTAGCCGTTTGCCTGATGTACCCCCATGCGTTATGTGGGGCGTTGAAGTCTCCCGCGATTACTAACGGTCACTGCCTAGCGAGTGTAGCGGCCTTTGTAAACAGGGAGTGGAAAGACTGTCTCTGATCGAATGGTGGGCTGTAAACATTTAGAATAAACACGCTTTGTTTAAGCCACCTGTTAGGAATAACCTCAATGAGAAGCGCCTCCATTCTACCACGACCTGGCTGAATGTCATGTACAACATATGCGAGATTTTCGCTCACCAGCGTAGCTATATCTCTTGGACTCCCCCCTTGCCGCCACCGATTTGTAACCAGCGAAGGTGGGCGTGTCGCACAGTGTTTCTGTAGCAAAATTACCTGGGGCATTTCTGCCTGAGCCGTAACGTACTGTTGCAGTGAGGTCTTGCGCCTTTGAAAGCTAGCGCAATTCCAATGCAAAATTACTAGATTATTTTGAGTGCCCGCCATTTTGCTAGTTTTAGTTTTATTGACCCTGCGGGGTTGCCCCCGCATCCTCATTAACTGCAGCTTGTGTACGAACCTTTGGCCTGGTCTTAATAGCCATTTTATTCTCAAGTGCGACTACCTTATTTTCTATGGCTCCTACTTTACTCTCAAGTGCTCCCATGCACAGCGCGAGTTGATTAATGCTTAACTGGTTTTCTTTGGAAATCCTAAGTAACTCTTCTAGCATCTTGTTCTGCGAGCTTTCCACTTGCATCTCCGAGTCGCTCTCATCCTTTGGAGGTGGAGCCTTACGCTTGGCCTTGTTGACCTCGACTTTAGGTTCCTGCATGCTTTTATGCACGACGTTATCCGCCACGTTCGCGCCCTCGACTCTGCTGGAAATGGCCTGCGCAGCTCTCTGCTTGCGTAGCTCTGCTTTGAGACTAGCAATCTCCTGACGTAACTGTTCAATCTCACTCTTTTCATCATGCTCCGGCAATGCCGACCGCGTTACCTTTTTGACCTTGGTCGTCTTCTCCTTGACTCGATCCGCCCATGTGAGTTCCTCCTGGATTCTCCTTCTAGACGCCGAACGCCCTCTGGAACGCGAGCGGCTCTTGCGCCGCTGCGCAGCTGGCGTGACGGAGCGGCCTCTCCTGGGTGTGCCGGAGACGCTAGGTGAGACGCTGGAGTCACGGGACTGCATTCCTAGGGCCATCTGCGTCTTCTCAGAGCGCCGGTGGCGTTGGCGTCGTCTCCTTCTGACGATGTAGGGGACTTGAAATCTGTCTTTGCATGCTCTGTCTGCAGTGGGATGTGGACCTGCGCATAGCGAACACTTTGGAGTGCAATGATGATCCTCCGTTGGTGATTTCTGTCCGCACGTGCGGCACCACTTGCTGTTTGGATTAGGGCAAACGTCAGCACGGTGTCCCAAATCTCCGCAGCCGTAGCAGACCTCCGTGTGTCTCCTGTATAGTGCGCAGCGAAACATGCTCACACCACAGGACACATAGTTGGGCACCTTCATACCCTTGAACAATACTACCACAGCTGTGGTGTTCTTAATTCTTTTGACCTCGATGGCTCCTGGGTTGTGGTGGTTCACAATTCCTGCTCAGAGCTGAGCCTCATGCACTGATATCCAAGTCGACACCCCTTATGACACCTTTGCACGTGTCATCGGGGGGAGCCGGGTACACAGAGACCCGGTACGTGCAATCGCCCAATCGGACTTGCTGCGCCTTTACGTACGCGCACGCATTCTTCTCATGAGGAGTACACACCACATAAATGTTTTGAGTGCCATTGGGACAAATGGTGTCCTCTTCGATTTCGGCTGGAGCCAGGGCCACCGCCATGGCCAAGGCTTGCTCGAAACGTATTTGACTGACCTTGGTCACATTCAGACCGTCCCTCGGTCTTACGATGATGCGATACGTGTCCCTTGGAAGTTTAGGGAGCCTCGAGGTGGCGACGATGCGTTGGTACGCGTTCCGTGGGGCGGCGGTGCGGCCACCGCCCTTTCGTCCGCCACGCGTTGGGGTGCGTTCGCGGGTAGTAGTCACCGTTCTCATTCCCTTGCTGTTCTTGCGGCCATATGCCGTCATCCAGCCGGGGCTGCTTGCTTGCGTCCGCACTAGTCGGCGCCCCCTGGCGGTCTCGAGGGGCTTATGAGAGGGTGAATAACCGCACCGACTCGCAAACCAGGCGTCTTCGGCGCCGTTGATGCCGCCACTGCGCATGCTGGCGTCTCGTGCCCAAGTTTTTTTTTCCTATCTAATGTGCAAAAGGGCACGCATCAGTATGACATATTCTTGAAATTAAACGGAAGAAACAAGACCCCACGTCACTTTCTCTAACAAGAAAAGACTACAGTATTGACATAGCATCAATTGTATAAACCGTAAACAGTCGGCAACCTAATTAACAAAACGCTACTATTGAATCAAACATTCATTTTAACTTCCACTCCAAAATGTTCTCTCCTCTATGCAGAAGGCCAGGGACGCATGCAAGCAAGAAAAGCACGCGAACGCCACTGCATGAGCGTGTTACGATGAAAAACATTGGCCCCGTATCTGCATGTTACACTGCAAATGTCGTCGAAAGACGACAGTCTTGCGTGTGGAGAGAGTGAACAAAACGTTTATTTGGTGTTCTGTGCAAGAAAATAGGCCAACTAGAGGCGCTGCGCTAGAGTGGCTCGAGCATGCAGTGGAGGCGAGCGAGCGCATCAAGTCGCGTCACACGTGAGCCATGAGCACTATCTAGCAGTCATTTTGGAAAACGAAGAGGCGCGCCCTGCACGCCCGTATTTGAGGTGATGAGTTCTGGAACACAAGGCGAAGGGTAGGTGCCACCACCGTGTCGTTTTAGCAAAGAGTAGGAAACACTTGCCTTTGCACGCAAGCGTTGCCTGGTCAACGATACGTGATAAACGCTACGATCTTTATAATTACTTATGTATGTCTTTTCTATTAAGAGACACACATACAGAATATTGACGTGTTGTTATGGTGCCTCAGTTATGGGCAATAATTGCTTTTTAATTGACAATCGCACAAGTATCAACGCTGAATCTTGAGCAATATTGGTGGGTGCTGCAGATAGAGCCGGCCGTTTGGAGTATTGTTCGGCCACCTTGGTGCCGTTAAGGTACCGTTAGAAGTGGACAAAAATAAAGAACAACATTTTTGTGTCGAAGTTCCCAAAGGAGGGGACCTTTGATAAATTTGGTCTCAACGAAACTGTCTAAACATCTGGAATCAGCGGAATCCGCTGATTCCTGATGATTCGACAGTTTCGTCTGATCATCAGAACAGTCGGCCGATAAAGGGCTGACTTTTTTTTTCGCCACTTAACGACCGCCTTTTTGTGCGTTGTGATACACGGAGAAGCGTCAGGCCAAGCCGGGCTCCCCGACGCACAGGGTGGCGCTAAACGCTGTGAAGGCGCTCTCTACGGCAGCGTCCGGCAACGACGCCGAGGCAAGTGAAATTCATTTTCAAGAAGAAAATGCCGAAATGCGGGACGAATCGTCAGGTGATGGATGACACACTGTCGAAAGGCGACGCCGTCACGGCGAGAACAAAAACAAGAAACTCGGCGTCGATGGCGAACGCAATGGCACCAACGCCTATGCTGGGAGTGCGGACAAGACGAAAACCAAAACCCAAGAGCTCGGCCAAATCGAGAAGAGGGGCAGGATGCCTAGCCTACCTGGTGGTGGCTGTGAGGTAGTTAGTAGACTCAGAGAAGGAATATGCGTGGCTCATCTCGTCCTGACGGAAATCAGCAGGCGCATCTACGAAGCACCTGGCATACCATTCGCGGACAGAGAGTACGACGTCATCTGTCCCAGCAAGATTCAGAACATCTTTGTGGTGAGCACTACTGATCCGGATAGGGCTGACCAGTACAGACGAATCAAGCAGATCAACGCCAAATGCAAGGCACACGAAGTAGAGGCGTACGATACAGCACCGGAAGAGATATCCAAGGAAGTCATCAGAGGGATTTCTTTAGAAGGAATGCCAGGAAATATTATACCGGCTCTTGTTACAGCTAGAAACCCCATGGTCATCCATGAAAAGAGGCTGGGAAACACCACGAATGTCATAGTGCTCTTCAGCGGCAACAGGGTCCCGACTACCGTGTGCTACGCCGGGTCATTACAGGCTGTGTGCTCTATCGGTAACAAATAGACTTTAGCAGACAGTGTAACAGGATCAGCGAAAGGTGTGATGTCTGCCCCGACCCAACAAATAAACTCTGCCCTGGGTGCGGTGCCTTCAATTCACACAGAGACCACACGTGCGAACCCAAATGCCGGATGTGCGGCAAAGATCATGCCACCTCGGACAGAAACTGCAAAGTCAAGTATAAGAAGCCATTCATCGTCAAACAGAGACAGTGTGCCAAGTCACAAGAAAACCAGAGACAAGCGACTCCTTCAGCAAAGAAAAAACCCCACTCAAGGTCGAGATTAAGATCAAGGGGAAGACAAGGGATGGGGTTCACTTCTAGAGGCTGCACCCCTGTCAGGTCGTGGTTCAGGTCCGGATCAAAGTCAAGGAATTCGCCATACATGATGAGCTGGGCTGATAAAGTACGTGAGTCGTAACCGGCGGAGACTGGGGAGTCAGTTAAACACACTAATATGGAACTCTAAAAGCTAATAGCAGAAAAGACTCAAATGAGAGAGATCATCACACAGTTAAATGCCAAAATTGATCAACTTTCGACAGAGGGTACAGCCGGGAAACTAAAAATATTGACTCCTACCATGGTATAAAATAGTGAAATTTCGATAGGTGAGGATCGCATGAAGGTAACAACCCTTCCACTCAAACGAAAGGTCAAAGTCAAAAGACCGTGGAATCGCAAGTCCCAGGCAAGATCTCGCTGAACAGGAAAGATTAGATACTACTGAGAGGAAGATAGGTCAAATACTAGCCACAATTCAATCGTTAGTTGAGGCCACGACGAAAGCGTCCATCGATATTGCAGCACTCACCGGCAGAGTTGAAACTATAGAGCGATGTACCAATAGTGCAATGACAACACCTATTTTACATGCAGTAGCCAATGTGCAACCACAGCAACAGCACTACTCAGATTATCTAACCGCGGTGACACCGAGAGCTATTCTACGGCAAGCTACTTATATCCCTTCGTCACACGCAACTTAAGGTATAGGCAGCTGGGTTACGTGACCCTTCAAAATCTGGCAATAGAATTGTAGGAGATATGGGACCAAAATATACGTTCTCCGGCAATATATTAAGCAGGGCAATAAAGCGGACGTTCTTTTGTACCAGGAAACGCATGGGCTTGCCAAACTGGCGGGTTACTAATCCATAGGCACTGGGCGAGGCGACAATGATGAAATTCTCACAGTAGTTAGCAGAGAACTGACGGTGAAAACTCATGACCTCGGTGTAGAACATGATTACATAATGGCAGAAGTTAGTCCTCGAAATTCAATGGTGACAAGTATTTCTATGTTAAACGTATATAGCAGCCCGTCCAATCGGTGACAAAAATTCATTACTCACTTCAGGAAAGCAGTTGTGGTAGCGAGAGACACTCAGCTTTCAGTGGGCTGATACTTCAGCGCTCCACACGAAGCTTGGGGCTACGGCTTCAGCTCCTCCAAGGACAAATATCTGTGGAGCATACAAAACGAGAACTTAACGTTAATCACTGAGCCTAGTGCACATACGCGAATAGGTACAAGTGGCCAAAGGGACACGTCGCGGGATCTCACTATGACAAAAAATGCCTTTTATTTCTTTCATTTGTTTATTTACAAAATACTGCAGGCCCATTTAAGAGCCCCAGCACGAGGGGCAAGATCCTAACAATGCACACAGGTGTAAACAGCAGGCACAATAAAAAGATACAAAAACATAGGTCATGGTTAAACACGCTTAAGTGCCTCCACAGAGCCAGTTAACGATTGAGGTAGGCAGTTCCAGTCGTTTATGGTTCAAGCAACGAACTAGTATTTGAAAATGTTTGTTCTGGCGAAATAAGGTGTTAATGAATGAGTTTGTCGATGCCAGGTTTGTCTTGTCGTAAGCGGTTCCAGATACAAATCATGGTTTACTGACAACTTGTTGTTATTGAAAAGAAAAAGAATTTTGAGCCTGTGAGTTTTTACGACGTTTTTCAAGTGTGGGTATATTGTTTTCTTTCATAACTTTTGTGGGAGAATCAGTTCTTCGGTACTTGGAGTAAATAAAACGGACCGCTGTGCACTGGATTAGTTCGAGAGCCTCAATGTTTCTTTTTGTGTATGGGTCCCAGACGATTGAGGCATATTCCAATGAGGGGCGCATAACTGTCAAATAAGTTAGTTTTTTTACAGTAGAAGGAGCATGCTTTAGTTTGCGTCTCGAAAGACCAAGTTTACGGAAAGACGACGCGCAAATATTAGAGATGTGCTTATTCCAGCTGAGGTCGTTGGTTGGAGTGAGACCAAGGTACTTATACTCAACAACCTCAGCTAGTGTCTGGGTACCGGATTGATCAGTAAATGGCAAAATATTTTTTTTGTTGGTTACTCGCATAAAGACGGTTTTGCTGTGTTTAACCTCATCTTCCATTGCTCGCACCATGCAAAGATATTTTTTAGGTTAGTGTTAAGCAAGACCTGGTCGTCATAGGAAGTTATTTCATTAAACAGCACACAATCATCAGCAAACAGTCTGATCTGAATCGGCGAAGAAACAGTATCAACAATGTCATTTATATAAATTAAAAATAATAAAGGCCCAAGTACACTCCCTTGGGGAACCCCAGAAGTGACAGGGAGCGGGTCAGAGCAATTACCGGCAATGCTTACAAACTGAATGCGTTCAGACAAATAGGGAGAAATCAAGGAAACTATAAATTCTGGAAGGCCAATTGATTCCAGTTTATGAGTAAGCTTATCATGAGGAACAAGATCAAATGCCTTCGTGAAATCCAAAAAGATGACATCAACTTCACCTGCCTTATCTAAAATTTGTGAAAAACTGTTCACAACAGAAATTAACTGCGTTTCTGCGGAAAGCCCTTTCTTGAAGTCATGCTGAACATCCGAAAGTATGTTATTTTGATTAAGAAACGCTATAATAAATTTAGCTATGATATGTTCAAGCGCTTTGCAAGACGAAGAAGTTATAGAAACCGGACGATAGTTTGGCACCAAATTTTTATCACCCTTTTTGTGCACTGGAGCAATGCGTCCCACTTTCCAGTCACGAGGCAAGCGGCCGGAACGGATGGAAGCGCGGAAAATGATTATAAGAAATTCCGATAGCATCTCGGCATATCGTGGTAAAAAAGTGTTGAGAATTTGGTCAGGACCAAAATCGCAACGCTTTCACGTTACGTCACGTTACGTCAACATTGTCACGTTATGCAACGTGACATAACGCTTTCGGCGATCTGGGTAGTGACCATAGAATTCTGGTGATGACAGTACCACGTGAGAATGACGCAACTCGGTCATCCAATGGAACGAAACGCCTTGTTGACTGGGAAAAATACACAGAGCTAAGATGACAGTCGTCGTCCACACTCACATTAGGCATAAAGAGGTGGTGTGAAAGTGTAATAAAGAGCGCCCGGCAGGCCACGCAAGAAGTGCAGACGGGCCTTCTCATGGAAAGGCTAGATGGTGAGCTTATACACCTATTGCAGGCGAAAGAATTACTTCAAGCTAGTGGAGGATGCAGACACACCAAAGAGGGTTACGAAAAAAAGATCGCGCAATTAAACAGGGACATTGAGGCTTATTGCAGGCAACTAAACGAGCAACAATGGGAACAAATCTGTAGAGACACGGGCAGGCAGCTCGGGGCTTCCCAAACGTGGAATTTGCTTCGGTTTCTTCTAGATCCAACAAATATCAAGATGGAGCAGAGGCACACCATTCGCAAGTTAACATTCAATCACAACGGTAACGAGGAACACTTAATTGAGGATCTAAAGGCTCTATATGTTGCGCAGACTCCATCTGTGTGACACCCAGATTACTCGGGAGACGCCAACGCAACGCTAGACAAGAAATTCACCACGGCGGAGATAAGAGCGGTATTTCACAACTCAAATCTTAAATCGGCACCAGGGCTGGACAGTGTAACGAACCACGTGCTCTGAAACCTGGACGAGGACTCTGTATATTTTTAACTGAGTATATAAACGAGTGATGGATCAGTGGCTTTATATCCGAGTCAGAGTAAGAAGCCAAAACAATCTTAATTCCTAAAGCAGGCAAACCAATCAACAAAATGAACCTCAGGCCTGTCTCGCTCACGTCATGTGTGTGAAAGCTAATGGAGCACGCCTTCCTCTGTAGAGTAAACGACTACCTAGGTGATGGTAGTCACAACCGAGATACAATGCTAGGCTTTAGATGGCACTTGTCTACACAAGACGCCATGCTGCAAATTAGGCAACAAGTACCCGACCATAAATCCAATTCCACCCGGGCCATCCTTCGACTGGATCTCAAAAAAGCCTTCGATAACGTGGCACATAGCGCCATTCTAGCTCAAATTTCTAGTCTAAATATGGGATTGAGAGCGTACAACTATTTGAAAGACTTCCTGTCCAGCAGGAGAATGAGGATCACCATAGGTGATGGTAAATCAGACCTCTACGAATTAGGCATCACCGGAACGCCACAGGGCTCCATAATTTCGCCAATGCTTTTTAATTTTCAATAAGTTCACCCGTACCTCTGCAACTGAACTTCTAAAACAAGCCAACTTACCTGCACTTACGGATCGCTATCGTGCTTCCCGTATTAAATTTTTATTTCAACTTATCAATAAACAGTACACTATAAACATATCTGATATAATTACTTTTTCTTCTGGTTATGCCACAAGACAGAGGCATCGCCTAACAATTACTTCATTCTGCGTAAAAAACAATTGTTTCAAATATTCTTCTTTTTTCAAGAACGGTGACTGAATGGAATAACCTGACTAATACCGAAGTTACACAACCTTCACTGTCTTCATTTGCTGCAAACATCTGTTAAATATTTTTTTCAATATGACCTCCTTCATAATATGTATTTCTTTTTGCCGAGTTTTTGATTATTTAGTTGATGTTTTGTATAGGGCCTGTCTTTGTACGCGCAATAGCCTAAAACGATGTATTTGTTTGCGTAACATGTATTTGTTGTGCCCTGTTTGGTTTTGTTGCCTACATTTGTTTGATAATAAGGTGTATTTACGCCCTACTGAAATTCACCGTGGGGATTGCGGTATCTGTAAATACATAAATAAACAAATAAATAAATAAACTTGTCAATGATAGGCCTACCGAAGGAACTTGATAAAATTCCGGGAGTTCATCACTCAATCTATGCAAATGATATTACCATCTAAATAGCCGATGGTAGTGATGGCTACATAGAGCAGAAGCTTCAAGAAGCCGTAGCCTCGGTTGATAGATACATAGAAGGCACGGGCCTTAGATGTTCGCCAGAAAAGTTGGAGCTCTTTCTATACAGACCCACACTTAGAGGTAGACCACCAAAATCGCACACAGGTAGTCGCGAGTACGAAGAGATTACAGTCAGCACGGCCGATGGCAAACTTATACTCATAGTTCAGCATATAAGAGCCCTCAAATTGATCATTGAGTCCAAGGTAACCAATGGGAAAACGATCCACATACAACAAACCAAGGTCGCCAACGCTATGCGTTTAGTGCATAGGGTTACAAATAGACACTGAGGCATGGTCAGCGTCATGCACCTAATACAGGCGTTTGTAATTAGCCATGTTGCATACGTAGCGGCTTTCCACAATTGGCGCACCGTAGAGAGCAACAAAATTAACTCACTGATCAGGAAAGTGTACAAACAAGCCTTAGGCGTCCCAGAATATGCAGTACAGAACTACTCCTGAAACTAGGCGTTCACAACACGCTAGATGAGATGAGTTAGGTGACGAAGCCCAGAGCGTTTCGCACTTAGAAAGGCTGTCCGCAACTGGCGGGAACATATTAGCGAAATTGGGTGTCACATACCACGTTCAGCACGGCGAAAAGTATGACATTCACACCTACATCCACTATAAAATCGTGATAAACCCGCTTCCAAGAAACACAAACCCCACCATTAATGCAGAACTCCGACACCACCGCATAATCTTCCGCATATTAACTGGGTGGAGTATAAAGCGGGTCAGGTTGATGTATTTCCTTCCCGAGCTCTCCTAGATGGGGTGTTCTCGCTCAGTATGGTTCAAGTTGTACAGGAGTGCACACGAGTACACGAAAAGGATGGCTCTTTACTTGATCTTCTATTCTTGAGTCCATCACTGGCTGAACAGAAGTACACTTGTGAAGTGATGGACGGTATTTCAGATCACAGTAGGGTGATTCTTCAGCTATTGGGCATGCGTCATGAAGCGCAAGCCACAAGTCTGTACTGGTGCCCAATTACTCTAGAGCTGATGATGTTTCAATTCCGGACTTTTTTGACATTGATTATGAAGATTTTAAGTGCATTGCTGTATGTGATAGTTCAACGGTTGATGATGCGTGGAAAAGGTTTAAAGAAACTGTACACACACTAATAAAACGTTACATACCTGACCGAAAAAAAAAGTTCAAAGAATGAATTCTTCGGTTTCGCGAAAAATTATTCACATGAAACGACAACTAAAGCGCATGTGGGCAAATCGAAAAAGTAGTAAACAAAGTCTCAGATCGGCGGACGTTACGACGCTCTCTTTGTCGTTCAGAGCTGAGCTGGCTGACGCAAAGAAGCGATACATGAATGAATCTTTAACGCAGTTTATAAAAACAGCACCACGGAAATTTTGGCGGTATTTATCGAAATAAAAATCGAATACTGTGTATTTAAATGAAGAAACCGGCACTGTTACCGATAGTTTTCAGTTAGCATGTACTTTAATGATTATTTCAAATCGGTTTTGTACGGACGATGACGGTATACTGCCGGAATTCAGCCTAGGTTGTCCTGCCTCGCCGATCCCTGATATTGTCGTTACACAGAAAGGCATTTGTAGCCTTCTTCTGAACCTTGATAAAAAGAAATTAACTGGCTTACATAGCATTTCGAATGTCTTTTCAAAAAAGTATGCTGAATGGTGGTCTTATTATCTCACTGATATATTCAACGAATCTTTGCGTGACGGACAGGTTCCTAATGACTGGAAATGTGCTAAGGTCATACCGATTCATAAAGGAGGTGCTAAATACTGTGTAAACAACTACAGGCCTGTGTCTTTGACAAGCACGTGCTGTAAAACACTGGAGCATGTACTTACTAAGCACTTAACAGAATTTCTCGAAGAGCACAAACTAATGGCAGAACAACATGGTTTCAGGCGAGGTTTCTCGACAGTGACAATTCTCACCGAGGTTTCACATTTCATTAGTCAAATATTAGATGACAGAGGGCAAGTTGACATTATTTTTCTTGATTTCAGAAAAGCGTTCGACAAAATAGCACATCCAAAATTGCTGCATAAACTAAGCACGATCTTGCAGAACGATGAGCTCATAAATTGGATAGCGGCTTATTTGATAAACAGAGAGCAAGTGGTTTGCATTAGGGGCACAAACAGCACGAGCCAGTCGGTAGGTTCAGGAGTTCCACAGGGCTCTGTCATAGGGCCACTGCTGTTCTTACTATATATTACTGATATGAACAGTGGCTTCTCGCCCGATGTTTTCATTAAGCACTATGCTGATGACACAGTCATCTATTCAAAGGCAGAATCAAACTACAACCCCGAAAAGCTTAATGAACATCTGGGCATGATAGGCTCTTGGTGCAAAAAATGGCAAATCGTGTTGAACCCAAGCAAAACAGTTTTTATGCCGATTACAAGAAAAACCAAGCCTCTCCTATTTCGCTACGTCATAAATGACGAACCACTCTGCCGTGTGTCAGAATATAAATACCTGGGTATTTACGTCACAGATAGCTGGAACTAGAACCGCCATACAGATTATATCTGTGATAAATCGCAAAAAAAGCTTTGGATGCTTCGTCGGAGGCTTGGTGACGCGACACCTGAAGTAAAACTTATTGCATATAAAACCACAGTACTTCCGTTGCTTGAATATGCATGCCCGATATGGAAGCCATATACGCAAAATAATATCGCTAAATGTGAACAGGTTCAAAATAGAGCCTTAAGATTTATTTTTAATTCCTACCGTAGAACGCAGTCTGTAACAAGTCTAATAACTAGGGCCCATATTCTTACATTGCACGAAAAAATGAATATCAACAGCATGAAATTCTTTTTACAGATATTCCACGGTATCTACAAAACAGAGATAACGAAAATTTCCCCTCTAGACACGTCGTATTCGGGAATAAAGCACACCAAACACACTAAAACTCTGAAGCATAACACAAAATCGTTCAAGAATTCTTTTATTGTATCCGCTATTGACACATGGAATAAGTTACGGAATGATGTTGTACTGTGTACCAATGTTAAAGATTTCGAATGTTCGTGTCAAATGTTGAACTGAGCTGTGATAAGGCACTTACTTGCTCACCTGTGTTCTGTCGTGTTATGCTACAGGGAGCGCATTAAATGTTGGATTTTTTATTTATTTTTTTATTGCTTTTGCTTTCTTTTTTTCAAATTGTGAGATGTTCCACTTTTGCATTGACTTTTGAAATTAGTTTGCCCAGATGAGCAACTCCTGTTTTGGCATGTATGCTAACAGTAGGAATAAATTAAGATAACTAAAAAAGCGCTGCTCAAGACACACGGGGCAAGTGAAAAGTCTCTGTTCGTAGATGCTAGCATGTACTCCAAGAAGAAAGCGCATGTTGCGGCGGCTGTAGACGCGACCAGAAACTGCGTTATTGCCTATACTGTCTTTACGACATGAACTGAGGAAGCTGTTATGACCGCCATCGGTAGGCGCCATGCTGTCGCTGAGAAGCGTAGCCGGACAGCGTTCCCACGCCTGGAACCCAGTTTTCTCGGAACCAGCGTCCAGAGATGACGGGGGAGCGGCGCTCTTTTAATCCCCAAAGAGGTAGCCGACTGCTCGGCCGCCTATGCCCGCCAGGTATTGTCCCTGCTTGCCGGAGGATGAAACGTCGTGTCGCCACGACACCGTAAGCCGTTCCAGAGAGGACAACAAAGGCAGCGTCTTCCTTTGAAGAAACGGCGGCCGCCGCCCCAAAGTGCCCTGCTAATTGAGCGGACAGATTGGCGGGCCGTTTGATGTCTGCTGTCCGAAGCTTGGGACCCCTCGACCAGCGACACACACGACGAGCAAGAGCCCCTCTGGCGCCAACTTTCAGTGCAGTGATCTCGACTCAAAATTGGATGTTCACGTGCGGCGTGCATGCTCGTACCCCTCGCCTGTTGCGTGTGTGTGATTGGTGTTCCCCTCAAGAAGGAGGAGCCCGACAGGACTTATAACGGCGCCGCAGAGTGCGGGACGGGGCTCTGAACCAAGTAAAGGTTCAACCACCACGTTCGTAGTTTGTGAAGGCTCTGAACCAAGTAAAGGTTCAACCACCACGTTCGTAGTTTGTGAAGGCTCTGAACTGTGTAGCGGTTCAACCACCACGTTCGTGGTTTGTGAACTCTTAACCTCATGCTGTAAATATTTGTAAATAGTGCCATAAACCTGTTTGTTTTTTCATATCCCCATCTCGTAAGCGTTCGTTTCCTCAACCCGAAGCTACACCACGCTACCACAAGAGACCGGGTTTTGTTTTCGTATCCTCCAGCGACCTTCCTTCCGAGCCGCAACAACTGGTTGGCAGAGGTGGGATACGACGCAACACCGGGGATCCACAATAACTGGTGATCAGCGGTGGGATCCGAAGCGACTACAGGAGAACAGCCCCAGGAATCACCACAACTGGTGAACAGCGGTGGGATCACCACAACTGGTGATCAGCGGTGGGATTCGAAGCTACAAGTGACAACAACAGTCGGCCCAAGAGAAGCAGCTGGCTCGAGACATGGATCACGTATGGGTGAGTGCTTGGCTTTTCCTTTGAGTGAACCAGGTTCTAAAAGAGGGTTAAATTTTAAAACTGGTAGTTAACTTTGCCAAAAGACTCAGTTTCGCCGTTTCGGAAAGTTATTTTGGATGTAGCGAGCACTCAATACGATCATGGACTTACGGGAGCTGCAGAAGTCAGACTTGTTGCTGTTGTGTGAGGAATTGGAGATCTATACAAAGGGTTTGGCACGAAAACCCATAATCATTCAAGCGATTAATGATTTGGGGGCTGATGATGAGGAACTAAGTGAAGAATGGGACCTCATCATCGAAAGAAAATTGAGAGCAGCTCAGATGGAAGGAAAGAGTGAAGACGAAAGAGAAGGCCTCAAGCTAAAGTTTTTCAAACAAGACTATGAGTTGAGTAAGAGGCTGGGACTCCAGCAAGGAGTACTTCTCGAAAATGAGGCAGTGTTCGAGATGTCTAGGTACATGCAGCCATATGAGGTATCATGGGATATGGGCCTGTATCTTAGACTCTTTGAACGAAAGTGTAGTGAACTGAAGTGTGAGCAAGACACCTGGTCTCAGAAGCTACACACGGTTCTGCCCTGCGAGGCAGCGGACGTTGTTGCGCGACTCAGTGAGCAGCACGCGAACAACTATGAAATTATCAAAGCAGAGCTGATCAGAAGATTCGGAACTTCTGTTAGCAAAAAGAAAGAAAGACTCGCACAGGAGTCTGAAAGCGAGGCGCGTCGCAAAGCGCCGGAAGTTGAGGCGCCTCATAAAGCGCGACAGGAACAGATTGCGCCAGAAAAGGGCCCGCGAATTCTCGAAGGCGTCAATCTAGAGCATGTCAAGAACGAGCCCTTGGCCAGTCTCGAGGTGGAGACAGTATCAAAAGACGGTCCTTGCGGGGATGAGGTGTGTGCCAGCAGCCCTAATGGGCTCAGTAGGGAGCTGGAAACCATCCCCATGCCTCGAGAGGACGTCTCGAGATCGTCACATGCAGATAGGGTAAGCACAGTGGCTAAACACAGCGAGAGCGCGATGCTTCAGGAGTGCAGCGATGCCATCGGAGAGGGCCCATTTAATGGTTTCATCAGCATTAACAAAGATAATTTGGCCCGGCAGTCCATCGTGACACCGAGTATAAAATGTTTGAGCGTGGGGGAAAATGTAGCACTAGCTCCAACGAGCTTCCCAACCCCTCAGTTTCCGACGCGACATGATGATGGCATCGAGAGAAAGGGGGCAAGCAAACATCGCCGAAAACGAAAGAAGCGGAAGCGGACTGCACTGTGTAAGTCTAGGGCAGATCCCACTCCACCTCGAGAGAGACGAAAGGCTAGGCCGTTCATCCTCTTCAAGGAACGTCAATGGTGGCGTTCCGAGAGGTACAAGCGGCGAGCCAGGTGTAGAGGGGGGAAACGAGGTGCGTTACCCCAAAGAAAAGCGCGGTTGCGTTCGACGACTTCGTGAAAGCGGCCTTGCCCGAAGGATCAAAGTCGAAAGCGCAGAGTGGCCAAAAACCGCGTCGGGGCGAGCACAAAGAGACAATGTCCCCTGTCTGAACCCTGCTCCTCGCGTTCCTTTCCAATTCCTGAGGGGAACAGGCCGAAGTGGAAAATTATGTGTGACGGCAGTGCACTGCTTAGAGTTTGTGCATTTTGTAGTCTCTGGCGTGCTCGAAAACTGTCGGGACCACAACCCCATCGTGTGCTATTCAAGGAATCTAGTTGAGAAAAGGGGACGGTCAGTTTTAACAATGGTTGCACGTGCGTGTTAAATATGCTACTCAGTATTGAATTGGAGATGCATATTGGTCTGTTTAAGTTTGTAGGTTACCAGATGCGGTCTTAATTTTTTTTAAAGAAAAGGAAAACCGCCGAACTAAAGGGTGAAAATAGAAGTCCGTTAATCATTTGTACGAATATACCGAAAAGGTAAAAACTAAAAAATTGTTCTGTTTTTCTTAGTGTTTCAAAGGTTTAGTTTAATATCGTATGCCTTTACTGTCATGTGTATGTGGCGTGAATTGGCATTTAAGGAAGAAGATATTAACATAGACCAGATGATTTCGTAAAATGGTTAAGTTTGGCGCAACACAGTGGAGTTGTCATTGCGCGTTATGAGAATTGAGAGCCATTGGTGCACAGTTTTAGCGAAAACCTGTACATTATTGTGAGGTGCTTTTGATGAGTATTACACCGAAGATTATTTTTGTGTTGTACACAAGTGTTGAAACGTAACGTAAGGATAAGTAATTAGATCAACTTTGAAGGCTGAAGCATTTGGTTAGTAGTGCCGTGCATTTTGCAGCGCTGTGTGAATAAGGTTGATTGAAAATGCTCAGAAGAACTCAGTGGTTTTTTCAATCAAATGCGTTAGCAAAGGCAGGTAACTAACTGAACAAACCTGCTAGAAGGCAGTGTTTGTTACATTTTTTGTCATTGTCTTCTTTGAAGAATGATTGATCTAGTGATCATGAGCAGATTATCAAGCTTTTCCTAAACGTTGAGGTAGACCGTTAGGTCACAGTGTAGTTTAAGGTTTTGGGAGGCTGGTGAGCTTTATGTCTCAGAGGTAGACAATTATGGGCGGCAGTAAACAAAGACGGACGTTCGGACAAAATTAGCGCTCACTGAATCCGAGTTCCTGACTGATGCTCTCAGCGGGACAGAACCGATGAAAGTGGTCAGCGATGAAAAAGAGCCTGCTGTTTTATATCAGGACGACAATGGTATCAAGCAAAGCTGCGCGTTGCTTGCACCAGAATTTGGGCTCTCGTGAGATAACGTACTGCGCTTCAGGAAAGGAGTGCGCCTGCATTGTGTAGAGCATTCATCAGTGGCAGTGTTGTCTCAGGGGAGGGCTAAATTTAAAGTAGATACAGGCCATTGTCCCCATTGGCTGCAAACCATGACATCGTAGAACAGTCGCCTTGAGAGGTGTAGCTTGATTCTTCAAAAATATCATTTTGGCATTAGGTAAAGGGCAAATTGAATGGAAACGCTGACGCGCTCAGCCGCTCTTTCTAAGCCATTCTGGGGTGCTCTTGAGGTATCAAAATTGATATTTTAGTTTTTCGTGCATCTTATTATGAGAAGGTTTAAGGTAGGCTGTTTGGTTTCTCAGCACAAGTGAGTCCTGATAGTTTTGAGCGTGAGCTTTTTGTTCAAGCTAGTAAAGAAAATTGGTTTGCCATCCCTCGTTTGGCTTGGTTTGTTCGAGGGGGGGGGCCGAGTGCTTGCTTGTACATGTGGTCGAGTATCAGAGATGCTGTCGAAGATTCGGCAATCACCCGGACCATGCCACAAGCGAAGGCCAGTTCCTGGCATTCAACTACTGACCATTTCGTCGTCCCTGCGAGCAGCAGTGTTGACTGCTGCCCTCCGTGACTCATCTGGCGAGGGGGAAGCTGTTATGACCGCCATCGGTAGGCGCCACGCTGTCGCTGAGAAGCGTAGCCGGACAGCGTTCCCACGCCTTGAACCCAGTTTTCTCGGAACCAGCGTCCAGAGATGACGGGGGAGCGGCGCTCTTTTAATCCCCAAAGAGGTAGCCGACTGGACGGCCGCCTATGCCCGCCAGGTATTGTCCCTGCTTGCCGGAGGATGAAACGTCGTGTCGCCACGACACCGTAAGCCGTTCCAGAGAGGACAACAAAGGCAGCGTCTTCCTTTGAAGAAACGGCGGCCGCCGCCCCAAAGTGCCCTGCTAATTGAGCGGACAGATTGGCGGGCCGTTTGATGTCTGCTGTCCGAAGCTTGGGACCCCTCGACCAGCGACACACACGACGAGCAAGAGCCCCTCTGGCGCCAACTTTCAGTGCAGTGATCTCGACTCAAAATTGGATGTTCACGTGCGGCGTGCATGCTCGTACCCCTCGCCTGTTGCGTGTGTGTGATTGGTGTTCCCCTCAAGAAGGAGGAGCCCGACAGGACTTATAACGGCGCCGCAGAGTGCGGGACGGGGCTCTGAACCAAGTAAAGGTTCAACCACCACGTTCGTAGTTTGTGAAGGCTCTGAACCAAGTAAAGGTTCAACCACCACGTTCGTAGTTTGTGAAGGCTCTGAACTGTGTAGCGGTTCAACCACCACGTTCGTGGTTTGTGAACTCTTAACCTCATGCTGTAAATATTTGTAAATAGTGCCATAAACCTGTTTGTTTTTTCGTATCCCCATCTCGTAAGCGTTCGTTTCCTCAACCCGAAGCTACACCACGCTACCACAAGAGACCGGGTTTAGTTTTCGTATCCTCCAGCGACCTTCCTTCCGAGCCGCAGCAACTGGTTGGCAGAGGTGGGATACGATGCAACACCAGGGATCACGACAAAGCTCAAGAGGTGGCCATCGCCATGGCTCTCACTTCCAAAAAACTTCGTTTGGGCGACTCACAGGTTGCAATCAGGAATTTTGCGTGCGAACGTATTTGACGAAGTGCCCTAAATATTCTAGCAAGGAACCAGAAACTGATGGGTTCGGAGGAACCTAAATATCTAATATGGTTCCCGGCGCACACAAACACGGTCACCAAAAACCCGAACGAGACAGTCCGTACGCTGTCGCGAGATTTAACCCGCCACGCAGCTTAAGGGGTACCCTCGTTGGGAGATGCTGTTGCCGAAATAGAACCTGTAATAAAAGACAGAATCTCCAGCTATGCAGAATATACCATGTATCATCGTGACTTGAAGCGTATTTTCCTTCCACCTCACCTAAAATTACATCGAAAACAGCCAACAGACTGGCGAAAATTACAAACTCATTCTTTCCCCAGCCCTGCTCAGTTACACAGACTGCTTCCATCAATTTACCCCGACTTGATATGTAAAGCCTATGAAGTAGAACCGGCCACCCTAAGCCACGTGCTCTTGGAGTGCCCCGAAAAGCAGACTCCCAAGAACCTCTCCGGGAGCGCTGGCGTACAATGCTGCTCAGCTCCGAACTAGAAGAACAAACCTTGGCTATCCAGCAGTTCAGAAGACTATTGGGAGACAAGGTTTTCCAACCTCCATTTGAATGGTCTTGCCCGGACCAACAACTAGCCGGATTTTAAAATAAAGTTGTTTCATTCGTTCATTGAATGCCCCCGAGAAACACTATATCGTCTTTAATAACACCCGCTGGAGAGTGACGGTCGCTGAGCCGACCAAACTCGGCGCTCAGCATCAGTAACTGTCTTTCTCACTCCTCGCAAAGGGCCGACCCAGTCAACAGAGAGAGGGGGGGGAGAGGTTAATTATAGAGGAAGAGATAAAAAGGGCGCTATTTTCTGCCTCCCGTTGCGGACACGGCTCAACGCTTTTAGGGATGGAAAAAAGGGGGAAGTAGAAAGAATAGCGCAGAGAGGAAAAAGTCAATGGCGTGGAAATAGAATGTCTTGTCAGCACAGTCGGTAGCGGCGTGCTGATAAGTCTGGCGCAAAAGCCGCGCTCTCAAGGCGCACAACGCTTCGCGAGGCTTCCCCAGTTTGATGATTGATATGTGGGGTTTACGTCCCAAAACCACCATATGATTATGAGAGACGCCGTAGTGGAGGGCTCCGGAAATTTTGACCAGGCTTCCCCAGTTTCTGTTTCCAAAAACCTCCCGTGGCGCCGCAGAGGGCAGGGAGGCGGTCTAACGTCCCCGCCTCTGCGAAGACCACGGGCTGGTTACAGGAGCGATTTGGTAATTTATGATCGCCCATTCGCACTGCGAGTTCTACAGCGTTCAGTGGTTATGTCGGGTACTGTAAGGACAACCATCGAGGTGCTTTGCTTGTTGGAGAAGAAAGCCGCATGCGCTCAGAGTTGTGTGTATCTGGTATAAAACACTGCGCGTTACATAGCAGTGACAATGCACACTTTTGTTTATTTTTCAGTAGTCTACCTAGACGAATACTTGGTTTTCTGAAAGACCCCGCTCAGCCGCACGTGCGACCCTTTGATTTGAATGCAGTCGAGATTATTGTAAATGAACAAAATACTGATATCGCCCTTGTGCTTGGTCTGTGTCGCGCTGCTAACCTTGATGATGGCTTTCATTCGTGGCGGCGACAGCCGAATTCCCACGGGTGTAAAAATCAAGTTTGGATACAACAAACTCATTTACGCATAATCATGTGATTTTGAGAAGGAATTAAGATTGATTGATTTGTGGGGTTTAACGTCCCAAAACCACCATTTGATTATGATAGACGCCGTAGTGGAGGGCTCCGGAAATTTTGACCACCTGGGGTTCTTTAACGTGCACCCAAATCTGAGTACGCGGGCCTACAACAGAAGGAATTAAGACAACACTATTGCATTATAAGGTTGATATGTGAATGGGTGATTCTTTTCAGGGATATCAGGACTTCTCGCACCCTAGAATAATTTGTACTGGAGGAATCCGCGTATCTACGAACAGCGCTTTCACAAGTGTATCAAGTCCCCCGCTCACGTACATCATCGAGTATCGCAACATATACCGAAAGGCGTTCGCCCTAGGATAGGGCCGCCGCCGCTGTTGTTTTTTTTTTCTCGTGTACCTGCGCACTAAGCACGTTTTTTTATATTATGTTTCTCTCGCAGTAATTTTGAAGCTTTAATTGACCGAAATTATTGAGGCTAAGTATGGTTGTGGTTAGGTGCACGAATTCCTATTGCAGTCAGATTCAGTCTTCGCGCAGAATCGTAGTAATGGTGCGGTCGCTATTCGGACTACCAGTTTATATAGCCACCTCATATGTATATAATTTTTTTTTCTGGCAGACGATTACCTGTTGGAGGACAATACGTACGAGACCAGTCATCGCCTCGTCGAAGCGAAGGTTGTTTAGTTATTACATGGGTCCACACCCCTACAGATTGAAAGTTTTTCTTTTTGGAAATGGTCTTTTTTGAAAGAAATTCTTTTTTCTTAGTGCGCAGGAAACGCTTGAGAAAGAAAATAGACCAGCGAGATAGGACAGAGCCCACACTTACAACCAATTTCATTGCACAGATGGCGGGAATATATATATACAGTCAAGAGGGCGAGGAGATCACACACGGAAGAAAATAGAAATAATAGCGCATGCGCCAGACTACCTTATTCCAACCTTCAATTGACAACCTAACTGAAAAGATACTTGTATTCATTATCTAACAGATTTACGAATGGGGCACTGACACACTCAGTTTCCGCTTTGCTAATCGAAAAAACCTCATATATTCTATGTGCCCTCTAATCTTTAAATCTTCCCAATACTTGGCATTCATCAAACTTCGGGGTGCACCCACAATTCGCACAATGACTTGCCAAGTGGCTTCTCACTGATCCGCGCATCAGATTTGCGTGCTCCCTTAGGCGATCTTTCAGACAGCCTGATGGATGTAGCGTCGACTACACGATAAATAAATCAGATATACAACGCATATTGTACATTCTAAAAGCATCTTTGCGTGCTTCTTATTACACCAGACACCTAAAGATCCTTCGCTGTTAACTCTTTTACAAAGAGAGCTCAGCTTATTTTTTGCCGTGAAGACAACCTCGACCCCCGTTTTTTTTCTGCGATTCTTTATTGCAGCGGAGAACTTTGTGCACATAAGGAATGGCAGACACTTTCAGCTTTGGCTTGTCTTGAGATGTGTGCTGTGCATTCTTGCCCTGCTTTAATACATTCAGACGTGATTCTGCTATGCGCGAGAGCAAGTGACCAAGAAAGCCTGCTTTTTTAACTCTGGCAACTTGGTTTCCAAAACTGCTCTGAACCTGGTGATGACAAGACCTTGACAATGATGTCATCATACAAGCTTTGGTAATTCCTCGCTTAAAAATCGTGGAGGGCGCTGAAATAAAGGTTAACAGGGCTTTCTTGGAGCGGGGAGCGCATTGCCAGCACACGTGATCCGGCAGAAACATAAGCTCTAGATCTGAAAACCTAAGTTTGTTATTGTCAGGAAAGTCCTTCGTCAGCTGCTGATCAGTCATGTTCTTGGTGAACATGCAAAAAATGTCGTCGGCGTGCTGCCTTGTGTCAACCTGTTCTGCAATATAAAAAACTAAAAAATCATCAACGTAGCGAAATACCTTAACGGTATGCGTCTAAGCAAGCCTCGCATGAATGCGTTTGTCATAACGAGCTAATAAAATGTCTTTGAGGACTGGAGCTAAACATGATTCAATACACACGCCCTGTCTTAGAATGTACCATTTGTCATTTTTCGCGGCGAGCGGCGACTGAAAATAATAGCTCAGAAGTTCAAGAAAGCTATCAACGTCAGTTCCACAAAGTTTACAAAAACCATTCTCACTATAGCGCTGAATGCACTCTTTCACCTGTTCGCACAGAATGTCCTGAGGCCTTAACGTCCACGGAAAAAGCAAAGGCACATTGTGGACACTTATCACGCAGAAAGTCTGAGACGTCCTGGGGTTTACTTATGATTAATGGACCTTCAATGATCAGGGCTTTAATATGCATTTGTAGATACCTTTCATTAGGTTTTTGCCATGAGTCACGCTCCGGTACGATTACCCGAAAAGGACAGAGTCTCTTGTGGGTCTTGGCTGTGAAGAAGACAGATAAACTTGTACCTTTGCATATTCTCACGGACACGGCTAGTCTAGTGAGCCCCAATATTTCGCACAGCTTCTCAGCTTCTCACTTAACTTTTGCCGGAGCTACTTTCTGCAGTTCACTGAAGTTCCCTAATAACGCTGCTACCAACTTCTCTTCTTAGAGTAGTTTAGGAACCAGGACAGGTCCTCCTTCCTTGTGAGACTGGAGTAACTTGATGTCCGCTTCTTTAAGAGTGGACAAGACATGTCGAATATCGAAAGTTCTTTCTCTCAAGGGTCCGATGGGCAGACACTTCACTCCCTGTTCGATGCACCTCTCAAATTCATCAGTTTTGTTCTTCAAGAAACTTGCCTGATGAGACTCTAATTCAGTCTTATCAAGTCTCGGATGGACGCAGTATTTATAACCGAGATCTAGAAGCCACTCCACGTCTTTGGGAATTCATTCGTTGCCAGAAACGACCACTTTCTGGCCCGAAATGGATGCTTTCAGTTTTTTCTTTGGTAGTATAATTACCATAGAATGCCAAAGGAAATCAGAAGTTTGCGAGTCATTCCGCAGATCCTGCCGCCCCATTTACTTCGCTTTAGTGAAGGGACCCTGCTTCAGGTTAATGGCAAGAAGACATTCGTAAAGAATGTCACCTGTCTCCAAGCCTCTCCTGTTAGCATCTTGCACATCCTTTTCTTGTGGCCCCAGGAAGCTTCCAGTCCACCAAAAAGGCATGAAACTTCCTGTGGTAGGTAGGTATTCTTCAGTGAAAAGGTGCAAAGCCTGGGTGTGCACGTGCATCAAGAATAAGCTTATGGAAGCCTGTCTCGAACAGCCAGGGAAGGGAAAAGAGCCCGATGTACTTGAAATATTGTCACGGGGTCGTGACGTGGCCGAAGACAGGAGACTTCGTGTTGGGATTTAACTGTTTATTTCGGCGAACCTGTGCCCGGTAAACGGAAAGTTCAATTACAGCAGTAGTCTTGCACAGATAGCAGTCTCGGACTGATAGCGGCGAACGGAGCGTCGGCCTTTGATCAACAACTGACAAGCGGCGAAGCGCGTCGGCATTTATACTCTTGCTGTCGAATGTTCTAGCGTTATCGCTGGTGGTGGCGTAGGTTCCAGAACAATCTGTACCGTTCGCACAGTGGGCGTGATCTTATCGAAATGATCTACTACAGTCCGGAACCTTCTCGGAAACTGCAGGCGCGGTTTGCGCTGAGAATCGTGAGGTGTTTTGGGACGATAGCAAAAACTTGGGAAATGAAACGTGGCAATATAATGCAAAATAGTGGCTGCTTGGGCGGGCTGCTATTGCATTTTGAAAGAAATTTACTATATTAGTGCGCAGGAAACGTTAAGAAAGAAAATAGACCAGTGAAATAGGACAGAGCACACACAACCAACTTATTGCACAGATGGCGGGGATATATATATATATATATATATATATATATCAAGAGGGCGAGGAGATCACACACAGAAGAAAAGACAAATGTTAGCGCATGCGCCAGACCACCTTATTCCAATCTTTGATTGACAACTTGTGGGGACCTGAGGGGTGCCCGCGACCATTTCGCGGGCATTCTGCCATACGGCCACTCCTTTTTCCTTTCCCTTGCTCTGGTAACGGCGCGTGGTGATAGATGGCGCCACGCGCGAGCGTGCACCATCTAAAGACTAAAGAATCATCAATGTAGCGAAATACCTTAATGGTATGTGTCTCAGCAAGCCTCGCATCTATGCGTTTGTCATAACGATCTAATATAATGTATCTTAGGACTGGGGCTAAACATGATCCAATACACACGCCCTGCCTTAGAATGTACCATTTTTTGTTTCTCGCGACGAGCGTCCACTGCAAATAAAAGTTCAGAAGTTCAAGAAAGCTGTCTACCTCAGTTCCACAAAGTTTACAGAAACCATTCTCACCATAGCACTGGGTGCACTCTTTCCCCTACTCGCACAGAATGCCCTGAGGTAGGAAATAACATGAGGCACTTTGGGGACACTCATCACGTAGACAGTCTGTGACGTCCTGGAGTTTTCTTAAGATGAATGCATCTTCAATGGTCAGGGCTATAATATGCATTTGTAGATACCTTCGAACAAGTTTTGTCAGGAGTCACGCTCCAATACGATGACCCAAAAAGGACCGAAATTTTTGGGTCTATCACCGGAACTTTCATGCCGTTTTGATGCACTGGAATCTTCCTGGGGCCACAAGAAAAGGATGTGCAAGATGCTAACAGGAGAGGCTTGGGGACAGGTGACATTCTTTACGAATGTCTTCTTGCCATTAACCTGAAGCAGGGTCTCTTCACTAAAGTGAAGGAAATGGGGCGGCAGGATCTGCGGAATGACTCGCAAACTTCTGATTTCCTTTGGCATTCTATGGTAATTAGACTACCAAAGAAAAAACTGAAAGCATCCATTTCGGGCCAGAAAGTGGTCGTTTCTGGCAACAAATGAATTCCCAAAGACGTGGAGTGGCTTCTAGATCTCGGTTCTAAATACTGCGTCCATCCGAGACTTGATAAGACTAAATTGGTCAATCTCGTCAGGCAATCTTCGGGAAGAACAAAAGAATTTGAGAGGTGCATCAAATAGGGAGCCAAGTGTCTGTCCAAGGAACCCATGAGCGAAATAACTTCAAAAAGTTCGGCAAGTCATGTCTGCTGTTAAAGAAGCGGACATCAATTTACTCCAGTCTGACAAGGAAGGAGGATTTGTCCTGGTTGCTAAACCACTTTATGAAGACAAGGTGGTATCACCGTTATCAGGGAACTTCAGGAAACTGCAAAAAGTAGCTCCGGCAAAAGATAACTCAGAAGCTGTGCGAAATATTGGGGCTCACTAGATTGGCCGTGTTGGTGAGAACGTGCAAAGGTACAAGCCTCTCTGTCTTCTTCATAGCTAAGACCCACAAGAAACTCTGTCCTTTTCGGCTCATCGTATCAGAGCATGACTCTTGTCAAAAACCCAATGAAAGGTATCTACAAACGCATATTCAAGCCCTAGCTGATCAATAAAGATCCAGTCATCATAATAAAACAGCTGGACATCTCAGACTTTCCGCGTGATGAGTTTCCCCAATGCGCCCGTGCTTTTTCCGAGGACGTTAAGGACTTATGTTATTCGCTACCTCAGGACATTTTGTGCGAGCAGGCGAAAGAGTGCATCCAGCGCTCTGGTGAGAATGATTTTTGTAATCTTCGTGGAAGTGACGTAGATAGCTTTCTTGAACTTCTGAACTTAATTTGCAGTCGACATTCGTCACGAGAAACGACAAATCGTACATTCAAACACAGGACGTGTGTATTGGATCATGTTTAGCTCCAGTCCTCAGAGACATTTTATTGCATCGTTATGACAAACGCATACATGCGAGGCTTGCTAAGACACATACCATTAAGGTATTTCGCTACATTGATGATTCTTTTGTCTTTTATATTGCTAAACAGGTTTAAACAAGGCAGCACGCCGACATTTTTAGCATTTTCACTCAGATTATGACTGATTTGCAGCTGACGCCGGAGTTTCCTGAAAATAACAAATTTAGACTTTTATACCTAGAGCTCGTGTTTCTGCCGGAACACGCGTGCTGGCTATACGCCCCCTCTTCAAGAAAGCCATGTTACCCTTTAGTTCAACGCACTCCACGCTTGTTAAGCAAGGAATTGCCAAAACATGTGTGATGGCATTGGTGTATAGGACTATCGGTGTATAGGCATCGGTGTATAGGACTATATAATCCCTGGCGACTGTTGCGGAAAAATCTGTACACATAAATAATGAATGAAAATATCTCATTATTTCCGAAAGTGTTCTTTGTGTGGCATAATTGTTTTGTTTGTTTGACGAATATGTTACGTGAGTGCTTATGACAGTCATATACCTGTAATGTCTCCTGCTGAAGAAAACGCAGTTCTGTCGAATCTTTTAGATCATTCGCAGATGCAGGCGTTACTTGCACAGTAAAGCCCAATGTATTAAGTGATTTCAAAACGTCCCGATTTCATTTCACTTACTTTGGCACGGACTTGTTCTAGTCCCGGAGTCTATGTGTAGTTGTAATAATGTTAGTACCACTGAGCATAGTTTCCTAGCACCCATTTTGTGGTGTACGCGATAAAAACAACCAGTGTCTTCTCCTGCATCACCATGTTCACAATAAATCGTCCGCTTGGACGAGAGTCTGCCGACCCTAAGGAAAATTGTGGAAACTTCTTACAACATTTAGAACTTTCACTAGTTATGAAGCCTTGCACCTTATAAGTTGAGAAATTTGCGTCACGAAATTGAGGAATAATTAACAACGTATGGCTAAAGAGCGTGTACACGGTTGGCGCAGAAAAAGGCGACAAGCGCCGGTGGATCAGGCGAGTTCGTGCCGTGACGTCACATTGCCGCGACTGTAGCGACGCCAGTGTTTGTTCTCGGGGCTAATACTATTGCTGCTAGTAGAGAGGAGGGAGCAACCCACGCTCTAAATGCTTTGCCCCTAAAAAAAATCACAGCATGTCCACGAAATGAATGATGAGTGATGCGAAGCGTCTATCAATGCGTCCGTGCTTCCATCCATGCGTCCGTCCATCCATACGTGCTCCCGTTCTTTCGTCTGCTCATGCGTCTGCGCGTCAGTCCATCCGTCCGTGCGTCCGCCCGTCTGTCTGTCCGTGTGTCCGCCTGCTTGTCTGTCTATTCGTGCGTCCGCCCGTTCATCTAGTGAACACTTCAAGTTCTGCCATCTCGCTTTCTTTATCATATATTCATTATATACAGGTACTACCATCCAGCAGACAATCCAAGGATTAAACGGAGGTATGTACCACATTTCGGCTGTCAGCGCTTTGTTAACACAGAGACCATGATAATGACGCCATGCTACGTTTTTCGTGACACAATGGCACGCGTATATGTGCCCGAGGGCGAGTATATGCCACTGGTGTGCGGGTATGTGCCGCAGGTTACGCACTACGACAAAGGGAGACGCACATGCCACGCCATAAGGAGCTTCGCCCCTAAAGGGTTATGCTTCTGAGCCTCTCAGCTGGTCCGACCAATAGAAATCATCAAGAGGCATTGACACTGAAATTCGCGACGCAGTGTATAAGAAGTCGGCACGAGCGAAAAGCGAGGTGTGTGCGCTCGTTGAGGATCCGTACTACGTCCTTTTCCCAAGAGTGCTTGCTCACCCATTCGGGTGCTCGAAAATGGCCATTTCTTGCGCGGACGTCATTTTCTTCTTCAGCACACCCACGGGTTCTCCTTTACGGCACATTTCCGTGCCGCCCGGTTGTGCCCTCGCGATCTCCGCCGACAGCGTAGCTCTGGCCGACTGGGTTGGTCCTACGCCATCTCCTGTCGCCGACAAGAGCGCTCGCCAGCGGTACTCCGTCCTCGGACGTGCGCAAACTTGTCCTTGTTTCCTGTCTTCACTTCTGCCGCTTCCTGTCCCACCACCTCGCTCTCTTCTTTCTATCTCTCTACCTTTTAATTCTAACCTTTCATTCCCTTCTCTACCCCCATTCCTCGTGAACTACTGTTGAGGTGTTCTCTCACTAGAAGACAGTTACTGGGCTCACTTTTATGTTCTTTTCTCCTTAAAAATCACTCCCCTCCCCCCCCCCGTCCACGTATGTTGAGCCCATACCGTTTCAAGTGCTGCCCCACTATGGGGTGCTAGATAAATGGTATTTAGGCGGGCGTTTTGAACTAGTGCAATATCGTTATGTATTGAAAACGCTAGCGAAAGCTATATGACTCTTTAGAGCATTTACGATTTGATTTCGGCTGTACCATACGCAAAGCTACAAATCAGTGTAAAATAGTCTCAAACAAACCTTTCCCTCTCTGGGAGGTCACTCATCGAGGCCGGCAGCAACGATGAAGGAGAGAAGGGCGTTGCGGCGACGATCACTCCAGCCCGTTGGTAAGAAAAGAGGCACATTTGAATCGCCCTACGCTTCCTGAAATAATTCATCCTAGTGCAGCCGTCGTGCAGGGGATGCAGCAGCAACAAGACGCGGAAACGAATAAGAAAGTGCAGATGTCATGCAAGCCTTATGGCATACTTATGCTACTGGTCGGCTGTCTCGCGGGGTCTTGAAGCTGTGACAGCTGCAATTCATGATAGATGGCACCACCTACGTTGCATGGCATGCTGGCACGGGTATCCCGGGAGGCGGACTTCGCCGAATGGCTTCTTACTGTAGCCTAAGGCTATGCGACCGGCGCGAGTCCACCCGAAATCTGGTGGCAGGGAAGTCATCTGAGGTAGCGGAGACTGTGCGGCCAGCAGAGGCGACAATGCCAGCCCTGACAAACGAGGGCATGGTAGTGGCGACGCTGGAGGTGGCAGCTTTTACCTTGTCTGCTGCAGAGATATCAGTGGGGCCCCCAGCGACGCCAACCCACAGCGTAAGCCGGAGAGCATGAACGCTGATGATGCCCTCCTGGCTTTCCTGGAGGACGAATAAAATAGTATTCCCATATTTCAGGTCTCCGTCGTTCGAGGGCCTTCTTAAAGAAAGAAGGATGTGGGGCAGCATGCGCATCTATGCTTTCTTTCTGTTTGACGGCAGTGCGGCTAGTATAGCTGCGATGAAAACCATCCTTCATAAACCAATAGAAATATGTGACAGAAGGAGACCACGACAAGCGCTTGTCTCTTTCGGTTCCATACATGTAGTTATTTGCAATCTGGTTAATGTAGAACGATAAAAAACCAACACGGTCAAACGTTCTCCCTTTTGGAGGAAAAAAATAGCTGCATACCCACGGAGTGAATGACGGAGAGTGGGGCGAAGCATCCATCCGTACATTCGTTCTTGCTTCCGTCCGTCCATGCGTACTTCTGTGTGACCGTCCACGCGTCCATCCGCCCGTCCGTGCGTGCGTCTGTTCGTGCGCGCGCACGTCCATCTGTGCGCCCATCCCTGCATTCGTCCATGCATCCGTCCCTGCTTCCGTCCATGCGTCCGTCCATGCGTCTGTGTGTCCATTCGTCCATCTAGTCAACACTCCAAGTACCACTATCTCGCGTCTTTTCATCGTATGTTCGGCATACAGAAGCACCATAATACAGCCGACATTATAAGGACTAAACGAGAAATGGCACACGCACACTTTCTTACGGCTTGCGCTTCGTGTCTACTTCCCACATTTAACCACCTCGAGTTCATGGTATATACTACTTCACTGTATTCATGGCAATGTGGCCCAACGCTCGCTAAACCTTTCTAAAACCAAGGAGGTTACGCCCAGCCAGTATAACGTAGAAACCCTTTCTTGCCAGATGGTGCTCAATGCACATGCCAATGGCTGCTATGGGGAATGAGAGACAGTATAATTCGGCTTTTAGTTAACGAGCGCGCTATGAATTTTTCATTGTTCAACAACCCACAGGAGAAATCTCACACCGGCACTATCTTGCAGGTCAAAAGGTAAGACTGGTTACGCACTACGACTACGACTACGACTACGAGGGACGAACGGGTGCCACTTTAAGGAGCTTCACCTCTAAAACGGTCCCTGAGACATTGACGCCTCTTTCCGGGCACCGTTTGCTCTGTCCCCCCTTTCCCGGCTCACGGGAAATGCAATTCTCCCTCGGCAGGGGAGTCAGTCTTCACTGGAGAGAGGGAAACCGAGAGTTTGAACAGTATCAGCGGGCTTGCTGGAAGATTATTCTTGTACCAGCCACCGGACGCAAACGACTGACCTGTGATAACCTTGCGAGCCATGGCCATCGACCAAAGGCATAAGGCTACCCTGTTCTCTTCATAGAGCGGACAAACCATCTACTTGACCTCTAGGCGTTGTTGCTACAGTAGCAATAAACTGCTGTTTTGTTGACCTAGTCTGTTGTCTTATTCGCCCGAGCCCGTCATAGCTGCACTGCCTCGAGCTACGCGAAGACTACGTGCGTGGTACGAGTGCGTGTGGCTCGAAGCAGGCTTCTGTACCGCCGTGCATAGACTTCAATTCATGTCGGTTTTTTTGTTTTTTTTTCTTAAACAATGTAAAGTGGTCCCGCGGATTTGTAGAACACCTGCTAGCTCCGCAGATGGTCTGGGTTTCACTCTAACTTAAACCATAGTTTTTCTTCATTTTTTGTCTTATTTACATCTTTTTCGACTTTTCAGTCACGGACGTAGAAGATGATTTTTCGCTCACAACTAACGTCAGCATCAAACGCGGAAGTCTCTGCGAAATGAGCGTTCCAACGCTATCGCGTTCATAGTTTATACCAGTTGTCTCGGTTCAGTGTGTGGAGAGCGTTGATAAAGCATATCGTGGAAACGAAAAGGGACCCTTTTTGGTTGAGTGTCACACAATAAATCTAGTACATGTGAACAGAACTTGACTCTATATGTTTAGGGTTTCCTTAGAGGCACCGAAAAATAATAATATTACTACGTGTATGTGCCGGACTGAGAGAATGGAATAAAAATGTGGATTTCGGAAGAAGAAGATATCTCTCTCGGCAGCTTCGTCCCGTGCGGCCTCGCCATCCATCCTTCTGAAAAAAAAAACACTGTACTCCTATTTCAGACGCAACAGAGTGGTGGAAGGTACGGGGTATAACAAACAACGACAGGACCGCTATCCTTGAGACTTCGCCGGAGTCGTCGCCTCATCGGCCTGCTTCCTCCTTTGCCCATGACTCCTGACGAAGCAAAAGCTCGTGAACCAGCCCCCAGCAGCTCTTGGCCATATTACAAGACGCTCGAGCTATTTCTGGGAAGGTCAACGGTGACGTGGACGCATGGCTCAACCACTACAAGCGGGTAAGCTAATACAAGAAATGGGATGCTGCCTTCCAGCTGTATCGTGTGTTTTTTTTTACCTTACTGAAGTTGCACTCGTCTGGTACGAGAACCATGAGGACATGCTGCCGACGTGGGGACACTTTGTTGCTGAGATAACGAAGTGTTTCAGTAACACTGCTACACAAAAGAAGCTTGCTGAGCAGACCCTTGCACAAAAGGCTCAGTTGCCCGGTGGGACATGTAAATGTACACAGAAGAGATTTTGAGGCTCTGTAGGCAAGTAGATTCCAGCTTGTCCGAAAAAGACAAGGCGGGACATCTATTGAAAGGTATTGCTGAGGATGTGTATACCTTCAAATAAGCAAAGAAAGTCTCACTTCCTTGTCAGATGTCGTTAGACACTGTCGGACGTTTGAAACTTTGTAGCAGCGCAGAATAATGCTGGCTTGCTTATCTGTCCAATGTCACCACGGTGGCCAGCGTAGAAACCGTACCACCTGCTAACCTAGCTACAATCATCCCTCAGATTGTTGGAGAATATCTAGGAAGACAAGAAAGCATGACACGTGAAGTGTCTTGCGCCTTTCAGCGCAATTTACCGCAAGAAGTGGCTACCTCACAGCTTGAGTTTTTTTTAGTCAATTTGTCAACGGAACAGAGTTTCTGGAATCTCGACGTAGTTATCGCTCAAGACCGACCTGTTTCCCAAGACTGCCATACCCTCAGTGCTACCGTAATGTACGACCATACTACCGGCCAGCGATTGATTCTATTGTGCATCGCACTCACGCAAATTACCGTGACAAACTGCCAGATCACGTCGAGGCGCAGCGGCGACTTCACCCAGCTCTTGTATGCTACAACTGCGGCTTGACCGGTAACATATCAAGGTACTGTGATCAACAACGAATACCACGCAACTAACGCCCGCCACCTTCAATTCAGCAGTCCGGTGTCCCACCATTACAAGAACACTGACTAGACAACCACGACCCAACAGCAGCTTCCGGCGGGGGCACTTCCGCAACACTTCTTCGGCCTCCGACCTAAGTGTGACACCACCTCCCGCACTTCAACTGTGCCGGTCGCCATCGCCGTGTCACCACTACGCGCACCCACATCAGGCTAACTAGGCTGCGCGGCCGCTGGGAATGATGTCGCTCGTGATTCGCTGCAAGAACAAATACCTCCCCTGGTGTTTATGTTTACAAACAGAGTGCAAGTTTTTGTTGATGGTGTACATCCAATGGCTTTGGTGGACACTGTAGCCACCATGTTGATCATGAGAGTTGCGTTCAAAGCTCGTTTACGACGAGAAGTCATGTTTTTGTGGGAGAAAGTGATAACGTTCGTGGCATTGGTGGCAACTCGCTGTGTCCGCTTTGTGTTTGTACCGCGGCAGTGTCACTGAGTGATCAAGTGTTTGTGACAGAATTTACGGTTCTTCCCCGGAGCAGGCATGGCATTATTCAGGGCATAGATTTTCTGCGGATGTGTGAGGCCACTGTGGATTGTCGATCTGGCGAGTTTATCATAGGTGGCGTTGTTTTTCATGGGCTTACCGAGAATTCGGGCAAGGAAAATTGTGCGCTCCGAGTCTATGAAGATACCGTTGTCTTGGCCTTCTGTGCTGCATGCGTTCCAATAGTTTCTTCACATATTAACGACAATATTACCAGGCTTGACGCGTTAGTGGAGCCTTTCCACATGAGTGGTATAAGGAACACGTTAGTACCCCACAGCATAGTTTTCTTGAGGGAAAGTCGTTCAAAACTTTGCACATTGAATCGTTCAAATGGACCTGTGCTGCTACGAGAAGGACTTAAGCTACCCTCGTTTAAAGAATACTCGCCGGAAACAGTAGCTGTCCACTCTGACGTTCCACGTGATGTCCAAGTGAACGCCTGCTCAGACAGTTCCAAAATGGTTCTATGGTTGATAAGTCACTGCCTGTGGACAAACGCAGTATGCTTGTGGACGTTCTAATAAAGTACTTGCAAGTTTTTGATTCCTCCCAGAGTGACCATACGCCTTCGATTTCCCCATGTCGTACACGCCACAGCATAAATGCAGAAATGGCACAGCCAATCCGACAAAAACCGTACCAAGTATCACAGTCCGTGCGCAAGGTAATAGACTTTCAAGTGTGTGTAATGTTCCAGAAGGGCACCATTCAAGAATCATCGAGTCCTTGGACCGCTCCTTTGATCCTTGGGAAAAAGAAATGTGGTGTCGACTATTGCCGTTTGAACTCCATCACGAAAAAAGATGTTTATCTTCTTTCACGAATTGATGACGCTTTGGACTGTCTCCATTCGGCATCCTACTTTTCGTCTATTGATTTACGTTCAGGCTACTGGCGGATCTCTACGCATCCAGCGGACAAGGAAAAAACTGCTTTGATAACTCTGGACAAGTTTTATGAATTTAACGTGATGCCGTTTGGATTGTGTAACGCTCCTGCCACCTTTTAAAGGTTCATGGGCATGATTCTGCGTGGCCTAAACTGAAACGTCTGTATGTGCTACCTAGATTACAACTTGATCTTCGGGCGCACATGCCATGACCACAACGAACACGTGGACATTGTTCTGGAACGCATTAGAAACGCTGACCTTGTTCTTAATTCGAGGAAGTGTCGTTTCGGTGAGCGAAAAACCTTGGTAGTTGGGTACCTCGTGAGCGAAGATGTATCAGGCCTGACCCAAACAATACAGCAGCTGTGAAGGTGTGCAAACTACCTCGCTCAATGAAAAAGCTTCGTAGCTTTCTAGGCCTGTGCTCGTGCTTTCACTGATTTATTCCTACATTCGCCGACATTTCTTTCTCCCTGACCATTCTGCTATGTCAACGTGCTAGTTTTGAATTTAAACATGACTGTCACACGTCCTTCAACCAACTCAAGTTCTTACTCATGTCCCAGTCTATTCCCCGGTACTTTGATCCTTCAAGCCTACCGAAGTTCATACTTACGCCAAGGGCATTGACATAGGTGCAGTTGTAGTAAAACGCTGCAATGGAAAGAAACATGTCATTACATATGCCAGCAGAACTCCAAGTAAACCGGAACGGAATGACAAAGTGACAGAGCAAAAATGTTTGGCACTCGTCTTCACTGTACATACCTTTACGGTCGTCCTTTCCAAGCGGTCACACAACATCATTCCTTGTGCTGGATTTGTAACCCTTCGGGACATATCTGGCCGCTTTGCACACTGGGCCCTCCGCTTGCAAGAGTACGACTTCGTGGTATTATACAAAAGCGGCCAGAAGCACACTGACGCTGACTGCCTTTCGCGGATGCCGCTTACTAGAACTTTTTGCGATGCCAACCATTTCCATCATCTAATTGCATCAGTGACTCCAATATTCACGGACAAGACTACCTTTGAAAATGAGCAGTTGAAGGACGTCAGCTTGGAGCCGTTATTTGCTGAAGCACGAACATCCAGTTTGGCAGGACGCTTTTGCGTTTGTCAAAGATGGCTTTACAAGAAGACCTTCTCAGCCACGGGTTCGGGCTTCTTGTTGGTGGTTCCGGACACACTGCGTTTCTATGTTCTGCGTTCCATGCATGACGACACAACTTCGGGTCACTTGGGAATGACGTGAACACTCCTTCGTGCACACGAGCAATTTTACTGGCCACGCATGCGCCAGTCAGTTGAGCAGTACGTGGCCAATTGTACTCAATGCCAGATGCGAAAATGTCGCGACTACTCCGGCCGGACTTCTACAGCCTGTGAGGCCTCCCAGCACTCCATTTCAGCTAGTTGGCAATGACTTCGTGGGTCCTTTTCCGCGCTCGGCAAAAAGAAACCGATGGATTGTAGTGTGCGCTGAATATCTTACCCGCTACTGCGAGACGGCCGCCCTGCCATCTGCGACTGCTGGTCAAGTATCCTCCTTCCTCTTGCACTCTATAATACTGGGCCATGAACCTCATCGCGTCATGATAAGTGACCGCGCCCGTCAGTTTACGGCAGACGTTGTCGAGGAACAGCTCCGTACGAGTGGCTCGAAACTTTGACATTCGACACCTTACTATCCACAAACGAATGGCCTCACTGAACGCACAAACTGGACACTCGTGAATATGCTCTCAATGTACGTGGCACCTAATCCGAAAAACTGGGACGACGTCTTACCGTTCATCACGTATGCCTTCAACACTGCACAACATGATACCAAGTCAGAGCCCTTCCTTTCTTGTTTATGTTCGACCCCCTCGTCACACCCTGAACACGATCTTTTTGTTTTACGACAACGACAATCCCTCTTTAGCCTAAATACTTTGCCTTGCAGAAGAAACTCACCGTCTTGCCCACTTGCGTACTATAGCATCACAAGATGGCTGAAAGCTACCCTACGACAGCAAGCACCGCCACGTCACATATGAACCAGGATACCTTGTCATAGTGTGGAAGTCTATGCAAGCGTGGCTTGTCCACAATGCTCCTCGCCCACCACACTGGCTCATTCGTTGTCCTTTAGCGCATCAGTGCGGTCGATTACAAAATTGCACGACTGACAGAGTGGGAGACGATCCACTAAGACTTAGGTTACCCATGTAGCTCGCCTCATAGCTTTTTGACTGTGGGACGATGCATCAAACGCGCGGTGCACTTCGTCTGCGAAGGGGGAAATATTACAACGTGTAGGTGCCGGAACGAGAAGAAAAAATAGAAGTGTGAACTTTGGAAGAAAGAGATCTCTCTCTCGGCAGCTTTGTTCCATGGGGCGTCGACATCCAGCCTTCTGTTGAATAAACCGTGCTACCCCTATTTTAGGCGTAAAAATAATATTATACTGAATTTCACGTCCTAAAGCCATGATATTTTTATAAAAGACGCCGTAGTGGAGGAATCGGGTAATTGCGACCACCTTGGTTTCTTTAAAGTGCGCCTAAATCCAAGTGCACGGGCCTTCAACATTTTCGCCTCCTTCGAAAGTGCAGCCGGGATTCGATCTCGTGGGTTAGCAGTCGAGTGTCATAACCACTATACCACTTGGGGCGTCACTACGAAACATATTCGTGCAATAAATATTACTTGGCGGGTTCAGTGTAGCAGCCCATAAAATTATTTTTTTAAGCTAAGTACTTCAGAACGTTTGCGCTACGCATAACGACTGAGGAACTTCGTGAACCGTTGCTTATGAAGTTATGAGTTATAACGCACTATTGTTCATATTTTCATTTGCAGTCCAACGTGCCCGTTGACCTGTTGGACAGCAGCAAGAATTCAGCTGTTGTCAGCTACACGACGTGTGATCCTCAGGTAGGTACGAATGCTCTTTTCAGCACAGAAGTAAATCACGTTAAGATATATCTGCGTACACAGGACTTTAGGAACGGACCTACTTTCTGTAAAAATTGATTACAGCCAGTGTCCCGTCATTTTCGCTCATTGACTGTCGAAGCAGAAAGACCTGCTTTGACAGTCAATGAAATATCATTGACTGTCGAAGCAGAAACAAGAAGTGTTTGATTGCTTCCTCGAGCTGCTCATCACTGCTCCTTCCTCCGTTCTAGCTCAATCCTCAACGATCCGATCCCGTGCGCTCCAGACAGGTGTAGACATGGCCAATTCTTGCAGCTGCAGCACGCCGTTGTCTGCTAAGAGGGCGAGCGTATTTAGAACACGTTTATGGTATGCGTCATTCTTCCCCCTCCAAATGCATTGTCCCGATGCGTAAGCCGGCGAGTTAGACGGTGTTATCTGTTATATGCGTCGGGGATAGTGGCATTCAGCACAGAGTACAATGTTTACTGTCGGTCATAGTATGGTTTCATTCTAACGTGGAAAGTTCAGGCACCTGGATAAACTAACTTGTCTTTCGGCGAAACTTCATAGTTTAAAGGGGTAATTTGGCGCAGTACTCGGTAAGGAACAAAGTAACGACGGAGAAGCTTTTCAAAGAAGCCAGGTGTTCGTGCGCGGTTCCATATCCATAATCTGTCACCTTGTGCTTACTCGAACTCTCTACGCCGCAAGTTGTATGGGTGACCATTAATCACTGGTGCTCTTGAATGCGGTATCGTGGCTGCTGACCTGCTTCGTCAGCCATTTGAGTGGAATCTCTGACGTCACCTTTCTGGTAATCATGGTCACTTACAGACATCGCTGCATCCGGAAGTGTAGTGTTTGTTTGGCAATAAACAAGCTCGAACGGCATCACTTGAGCAGCATCGTGCAATGTGGTGTTTGCGAATGTGGCATATGATAGTATCGTGTCCCATGTATGGTGCTCCATGCCTAGGTAAATTTTTAACATATGAGTCAGTGTTCTCTTAAGATGTTCGGCCAGGCTAATGGTTTGTGGATGATCAGCAGTTGTTTTCCTCTGGCAAGTGTGGGTAAGCTTTTTGATGGACTGCATAAATCGGCTGTAAATGCCGTTCCTCGGCCTGTAGTAACAATGTTATGAGCATCATAGTGGATTACTTTGGCGAAGAAGAATAATTTGGCTACTTCGAAGACTGTCCGTAAGAGACTGTCTCAGCATATCAGTCAAGTTATATGTCGCTACTACAATTTACACAGGACGTATTGCTGCAGCTTAAGGAGGTCGTGTTGGATAGCCCCGCTTCAAGTCAGGTTCAGGCAATTGTGGTCCTGGATTTGAAGTGGGCACTTTACAACATCTTTCACGACCTAACTCTTGACAATCTAGCTTCTTACCAGAGCGTCTCCCGCATCTACAATTGCGTCAGGTTCTTTCGTTCTAACCGCATGGCCACCATCGGAATCGGGGACCACAGGTCAGACGTATTTCGTTTCGCAGGCAGAGGAACACCACAAAGCTCAGTCCTTTCGCGTAGCTTGTTCGACGTGGCCATCACTAAACTCCCTCTATTATTCCCAACATCCAGCATGCTATCCATGCAGATTATACAGCAATTTAGGCCGCCAAAGGGTGAGACGGAATTATCTAGGGTGTTGAATAATATTCCGGATTGGAGCAACCTTGAGTGGTCCATACTTCATCGAATCGTGCGAGTCATCTTGGCCCCCCAGGGAGGATGTTGCAGAATATTCTCTTGGAGCGGGCCAGACTATCCAAGAGGACGAAGTGGGAACAGGCACGCACTAGAAATGGACAGCTAGGGCTCCATGACGAATAAGCGGGTTTGTCTCTGCTTACGTCTGCGGACCGGCTATTTGTTATATTTGGTGCGCGAAACCCAGAATCCACCCCTTCGGAGACTTCCCTGAACGTCACGACCATGGCGACCAATGACCATTTTCGGAAGAAGCGCGGCACGATCAGAGCTGGTTTCACCCGAGCCCTAGCAATGTTATCATACCTGCTGCAGCAACCGGATTCTGATGCCTCCCAGATTACCGGCCACGTGGATTTCCTGAATGATAGAGTAGCAGCACTTTCGAGGCTTGACGAGGTCATTGTGGCGGCAATGGACGAAGAAAACCTGGATAATAAAGCGGAAACATCAGATGAGTACAACGCAAAGATACTTTACGCCATGTCACGAGCCAAGTTCTGGCTACAGTAACGTGAGAAGGCCGCCACAACACAGTCACGAGCCACTGGACTTGGGCCAAGCAACCTACAACTTCCGAGCTCCAGCGAAGCAGCAGGGCATGAGAGCGCACCGTCCGCTTGCGGTTCAACCGCCCAAGCTTCAGATACTAACTTTTGATGGCCGTCTTTGTAGATGGCATTCCTTTTCGGACAATTTTGACGCTACCATCCGCAAGAATACCGAGCTACCGCGCATCGAAAAACTCAAGTAACTCCTCACTTAACTGGGAGCGCGAAGCGAGCTGTCGAAGGCATCTGTTTAGCAGAGCAAAATTATGAACTTGCAATCAAGACACTAACAGATCGCTTTGGACACCAGAGTCTCCTTGTGAACGAGCATGTTGATAGTCTCCTTGCGCTAAGCCCTGTGAAAAGCTTGTCAAACGTCCGAAGGCTTGGTCTGCTGCACGATAGTGTGCAGTTCCACGTTAGTGCCTTGAAAGGCCTAGGAGTTGTGCCCGACCAGTACACTGTGGTCTTAAACAGTGTTCTAATGTCTGCTGGAGGATCTCGCCATAATGTACAGGCAGAAATCGAAGGAATCTAGCTGCGCCTCTTGCGTCGCCGAAACGCCTGAAAACCGAACGCAGCTAGCCGAGGAGTTACGAACGTTTCTACGCATTCAAGTGGAAATCCGAAAGAAGGGCTGGTTACAATCTCGTCTTGTGTCGCCAAACGAAGCCAGAACCAACATATCCGAAGAAACGTATGGCACAGAAATTATACCGTCAGCGTCCGCCCTAACGAGGTCTACCTTGCCTTTTACTCTGGCGTGCCCACTTTGCCACAGCAAGGATCACATTATCGCCGCTTGCAATGTCGACCTATAGGCTGAAGAGAAGCGGGCAAGGCTATAGCACACCAACTGTTGCTTTCCCTGCGCAACATGAAACCACATCGCTAGAATGTGCAGGAAGTCATTCAATCTTAGGTGTGGAACCAGCCAGTGATGGCACCTGACCATCCTCTGCGAGTTATCACGCCCAGCCAAAGATCCGCACCCCAATGCAGGATCCCCAGCGTTTTCTTAACCAACCTCATTAACCACTCGAATGGTCACTACCACCAAGAGTCACGTTGAGTCTACTCACGTATTGTTACAGACAGGTCAAATTTTGGCAATCTCGAGACCACCGACTCCTCGCGCGTGCACTGCTGGACAACGGCGCACCTACATTCGTGCCGACCTGGAAAGAATGCTTCAGTGCTCCGTCGTAAAAAAAGAAGAGCTCTCCCTTGTCACTTTTGGAGAATCCAAGTCACAAAGGCAACTCTGCACCGAGCATGTCAACGTGCGGCTTCGAAGCCAGTTCAACGATTCAACCCTTACCTTGGAAGCATTAGCGATTCCTGAAATTTGCTCTGTCACAAGCTCACCACACGACCCCAACATTTTGCACCGGCTTGGCGAACAGGGGTACTATGCAGGTGGCAGCTTTCAACCAAATACGTGGACCCCGGACGAGATCAATATCATCACAGGATCCGACGACTATTGGAAGTTCACCACCGGCAAAATTTACCACGTAACTGAAACGCTTGAAGCGATAGAGACAATGCTTGGCCGGATGGTGCAGGGACCCTTGTCATCTTACAGCGTTCAGCATCAGTCTAGCACACTGTTCGTCTTGAACCGCAATCTTTTTTGCAATGCACACAGACATATCTGCGATGTGGCGTTTTGGTGCCATCAGGAGCGATAAGTTGTTTTCACGAACCTCAAACAAGCACAACGATCTATCGGTATGGAAGCAAGGTATCTCCTCGGGAAAGAAGTGTCATCAGCCTGGCTACGCGGTTGCCGGCGGCAGGAACTTGGAAGACGCGGAGCCGCCGAACAAGCACGTCGATGCTTGTCACCGCCGGGTGCGTCGACGTCGTCAGCGCCAGCGTGTCCATGGTGACGCTGTACTTGAACAACTCGTCTCAGACCAGCCACCTTTTAGGTCACCACCACGACAGGCATCGCGTCTTCGTACTTCTGCATGCCAAGCCCGTCTGCCTAACGCACGTCAAAAACACCCGCCGTCTTATCAGCATTGGTTCCGGAGACAGCAAGGGTTGCAGCAGCCACGACCAATGGCTGCAGTGCACAGGCACTCCCGGTAGCAAAGCAAGTGCATTTTAACACAAACTGCATTCTCGGTGTGTATTATTCTCCTTGGCCTCCTAGGATGATGTTGAATAATAATCCGGATTGGAGCAACCTGGTGTGGTCCAGACTACATAGAAGCGTGCGAGTCATCTTGGCCCCCCTCGGAGAATGCTGCGGATGATTCTCTTGGAGCGGGCCAGGCTATCGAATAGGATGAAGTGGGGACAGACACGCGCTAGAAATGGACAGCTTCGGCTCCATAACGAATAAACGTGTCGTCTCCGCCTAGCGTCTGCGGACCGGCTATTTGTTGCATAGGAGACCCTTCAGGAAGCTGCATCTGTTGTACAAGACTATGCTGCTGCCGGCAGCTTTGCGTGTTAGGGGGCGAAGTCGGAGTTGTTACTGGTATGCAAGCGGCGCCGCAAAACTGACGATTCTTCTAACAGTTCACTGTCCCTTGATGGCCATCCTATCCCTAAGGTACCTCGACTTTGTACTTTAGGCCGCTACCTTCAGTCTGATGACAAAGCTTCGCATACTTTACACTGATCTTGCTCCTTTAGCGGTGAGCCGAAGACACGTTTACTGCAGAAAACAGAGAGGAAAAACCGGCCAGCTGTCAAGCGGAGCGAGCTCGAGCAGCAACACTCTTCCTTCTCTTCTTTTGCTGGCGTTCCTGCCTGTGCCATATATCAACGCTATATAAATCACTCCCTGCCCCCCCCCTCCCCAAAAAAAGGAGCCATCTCGGCGACCTATGGAACGCATAGGACGGGTGGTTCATAGTGCAGCTTCAATTGATCGACATGACCAGTCTCGCGGCTGCGATGGTTGAACCGGCTCAACAATATAGTTAACCAGTGAGGCCTGACGTAGGACATGGTAGGAGCCTTCGCACTCCAGCAGTAGCATGGTGTGAAGACCATGAACAGATGATGGAACCCGAAGCGACACCAACGTGCCAGGTGAATATGACTGCCAAGACAGGTTTTCGTCGTGATGGTCCTTCTGGTCCGCTTGATCTTGTGCGGTTAAGGAACGTGCGAGTTGTCTGCGTTCTTCCGCGTAAGTGGCGACATCGAATACAGTTGTGGATTCCGAAGTGTCCGGTTGATACCAGAGAATAGTGTTCATAAATGAGAAAGGTTTGCGCCCGTAGAAGAGTAATGACGGAGGGAATCCTGAGTGGCTCTGATGTAAGCGTAAATCACAAAGGGGAGTATGCGGTATCAGTTGGTGTGGTCAGTGGGCTCATACACGGATAACATGTTACCCTGTGATGACTGGTTAAACCATTCGGTCATTCCATTCGTTTGCGGATTGTACGTGCTGGTTTTCCAATGCACAACGGTGCATTCACAAAGAAGGGCTCGTACGGCTTCAGAAAGTAACGTACGTCCGCGGTCGCTAAGTAGCTCACAAGGTGCTCCATGGCATAGAACAAGAGTGTGAAGAATAAATAAGCTAACTTCACGTGATGTGGCCTCTGACAGTGCAGCAGTTTCACCATAGCGTGTCAAGTGATTAACGGCGACAATCACCCAGCGGTGCCCGTGAGGCGCGTAGGGAAGGCGACCATACAATTCCGATGCTGTCTAAAGGTCGAGAGGGGCAAGGAAACGGCTGTCGTTGTCCATGGGCTATGTACAGTGGAGTTTTTCGGCGTTGATTTTTGGAACACGAACGTACGCACTGTCGGAAAAGTGGTGCATTTTTTGCCAAGATTTTCTATTTATTTATTTATTTATTTATTTATTTATTTATTTATTGATACTGTTAGCCAAAGGCCGTTACAGGGTGGGGTAAATAAATACACTTCACTTGTCGCCACAAGTAATACAAAATGAAATCAAGAAAGACAACACAACAGGCAGTTTTTAACAGAGGACCAATCCAACAGGGAAGACAACCAAGGTTTACACAGTAGTTATCAACGATTGGCATGGTAGCATAACTTCATACAACACACTTGTTGAAGGCTATACATCACATACTTCAGCGTCTTAGGAACTTTTCCTACTAACGTAGCGAGCAGTTATAGAAAAATATACAAAAGAGGGAACATCTCCAGGTAGAAGGGATGACTTAACACCTAGATATGGTTACCTAGAGGAGTAATATGTCATTACTGTCTTTTCAAACTTCTCTGTAAAATTAATTTGAGTTATGCAATGGGGTATTGCGTTCCATTCTTCAATCATTTTTGAGAAGAGGGAATATTTAAAACGTGTCAACCTTTGTAGGGATAGGCACAAACTGGTCCTCATGGCTAGATCTAACAACTTGTGAAATACGTGACGTTCTGTTTTCTGAGAATCTGTAGGGTATGAAGTTAAAATAGTTGTGCTTTATTAGGTGTATGAAGTTTATTCTAGCCACTTTTCGTCACAATGAAAGCTCGGGCAGTTTTAGTTGAGTCAGCATTTCGGTCGCTGAGTCTATGTACCTACATTTGGACATTATAAACCTTGCTGCACGCCTCCGTATTTTTTCAATTTTCTTTACTTCATTTTTTACATGTGGATGTCATATTATGCTTCCGTATTCTAGTGTGGGACGTATCAACGTCAGGTATGCTGTTTAACATCTCGGGAAGCAAATTTCAACTTACGTCTAAGACAAGAGTGGCGATGTGGGCTTGTTGGTGAAACATTTGAAAGAAATTTATGTAGCGCGAGGCGAAAAAACAAACACAGGAAAGAATAGACTCTGTCTTCGCTCTGTCTTCTCAGTCTATTCTTCCTGTGTTCGTTTTTTTCGCCTCGCGCTACACAAATTTCTTACGTCTAAGAGACCAGAGTTTAACCTCAGCGGCATTACATAAGTTAGTAATACGCTTTTTCCAAGATAAGTCGTCTGATATCCTAATGCTTAAATACTTAAAGTGCCTAACTTGTGTCGATGGCTTTCCGTCTAATATGTAATTGAAAACTTACACATTTTTTGTTTTCCTAGTTTTTCTAGTTTTCCGAGTTTTAATAGTTGGTCAATATCAATGCTAATACACCTTGTAACTCAACAGATAACTCAAATTAAACACATAATTCACCGCCTCACGAATCGCAGGAGAGGCCTCTGCGAGGAGGTTGTTTACCGCTTCGTATAAACACTATAGCTAGTCAGCCCACCTATCACCTTCCATACCATAATTTCAATCTAGCTAGAACAAAAAAAAATACTTCTACGGACAGCTGTGAAGGCTTCGCTTTGCTTGCCTCCGCACCTATCTACAGAATGCCTCATTCAACTCGGTGACCACAACACCGTAATCGATATGCTCGAGGCCCAGCACAATAGTCAGCTCCAATGGCTCCGGCAGACTCGTCAGGGCTGCGATATTCTGTCTCGTCTTAGCTACTTAATAACTGCAAAACGCACACAAGTGCCATAACAAAAACTTGCGTCTACTCTTCATGATGTCATCCACGTGACATGAATCCACACTGCAACGCCGTGTATATAAGGGATGCGCAAACCGCACTCAGCTTGCACGAAATTGACACCGCCAACCTGAATCTCGACTGCAATCCCATTTACTCCTATATCATGGTGACTCTCCTCCCCATTCGGAAGCAGGGCCCACCCCTAGATATCCTAAACATCAACAGTTCTCCGAAATTGCCTAATGTAACTTGCGCTGAAGTATTCAGCAAAGCCCTTACCGTGCCAGGCAGAGAGCCGCTAGGCATTGTCGGTGACTTTACCACCCCTGGTTCTTACTGGTGTTACCGTAAGAAGGAGCGGCGAGGCAGAAAGTTGGCTAAAATTATTGCCGTCCTGGGCCTCAATATTCTTGCAGAACCTGAACACCGTACCCGTATTAGTAACTCTGGCACTCGAGACACATGTCCTGTTCTCACACTTATCAAGCACGTCAAGTATGCAGAATGGTTCAACACCAAGGAAACCGTCGGCAGCAACCACTGCAATATTCTCACTATATTTTGGACATATCCCCTTAATCATTTCCGCGTACAAGCGAAACTTCCAAATTGGGGCAGATTTTGTTAGGAGCCCAACTCCGGCACCCATAGCTCAACAAGGCTACACTTGTTGGTCTCACCACCTCGTGATGTTGCTTCGCCAAACAAAGCAGACGGTTCAGCTCTCGAAAGCCACTGCAGTGGTGTATAAATGTCTCCTGTGGCTCTGGGTGGCTCGGCATAGCCTAGTCTGCCGATGGCGCGGACAAAAGCATAACCATCAGCTCAAAATCCGCATAGCATCCCTGGTTCAGGAAGCAGCTGAGTACGCAGCCCAGCTCGCTGACTCCAATTGGTTTGAACACTGCAATGATGCTGCCAGGCATATGTCGAACCGCAACACATGGCGTTTCTTCAAGGGCCTTCATCGGTCCTAGTCAAACGCGCACACAAATTCAAAAACATCTTCGACACGCACTTCATGCCTACACGGGCGACGTGGATAAATTGGCACAGGATAAATATCTCTGTGGCTAGCAGGACCCTATCGGACAGGCATTCTAATATGCAGGCTTGGAGAACACATACTTGGATCGTTGCTTTCAACTCCTCGATCTGAAGGCGGCCCTGTCCAAAATGAAGCGAGGAACGGTGCTGGGTTGAAATCGACTGAGGGTTAAGCTTCTAGCCAACTTCCTAGATGCGGCATACGATCAGCTCTTCCACTACTACAATCAAATTTGGAAGAGGTACCGATTGATTGGAAAACGGCTTTCGTAACGTTTATTACCTAACCAGACAAGTCTAAAAACATCGAAATTGTATGACTCATTTCCTTAACCTCGCGTGTCAGGAGGCTTACGGAAACAGTTGTAGCCGGCGAGCAAGGTGACGCTGGACTCAGTTGGTGGCGAAGGTTTAATGTGATAAGCAAGCGGCTCGCATGCCAATATAAGTACAGGCACATGACGTAGCCTGTGACGTCAGTACGGCGCGTCATACGTTGGCTACTACATCTCTTCCCCCTTTATTTAGCAGCACCAAAACGTTCGGGAGGCTTTCGAATTCTTGGCTTCGTCGCAATTCAGGTGGCGCGACGTTTTCTTGGGAGCTGGCGTCAGGCGCCTACTGTGATGGCAATTCCGTCACGCTGGCTCGGTCAGGTGGCGGAAGTCGTTGCTCTGGTGCAGGCCCGTCCGGTGGCGATGCGGTGTCGCTGTCGCTTTGTGACGGAGTGGAACCCGGCTGTGCCATGCGGGTTTGCTCAGGAATCCACACGCTTCTGGGAAGAGGAGCAAGGCATGTGTTAGGAACAATATCGTCCGCATGCAGAAAGCGCTCGTGGTCTTCGATTCGGACTATGTATGTTCCTTTGCTAACTCGTCGCACAACTGTTCCTTCCAACCAACGTGGATCACTCGGTCGGTTTCCTCGCACACGAACGTTGTCGCCAACCTCGAACTCCCTCCATGAAGTATGGGTTTCCTGACCCTGTCTTCGAGCTATATTTGCTTCGGCACGTTTCGCTAGCTCCGGATGCAAGATGCTCAGCCTCGTGCGTGGCCTCCATGAGAGAAACAGTTCGGCTGGCGTCTTACCGGTCGTTGAACACGGTGTGTTTCGGTAGGTGAACAGGAACTGGTCTACCCGATGTTGCATCGTCCGAGTCACTCCCGTGTTCTGCTCGTCCCGTAGCTGTTTGATGAAGCTTCGCTTGACGGTCTGGACAAGCCTCTCCGCCGTGCCATTTGAAGCTGGGTGGTAAGGTGGTGTCTTGGTGTGCTGCACTGCATTGGAGTTGAGAAAATTTGTGAATTCAGCAGACGCAAATTGCGGCCCATTGTCAGTCACAATTCTCTCGGGAAGCCCAAATGCAGCAAAAACAGTGCGGATTTTTTCAACTGTCGCCTGTGCTGTAGTGGACTTCGTGTGCAGAACATCCACCCACTTGGAGTGCGCATCGCCAAGCACTAAAAACCAGTCGTTCTTGTAGTAGGCAAAATCCAGGTGAACTGTCTGCCACCTGCGGGTTGGCCATCCCCACGATAACATCGGCACGTGGGGCGCAGAGTTCTGCGTTAGTTGGCAAGTTGAACAACCTCTTACAGTTTCTTCAACGCGGTCGCACAACTATGGCCACCACACATGGCTTCTTGATAACATTTTCATGCGAGTGATGCCTGGATGCCCTTCATGCAAAAGCGATCAGACTTCAGATTGTACCGCTTCAGGTATAACAACCCGAGTTCCCCATGTTATGCAACCACAGTCTACCGACAGTTCGTCTTTCCGCGAGAAGAATGGGGCTACGTTGTCTTCTGACACGTACGATGGCCATCCATTCAAAACATACATTAGCACCTTAGACAAAACTGGGTCTTTTTGGGTTTCGTCACTGATCCTTTTCGCAAATAGTGGTACGGCTTCTACTGCTGAAAAGAAGTGAACGTAGTCGCCTTCGTCGGTGTCGTTCGGAAGCGGTAATCGCGATAGCGCGTCCGCGTTTGCTACTTGGGCTCCCTTTCTGTACACCCATTCGTAGCGATATGCAGCTAGCACTAGCATCCAGCGCTGCATGCGTGCTGCTGCCATTTGCTGAATTGGCTTTGTTTGCCCCAGCAGTCCCTCCAGGGGAAGGTGATCGGAATAAATGGTGAATTCACGGCCGTAAAGATACTTGTGAAACCGTTTGATTCTGAAAATCACAGCCAACGCTTCCTTTTCTATGTGTGCGTAGCCACTTTCGGCCTTGCTCAAAGTGCGTGACGAATAAGCTATCGGCCTTTCTTCCCCGTTCACGACATGAAACAACACTGCGCCAACCCCGCAAGGAGAGGCGTCGCAGACTAATCCAAGAGGCTTCTTTGGGTCATAGAATGTTAGCACGCTCGCTTGCGTAAGGAGGCTCTTACTCTCCGCGAAGGCTTTTTCTTCTTTTGCGGACCAGACCCACTTCTTATTCTTCTGAAGCAGTGCATACAAAGGCTTTAGCCTCGAAGACATGTTTGGCATGCACTTGGAGTAAAAAGTTATCATGCCGAGGTACGCTTTAAGCTCACTGATGTTCTTAGGTGTGGGTGCTTCCTTTATGGCTTCAACCTTCTCGACGCACGGGTGCACACCATTTCCGTCAATGATATGCCCAAGATATTTGACAGAATTAAAAAAAAACTTGCATTTTTCCTTTCTCACTTTTACGCGTGGTCCCTGAAAACCTGCAGGACTGCTTCCACCCGGGCCAGGCATTCTGTATGCGATGCTCCCGTGATGAGGTCGTCGTCGAGGTAGCATACCACTCCCGGTAGTTCTTTCAACAGCTCGTTCATGATTGCCTGGAAAACTGCAGGTGCACTTGAGATTCCGTACGGCATTCGAACATACTGGAACAACCCCATGTGAGAGTTTATAGTCAGCAAGGGTCGCGAGTCAGGGTGCACCTCGATCTGCTGATATGCCGTCGAAAGGTCCAGAACGGTGAAAACCTTGCCCCCAGCCAGTGTCGTGAACAAATCCTCCACCGCGGGCAGTGGGTAATGGTCGGTCTTCACACATGGATTCACCGTCAATTTATAGTCTCCACACAATCGTACTGTGCCGTCTGGCTTGTGAACAGTTACCAGCGGCGTGGCCCAGTCGCTGCGGGTTACGGGCACGGGTACGCCCTCTTTTTGCAAGTTGCCTAGCTCATGCTCGACAGGTTCACGAATGGCATACGGCACAGACCGCGCCTTGCAAAAGACTGGCATGCTTCCTTCCTTAAGCACGCCCCGCCGCGGTGGTCTAGTGGCTAAGGTACTCGGCTGCTGACCCGCAGGACGCGGGTTCGAATCCCGGCTGCGGCGGCTGCATTTCTGATGGAGGCGGAAATGTTGTAGGCCCGTGTGCTCAGATTTGGGTGCACGTTAAAGAACCCCAGGTGGTCGAAATTTCCGGAGCCCTCCACTACGGCGTCTCTCATAATCATAGTGTGGTTTTGGAACGTTAAACCCCACATATCAATCAATCAAATCATCCTTCCTTAAGCACCAGTTTTGCTTGGTAACTTTTTATCAACCCTAAACCAGGTGAAAAAACGCTGGCAGACCTTGACAGGATGCTGTCGACAGACGGTTGTGCGTGCACCTCGTGAATACTGTTTAGGTCCATTCCGAGGTTCGCAATCCAGTCGCGGCCTAGGAGTGCTGGCTTCTCTCCTGGTACCACGATGATTGGCAGGACTTTCCGCTGTCCCTTATAATCGACCAAGACCTCCCCTTGGCCTTTCACTTGTAGCATCGCTCCGCCGTAAGTCTTGAACTTTATCTCGCACTTCGCAAGCTGCGGCGGCTGCTTTAGCTGCCGGTAAACGCATTCCGGACCGAGTGATACGGCTGCGCCCGTATCTACTTGCATCTTCACAAGCTGGCCCGCTATCTGTACTTCAACTTCATATGGTTGTTCCGTGCCCACCAGATACACACCGTGCAGCAGCTGCTCTGTGCCTCCGCTCGCTTCGTCACTCACGTTGTGGACGGTGCCAGGCGCCGGTTGCTTGCATCTGCACATGCGCGCCAAATGTCCCACGCGCTTGCAAAGATGGCATTTGAATTTACGATAACGGCAGCAACGGCCATCATGCTCTTGGCCGCATCGATAGCAGCTTTACATTGAACTGTTCTTCGGCTTGCCGGCAAACTCCGGTTCCTTCCCCGTCTTTAGAGCGTGAATGTCGGCATCCGTATTCGCAGTTGGTCGGAATCCCCTCGACTTCCGCTCCGCTAGCTTAACGCTCTTAGCAAAAACGCAGGCCGATTCGAACGTCCGTTCCTTCCTCTTCAGTAAACCTGTCTGAATGGTGGAATTCCGTAACGCAGCGACGAACCGGTCCCGTAAAGCGTCGTCGAGAAACGTACCGTAGTTGCACTTGGATGCCATGTGCTTCAGCGTGACTGCAAATGCCGCGACGGACTCCCCTTCTCCTTGGTACCTCCTGTTGAATTTGAAACGCTCCGCAATGACTTGACTTGAAGGCTCGTAGTGGCCACTCAGCACTTTCACCAAGTCCTCGAACGTCTTCTCTTCAGGTTTTGCAGGTAGAAGAAGGTCCTTCAGCGTCTTGTACGCTTTCTTTCCTATGGCAGAGATGAAGGCTGACTTTTTAAGTTTTTCGTCTTGTACGCCGGCTACTTTGCAATAGTGCCCAAGCCGTTCTACATACGATGCGAAATCTTCGTCTCCTTCTTCTATGAAGGCGTCAAATTCCCACATCTTCACCATACCTTGCCTTTCGCCTTCCAGCTGTCGTTGCTCACAGGATCCGCCCCCGTCGTTCGGTGCAGCCTATCCCATCCTCGTCGCCATCTGTTGTAGCCGGCGAGCAAGGCGACGCTGGACTCAGTTGGTGGCGAAGGTTTAATGTGATAAGCAAGCGGCTCGCATGCCAATATAAGTACAGGCACATGACGTAGCCTGTCACGTCAGTACGGCGCGTCATACGTTGGCTACTACAGAAACAATGGTTAGAGAACGGCTCTCCGAATACCTCTGGGCCCGGCACACCTTTGCTGATACTATGTATGGCTTTCGTTCACATCGCTATGCGTGGGACATACTACTGAAACTCCATCTTGACCTTATTGAGCCGATCAAGCATCCCAGTAATGGCATGATAGTCCTCGCCTTAGATCTCAAAGGAACTTCTGGTAACGTTACCCACGAAATCATTCTTAGCCATGCTTTCAGGTTCCACCGTCTGTTCCTGACAGAACGGCCGACGTACCTCCGTATCCAAGACAAAGAGCACGGTCTATATCCTCTGTGTACTCGAGGAACACCACATGGAGTGGTTCTCTCGCCTCTTCTGTTTAACCTCGCCATGGCTCATCTCCCCCCACTGCTGAAAGATATTCCTGGCGTGCGCCATGCCCTGTACCTCAATGATATCACACTGTGGGCAACTCAGGGTTCCCTTGTCAGCCTGCAACAAGCAGCATCAGTCCTGGAGGACTACGCCCGTCGTAGTGGCGTCGAATACTCTCCAACAAAGTAAAGTGTTTACATCTTCACTCCGAACTCCAAGACACGACAGAAATTGCGATTTTCTTGCCCCCCGGGCCAATCCCTGAACACGAAGAAATCTGCGTCTCGGGGCTCCTTATACACAAAAGTCGGAAAGCTGACGCAACCCTGCGCAAGCTACGTACGGTCGGAGATTGGGTAGGTTGCGTGGTCCGTCGGATCTCGAACAAGTGAGGGTCGGCGCCTCGCCAACGCTTTCGTGGCCAGTCTAATGCTGTATTTGACATCCTACCTACGTTAGCGCCAATGTGATGTAACACACGACGATGCATTCTCCATAAGGTATACAAGCTCGTCCTCGACCTCATGATCTCGATTTCTAACCAGCATCTTGCAAATTTGGGCATGACCAACACGTACGGAGAACTCAAACAGGCCCCTCTCAACAACCAGTACCTGTGGCTTGCCAAGTCGCAGGCAGGGAGATGTGTGGTACAGCGCGTTCATAAAACCTAGACCTATAAGACAGAAGAGCAGACCACGATTCCAGCAGACTGGCATGGTGCGTTGGTTATTCAGCTTCTACCCCAAAAAATGGCTGGGGAGACTAACGTTGGCAGGGTAACGGCGCGAGTTACAGCTTTGCAAAGGCGTTATGGGTCCCGTTTCGGAATCGTGTACACAGACGGATCTGGCCTTCACAACGGGGAGGGCGGGTGGTATACGGCTGCCATAGCACATCAAAACATTTAGCTTTCGCCGCAGCGGACCCCGCATCTAAGATTAATATTACCGATTCGCAAATTGCGTGCCGAAATCTTACAAAAGGTCTCATGACCAGCCACGCCACTCAAATATTGAAGGAATGTTATTATCTATATGTCACACTAAACCAATTCTCACTCATAAGGATGTAAATGAGCTTGTCGCCAGACGAGCACCCTTTGCTCTCTAATAGGTGTTCGAGAAAGGGTGTTGAGAAGGGTGCAGAGCTCAACATCCTTAGAAAAGGGTGCACAGCTAAAAATTTCGAAAAGTTTAATGAGTGCACCCTTTAAAAGGGTGCTCTAATGTTATAACACCTTTCTAAATGGGTGCTGGAACGGTGTTTCACATCGACGTACCAGTAGGCCAAATTTAGGATTGATGCTGGAGGTGGCTAGAAATGCAGAATGCTCTGTACTTTGCAGACCGTGCTGTGTAACAGGCCACATACGGTTTGTTAATGCTTGAACAGATGTGCAATGTCATCCATTCCACCTTGAGCACGTGCACTGTAAGGCCGGAACTCCACAGAGTACTTCTCAAAGGCGCTTATGAAACTAACACTGAAGCACAGGGGCAGCTCTAGGTGGGGCTTCTGCAACATCGTCTTTTAAAATACCATGGTTCAGCAGTGAAGCTACTGGTGAGTTGGTTGCAGTGTTTTGCTCTTTCTGTGTGTAGGCAACTTGAGTATCCAGCACTGTTATCAAGAAGTGTCGCCATTGTGCCTCTTTCTGTCCAGGTGTTGCTCCTCAGGTCTTTTTTTTTTGCTGCTGTGAATATAACAAGCCACATTTTTGCACTTATTGAGAACAGTGCTGAATTTTCTATAAGCCTGCAGAGTCGTGAGAGGAAAGAGCTTCACCGCAAAGGAAGTGTAGTTTGGTAAAGCTGCTGTTCTTTTGCAGTCAACAAGTGAAGGCCCCGCTTACACCTATCTGTATATTTGCCCGCTAGTTACCCAAGCGCCCCCGAGAAGCGCTTAGTAGAGTGCCGGCTGCATGGTTTAATGTTCAATGTGGAAGTTATGAATATATGTAATAAGTACCTTAAAGTAAGCTGTATTGAATTAATCTGTATTTGTGTTTCAATATTCACGAAACTGATCTCAGAGTGTGTGTATGGCCTATGCTACCCATTTTTGGAGCAGAATGCACGGCATCTATTCAAGGCCCTTTCCTGCTCACATGCGTACCCAATATATGGATGCTTGGTCGCCATACAGACATAGGTACCTGCAAATTGAAAATTTATAAGATGTGAATGCTGGTGATCATTTCAACCGACATATTATCACTTTAAAATAGATGCAGATAATATGCACTCAATGCAGTACCTGGCCACATTGCCCTCTTTCAAATTCTGTGGCACACGTGAAGTTTTTTATATAAAGGTTTAAGTGATAATGCAAGATAATAAGCTTAAGAGAAAATTTATGGAAAATGAATTAACTTGATGCAAATAGTCACATTACATATTTTATTGTCCAACGCATATAACCCAAAAAGACTGACATAATTAAACATGAACTATGACCTACAGTGCCTATTGCAATCGTGAGATCAGTATCAGCGTCAATCTTCTGTTTTCGTCATTTATTTTTTTTACGATTAGACATTTTTGTGACACTCTTTTCTTAACTCTTAAAATTCTGACTTCCCCTCTTGCGTAATAGGTCACAATATATTTATTTTGAAAAATAAAAATTATGTTCGAGGCACAAGAACTCAAAAGGTGCATAATGCTGCTGTTGTCAGTGCACACACAATAGAAAAAGAAAATGGATAGGAAGGTAGGTGTGTGGTAGAACATGTGTGCTTTATAACATGCTTTTGTCATCATGCTAAAAACCTTTACTAGGAACTTACCCAAGACTTGTTTGCAGCTCCCCTTTATATATATATATATATATATATATATATATATATATATATATATATATATATATATATATATATATATAAGTTGTGCGTTAGAAAATCACAAACTTTGACAAGGTAACGTCAAATTTAAGTGGTGTTAGGGTGATATAATATTGTTACGGGTAACTTATTTAATAAGTTAAATACGATGCACCGTGCTCGGCGAACAAGATGGCGACAGTTCATTAACCACCAGCCACCAACGTCGTCTTTCTCTTTCTTCCAGATAGGCTGTGCCGGCTGTTGCGTATCATAACCCCCCGGCGGTAGAAGCACCGTCTCGGTGCTTGAGCAACTCGGATGCGGTAGAAGGAGGGTGATAAGGCTTGAGTCGAGCTATGTGCACGATGTCACTCGAAGGTGACGATGATGACGTTGAATCGGCTGGAACGATTTCGTATGTAACGTCAGTCACCTGGCGAACGACGCGGTATGGTCCAGTGTAGCGTGACAGCAGTTTTTCAGAAAGCCCTACACGCCGAGTGGGGGACCAGAGGAGCACAAGGGAACCCGGTGAAAAGTGCACGTTTCGATGATGGGAATCGTAGGGCTGTCTTTGGTGCTCCTGTGAAGCCTGCAGGCGGCTGCGGGCGAGTTGGCGTGCGTGATCGGCTCGCGCGATGGCTTCGCCGGCATACTCCGTGACCGAGGGCAGCAAGGTGTCAAATGGTAGGGCGGGTTCTCGGCCGTATAGAAGATAGAATGGTGAATAGCCGGCAGTGTCGTGACGTGACGAATTATATGCGAACGTCACAAATGGCAAATGAACGTCCCAGTCCTGGTGGTCGGCCGCTACGTATTTAGAGAGCATGTCGGTTATGGTGCGGTTGAGGCGCTCTGTAAGACCGTTCGTTTGCGGATGGTACGAAGTGGCAAACTTGTGCTTGGCAGAGCAAGAGCGCAGGATTTCATCAACGACAGCTGATAGGAAGGTGCGGCCCCGGTCAGTGAGAAGTTGGCGTGGAGCTCCGTGTACTAAAATAATATCATATACCAGAAAGTCCGCCACGTCGGTTGCGCAACTCGTCAGAAGTGCTCGTGTGATAGCGTACCGTGTCGCATAGTCAGTGGCGACAGCGATCCATTTGTTGCCTGAGCTGGAGATCGGGAATGGGCCAAGCAGGTCGAGGCCAACTCGAAAAAAAGGTTCAATGGGAATGTCGATCGGCTGAAGGAATCCAGCTGGTAGGGAAGATGGCTTTTTGCGGAACTGGCAGGGTTCACAAGCGGCAACGTAGCGTTGAACAGAGCGGGCAAGACCAGGCCAAAAGAAACGACGACGTACACGGTCGTATGTGCGAGAGACGCCCAAGTGGCCCGCCAAAGGAGCGTCATGAAGTTGGTTGAGAACAGTCGCACGAAGATGTGCTGGTATGACGGGGAGCAAGTCATGGCCATATGGATCGAGGTTACGGCGATACAGAATGCCGTCTTTTACCAGGAACATTTGCAGAGATGCGTCGCGAGGCCTTGACTCAAGCTTGCCAATGATGGTTCGCAGGGAAGCATCCAGGCGTTGGTCGTGGCCAAGGTTGAGTAGCTGCGTCACAGACAGAAGGTCTGGAAGGGTGTCAGTATGGGCAGCCTCTTCCACAGGGTAGCGTGATAAACAATCAGCATCTTGGTGTGACCGCCCTGTTCTGTACGTTACGGTGAACGTGTATTCTTGTAATCGTAGGGACCAACGAGCGAGGCGTCCTGTGGGATCCTTGAGTGAGGCCAGCCAGCAGAGCGCGTGGTGGTCGGTGACTACCCGGAATGGACGCCCGTATAAGTATGGGCGAAACTTGGCGACTGCCCACACGAGAGCGAGACATTCACGTTCCGTGATTGAATAGTTGCGCTCGGCTGTAGATAGCAGGCGGCTTGCATATGCTATAACACGGTCATGTCCGCGTTGATGTTACATTAGCATTGCCCCGATGCCATGCCCACTAGCGTCAGTGCGAACCTCGGTTGGAGCTGATGGATCGAAATGGGCTAAAATCGGCCGTGTTGTAAGGAGAGTCGTGAGCTGGGAAAAAGATGAGGCTTGATCAGCACCCCAGAAAAACGGGGTGTCCTTCTTCAGGAGGTTTGTGAGTGGGCGTGCAATGATGGCGAAGTCCTTAACAAACCGTCGAAAGTAGGAGCACAAGCCCACACAACTGCGAACGTCCTTTGTTGACTTCGGAACTGGAAAGTCCGTGACGGCGCGAATTTTCTCGGGATCCGGGCGGACTCCTGCGGCATCGACGATGTGGCCAAGTACGGTTATTTGACGACGAGCAAAGCGGCATTTCGACGAGTTCAGTTGAAGTCCGGCTCGACGAAAAACTTCAAGAATCGCCGATAAACGCTTGAGATGGGAGCCGAATGTGGGCGAGAAAATGATAACGTCGTCTAAATAACATAAGCAGGTTGACCATTTAAACCCTTGGAGCAATGAATCCATCATTCTTTCGAATGTGGCCGGCGCATTACAGAGACCAAAGGGCATAACTTTGAAGTGATAAAGCCCGTCAGGAGTGACGAATGCGGTCTTCTCACGGTCCATCTCATCCACAGCGATCTGCCAATAGCCAGATCGAAGGTCGATAGTGGAAAAATACGTAGCACCGTGAAGGCAGTCTAAGGCATCGTCGATTCTAGGCAACGGATAAACATCTTTCTTCGTAATTTTGTTGAGATGCCTATAATCTACACAAAAGCGCCATGTTCCATCCTTCTTTCTGATCAGGACGACAGGAGAAGCCCAGGGGCTACAAGAGGGTTCGATTATGTCTTTTGCAAGCATCTTTTCGACTTCCTGTTGTATGACTGTGCGCTCGGAAGCGGAAACACGGTATGGACGTCGGTGAATGGGACTCGCTTCTCCAGTATTGATGCGATGAGTAACAACACTCGTTCGACTTAAGGTCGTGCTGGCGAAGTCGAAAATGTCACTATAGGACGCCAGGACGTGACGAAGGGCTTCCGCTTGATCAGGAGCGAGGTCTGATGGTACCATGTGGTCAACGTCGACGCCCGATGAACGTGATAGAGTTGGTTCATGGTCTGAGGTGCAGCAATCATCCACTCTGAAGGGTTCAACCGTATGGTCTTGTAGAGCAGTAATTTCGGCCAGGGAGATACCTTGTGGAAGAATTTGGGCAGTTAGGGCAAAATTGACAATATGAAGGCATGTGCGGTTTTCAACGATTGTCAAAATGGTGTGCGGAACAGCGATGCCATGCGTAAGCATCACGGCATGAATGGGTGCCACCATGTAATCGCCGTCAGGTACAGGTGGTGTAGAGAAGAGGTCGATATGTGTGACACAGTTAGGCGGAAGGCGTGCGAAATCAATGCAGCAAAGGCGACTTTGGGGTGGGTTGGTCAGATCAGAAAGTAGAGGCATTTCAAGGTCAAGACAGCCGGCTGAACAATCTATAAGGGCCGAGGGAGCGGTTAGAAAATCCATGCCTAGAATTACTTCGTGAGGGCAATTTTCTATAACGGTGAAAAGAACAGCAGTGCTTCTATCGGCGATAGTCACACGGGCAGAGCACATGCCAATAATCGCGGCAGTTCCCCCGTCGGCGACTCGAACGGCTCGGTCCAAGGCGGGTGTGACAACTTTCTTTAGGCGGCGACGACGAGCAGCACTCATTATGGACACATGCGCGCCGGTATCGATCAACGCGCGCACAGGTACATTGTCTAAAGTAACGTTCAACAGATTCCGGGTGGTCGGTAACGTTACACGAGGATTTCTGGCAGAGGTCGTCGTCAATGCAGCTTCACCTCCAGAAGCTGCACTGCCTAGTTTTCCGGTCGGGGGCGCTGCGAATAGGTCGGAGAGGCAGGACGGTGTTGTGGGGGCGAACGAGATTGACGGCCGGCAGGGGATGGTGAGCGGGCGTAGCGAGGTCTCGTCAGAGGTGCGGCAGAATCAGAGGATGTGGTCGGCATAGGGGAACCGAAATCAAATGTTGAGGACGACTGGTGGTCAGGAGTGGTCTGGGTAGGAGGCCCATAGCGTGCCGGCGGAGCCCAGTGATTGCGGCAGTGGCGAGCAATATGACCGACACGTCGGCAGTTGAAGCATATGGGCTTGTCGTCCAGTGTACGCCATTCGGACAAATTGCGCTGTCGAAAGTAGTTGGGACCAAATCGAGGAGCAGAGGGACGACGATAAAAAGGCTCGGCAGAGTAGACTGGTTGAATGGGGTGTAGGCCGACGTTCGATAATTCTTGACGAACGACGGCTTGTATCAGTGAGATAGTGGTCAGTGAAAGTTCAGGCGTTGGAAATGGAGTAACTACTGGTTGGGCTGCCTCGACCTCACGACGAATGATGCGGGTGAGGTTGTCACATCGGGGAACTGGGCGGACGGAGTCATCACAAGAGGAAGTAGCAGCTGTGTTCGGCAGGCGCGTGATGCCGTGGGTGACGCGGCGGGCTTTAGCTTGTCCTAGACGGCGGCATTCTGTCAGGATCGTGTCGATGCTCGTGACATTATTAAAAACCAGCAGGTTGAAGGCATCGTCAGCAATCCCTTTGAGGACATGGTTAACTTTTTCTTCTTCTGACATGCGCTGGTCGACCTTGCTACAAAGCGCCAAGACGTCAAGAATGTATGAAACGTACGATTCAGTAGACGTCTGGGCGCGAGTGGCGAGAGTCTTCTTGGCAGCGAGCTGACGACCAGATGAATCGCCGAAAAGATCACGCATCTTCGATTTGAAAAGATCCCAGCTTGTGATTTCGGTTTCGTTGGTTTCAAACCATGTCCGCGGCGTGCCGTTGAGGTAGAACACAACATTGGCGAGCATGAGCGTGGAATCCCAGCGGTGGGTAGCACTGACTCGCTCGTACCGGTGCAGCCAGGAGTCAACGTCGATGGTGCCGTCAGCGGAGAAAGTTCCAGGATCCCGCAGGGGTGGCAGGGTGACGTAGGTTGTCTACTCGGATCGAGAGACCGGTGGAGATGAGGCACTGGCAGTTGAAGTAGCCGAAGAGTCCCCGGTGTTGCGACCGCTGCGCGTCTCCATCGAGGTATGGGAGTCGTCCACCTCCACCAATAATGTTACGGGTAACTTATTTAAAAAATAAATACGATGCACCGTGCTCGGCGAACAAGATGGCGACAGTTCATCAACCACCAGCCACCAACGTCGTCTTTCTCTTTCTTCCAGACAGTCTGTGCCGGCTGTTGCGTATCAATATGATCATTGAATCACTTGCACATTGCAGAATGACAGCTGTTCACTTTTGGCTGCATTTTTATTTTTATTTTTTTTACTTTGGTGCTAATCTTGCGATCTTCTTTTCTTGCATCGTTACACTCTCTTATTGATATCGTATGTGTAAGAAAATAATTACGGTCATTTCTTTGAGTTTATTACTTTTCAATCATCATGCTTTATTATGCTTATGCTTATTATACTTTACGCTTTATGCTTGCTCAAATTTTTGTACATTGTCACTGCAATAAAAGTGTTGCCTATGCTGCCCATTTGTAAGGGGTCGTGGTCCCAGTCAAGCCCATTAGAGGCTTTTTGACCACGGCCCTCACCATCCCGAATGTTGAAATAAATAAATAAAATAAAAATGATTCGTCTTCGGCTGCCTAGTCAACTTTGGTTCCTTTGACAGAAGTGGGTCACGGCGCTACTTCTCTACAGCACATCTGTACCCGGAAGCCTAAAATAAAGACAGAAGTATTCACCAAGAGTTTCACAAGACAGAGTTTCCAAGATACAGTATGCTCCGTCATGCTGGAGTGTTCTTATTTCTTTGTGGGTAGAAGTCAGCATCAGAATCCACTTTTTTTGCAACCACAAACACGTTTGTTGGGGGTCTCGCAGACGAAAAGCTGTGTAAACAACATCACAGCACCTGGGGGCGTACACACGGTAGCACATACAACAGATTTTACACACAAAAACAAATGGCATACCAGAAACGAAACATAAAACCTGCTATAAAGAAGGAACATGCAAGGGATGATTCAGCGTGATGCACACACGAAACATTAGTTGGGCTTGAGTAAAAAAAATGCTACTCCTCAAGTAATCGTGCACGTGCAATTCGAACAAACTGAATGGCGCACTGAAGTTTATTAGGGTTCTTAAAGAATTGTAAAGTGTTAATATGCAATATTCTAGTCTACCTGTACTGTAGTCTGTTATGTATGTGGTACTGGTATTTGCCTGCTAGGTATGCTGTAGTCATAAATATATTTATTTTACATATTACCTCAAACTTCCTATATTGGAGTTTAGCAATTTTTCATGTTCAATAAATTGTTTATAGCAGCATTGAAGTTACGAAGTCGATGCTACAAATTGGGCCAATCCCGCGTACCGTGGGAATCCATGTTATGCGAAGCATGCGAATGCAAGGTGAATATATTTTTATTTCTTTTAGTGATTTGTTATGAAGTGGCACTCAATATATGTACAAATCCAAGCACACACATACGTTAAACAGCCGCATATATTTTATACTGTTATGGGGATATGTTACATTTGTGACAATAGTAGCAGTTGTCTGCAGTTGCTTAGAGGTGCCATCAGAAACATGTATATTAGCCACAATAGAAGTACTTAGCTGGTATGAAGCTCCGGTGTTCGCGCTGAAACTCGCGAAGATAGTAGCCCTCACCGCTGCTACACAAATACCTCACAGGATTGCGCCTCACTACAATCGGCGTTACTTCGACATGACGGCTGCGTCATAGGAATGCATATGCAATAGCTATAAAATTTCATCGCAGGTACTGCAACGGCAATTGACGTTACACAAATATTAGGGTCTATTCGAAGAGTATAAGCGAAGCTGGGCATGTCTCTGTGGTAGAATACTTGATTGCCAAGCAGAATACTAAGGTTCCATTTCTGCTGGGACACTTAAATATAATTGCATTCGTCTGGTCAATGCTGCCTATGTCGGCTTTTTCTCGTTATTTCTAGTAGATATAAAGCAACTATCACCTGTGGCACACATCCGCATACAAGTGGCACATACCAGCCTCCGGGAATGTGCCACTCTTTTTTGGAAAGTCATAACGTATGCGACGAGACTCTAACATTATTCATGTCAAAACCAGCGCGGCGTATTCGTCTACCTATCTCACCCTCCGATACTAATTCTCTTTCATTCCAAGTTAAGGGGCCTTGATGATAGCACCCGGACGTAGGCGACTAGTAGATAGATATGTAGGTAGACGCCAAAAGTGCTTGCAGTACGCAAAGAAATGCTCTGCACCTAAATGTATTTCAATGTCATTAGCACACGTGACCAGTTTAGATGAATCAGCCACAACATATATATTATTGATATATAGTATACACAACAAAAGCCGTATAAGTGACCACTTGGGCACCCTGTATTTTACAATAGTAGCTTGAGACACGAAGTCACTGATGTTCTCACACTGCTTCCACATGCACAACTTTTCCTGAGTTCAAAAGCAACACCATGCGTACCATAGTCAAGCAGTTTGGACTCAAGAATATTGTTATTCACAGAGTCAAGTGTTCTTTTTTTAATCGATAAATAATCCAACACTCAAAATCGAAAGTTCGTTTTTCGTGGTCTAAAAATTTCCCTTCTAAACTGCAATAATGCCATTTTGGTAGATTTGTCTTTCCAGAAGTCCCACTAGGCAATTCCCTTACTATTTAGTTAACAGGTTAACAAGCCATTATCTCAAATCAAACCTCAAATACTTTGAACAAGATGGGCGGAATGAATTGGGACCCTTTCACGGTGCGACAGGTTCTTCATGCAAGGCCTTTATTTCTAAGCAGAGCGCATTGACACAGTCACCAGCTTCGTTCCACACTGCTTGAAGGACCAAAGTTCAGCATGAATTTCGCGCTTGAAACCCTCTGCTTTCCATGACACAAGCAATTCACAAAAACAGTGGTACTCTTGCTTGGCAGCAGTGCATGCAGCAATGCTAACACAATTGAAGCAAGAAATAGGAGTCTCACATGTGCAGAAATAATTTTTGGCAAGCATTGTGAAGACCTCGCACACTGCTGCTAAACTGAAAGGAATATTGAGAGCAGTTTATATATGTGTAAGCAGCGTCCAGTAGCTTGGTGAGTCACAGTGCATCAGCTGGGTGAACACAGCTGGTGCTTGGAACAATGGCTCAGAGTTTGCTGGGGCTTGGGCACATTTACCTTGTAAGGAACTTTCTTTGAGCTTTCCTGACTCATACAAAACGACAAACCGTGCTGAATAATTTCTGCACTGGTGTAAAAAGTTGTTTTGGTGAGCATTGTGAAGATTGCATGCGCTGCTTGCCAAAGTGTAGTGAATGGCTAGCAACGTATGGGCATTAGATATATAGTGACATGCAACTGAGAAATACAAAAAGGGCATGGTGCAAAATAAATACAACAAAAATGATGCCTTTGAAGAGATTTCAATATCTTTGATGTGATAGATAAGAATTTTCATTCACTCTTATAGCTCGTTCATGCACGAACGTAAAGTCAGACGTCTTACACGAAAACACCCGCTTTTAGCTGTAAGTATCGACTACGTGTAACTTAGAGCTAAACATGCGTTACTAATGCTGTTGCCTGCGATCTATAAATTCTGTTCCTGCAGCTGGCCAAATATATGCATGAGTGCATTCGTAGAGGCAAATTTGCATTTCTGTAGTCATACATGGTACTTATGTGATGTGTTTTTTTAAGTGAATGCAATGCAAAATCCGCCATATAAATATCTTATTATGTAAATTGCTATACCACTGCATATACATGACAGTATACGCATGTGCATCCACTGCAGATAAAACATAAAATTAAAGGAATACTGACGCATTTTGGTAGTGGAGGGCTCTGGCAATTTCGACCACCTCGGGTTCTTTAACGTGCAACCGTATCTGAGCACATATGCCTACAGTATTTTCGCCTCAATCGGAAAAGCAGCCGCCACAGCCGGGATTCAATCCCACGAGATTCGGGTCAGAAACCCAGTACCTTAGCGACCAGACAGCCATGATGAGACTTTTATCTCCCTGTTTTCCCGTAAAAGGTGGCAAACCGGTTTGCCTGGTCTGACTAACCTTCCTGCCTTTCCTTCTCTACCATTTCTTCTCATGATTTCAACAGATGCAGCTTCCTTCAAGCTACTAACGTTGGGATGATTATATATTTCCTGAAATTGGGCCCACTAAATGAATATTGTGTGCATCTTCATTGCGATCATTGATTTAAAGTGTTCTGGTTGGCTAAAAAGGCAGCGCTCCTCACTCCTCATCGAACAGCAGATGCTGTCTAAAGCGTAGAAGAAAAAAGTGCAAAGGCTAAGACCAAACATCAATCTTGAACCACATGCCATCACAAAAAAATCAGGCGAGCTTCTGCAATTTTATCCGGCAACCAGGATCTCGAAAACTACTGATAGATACATAACGTAATGATTCCTCAACATGACGTAAAGGCAGCAAAATCACATTGTGCCTTACCTGATTTATTACGATAATGATAAGGCCACAACATTATTGGATTCTGTATGCTAACAACAATTTACTTGCAAATGATGTGCCAATAGCAATTATCACGATGTCACGAACGTTGCATCCTGCCATGTGATCTTAGCACCAACAAGGTGGTTTCAGTGACGTCAGTGCAAGCCAATAAACAACTATAACTTGGCGAATATTATTTTTGACATTATTCAATTGGTCCAACGCCTACATCTTCAAAAAAGGCAGTCTGGGTTTGTTCTTCCGAGATAAATAGAATGTCTAACTTCGCATTTAACCAGCAACATATGCACGACTTCGGCATGCATACTGTGGAGTATGTATAACCGTATTGTGTTTTGAGCAATAAATGAAGTATTCATACACTGGACATACCACAGGTCTCTTGAAATTCTGTAGCAAAGGCCTAAAGAACTTACAAAATCAGATGAAGCTTTACACTTGTAATTCAAGACTGTCTTTGGAAGTTGTGGTACAATTATGTTTTAGAATTTTTGTAGACGTAAATGTATTTGACAAAGGTTTAACGCTAAAGCGAGGCCAGGCGCACACAATTCTTAAAAACCACAACAATGCAATGACAGGTGAACATGGGGGCAACAAGCAGTATGACAAACATTGCTCTCGAACGAGTGAAATACTGCTCAACTTAGCGCTTGCACAGTTAAGGTACGGCTATTAGGCCCCTCATTGACAAAATGTATTATCCTACCATAATTTCACGCTTCGTGAACCGCACCTACAGCATGATGTGTCAAGTTTACGCACACTTATTGAGCTGAATATCACGGTAGCCTAATATTATACGTCCTCAGTGTATGCAAACACAATAAGTCACACAGGAAAACACACCTACCTTATAGCAGTCACACACGTTTAATGATCATGTAGCTGTTGAAAAGAAGACGCGTAACATATAAAAATTTCTTCAGATACTTCTTTGACAAAGTAACCGAACAAGGCTGGGTAAATACCAACGCGGACACCACGTCATTCTTCTCAGTTCTTCTAAATAAATACGCTAAGATATAATTCAATGCGAAACACCAGCATCCTCAAACGCCCGCGATAGACACACAGTCGATGCTTACGGATAACAGGCACAGTCCCCGAACGGCGTCCGACGGCATTGCAACAACATAATGATCCATAGTGTGCAGGGCATCGCCCCACCTCTGTTCAAAGCACCCGCCGAATGCCAGCCGCGCAGTGCACATTGCTTTAAAATCACCCCCCTCCCCACATAAAAAAGCTCGTCCGCGAGAAACGTCACTGAGCGTTCACTTGAGCCTAATTAAATCAGACAGGTCAACAAGCTCGCTACGTTATTAAAAACTCACTTATTGTCTACTACTTAGGAAAGCCTTAGTTCACAACGTTATTATAGTGCTCATGGAGTGAACCCTGGGTGAAGCGGACGGCGCAAGCGGGACAAAAAAAATGGCAGCATATCCACGGAGTGAATGATGGAGAGTGAGGCGAAGCATTCGTTCTTGCTTCCGTCCGTCCATGCGTCCGTCTGTGTGACCGCCCATGCGTCCATCCGCCCGTCCGTGCGTGCGTCTGTTCGTGCGTCCGTCCCTGTGTTCGTCCATGCATCCGCACCTGCGTTCGTTCATGCGTCCATCCCTGCATCTGTCTGCGTGTCCGTTCGTCCATCTATTCAACACTCCAAGTACCGCCATCTCGCATCTTTTCATCATATATTCCCCATATAGAAACAACACCATCCAGCAGACATTCCAAGGACTAAACGAGAGGTGGCACACGCACACTTTCTTACGGCTTGCGCTTCGGGTCTACTTCCCATCTTTACCAACTCGACTTCATGGTATATACTAGTTCACGGTATTCATGGCACTGCGGCCCAACGCTCGCTAAATTTGTCTGAAACCAAGAAGGTTACGCCCAGCGACTATAACGTAGCAACCTTTTCCTGCCAGATAGTGCTCAATGTACATGCCAATGGCCGCTAATGCAAAATGAGAGACAGGAGAATTTGGCTTTTACTTTCTTGCGGCTTGCACTTCGTATCTACTTCCCACCTTTAACCACCTCGAGTTTATTCATGGTATTTACTAGTTCATTGTATTCATGGCACTGCGGCTCAACGCTCGCTAAACCTTTCTAAACTAAGGAGGTTACACCCAGCGAGTATAACGTAGCAACCCTTTCTTGTCAGATAGTGCTCAATGTACATGCCAATGGCTGCTAATGGAGATCGCAGCGTGCGCGTTAACTAAAAGCCGAATGCTCCTGTCTCTCATTTCCAATTACCAGACAGTGGCATGTACATTGAGCATTATTTTTTATTGTTCAACAAAGCACACAAGAAATCTCTCACTGGCACTACCTTGGAGATCAAATTGTTATACTTGTTACATACTACTACGGCTACGAGGGACGAACGGGTGTTGCTATACACTCTAAGGCAAAAGGGTGTTAAAAGGGGGTATCGTTCGTCCTTTTGGAGACTAAAGGGCCTGCCACAAGCATTGATCCCGTTAAGGACTAACGGCACTGGGTCTAACAGTTAGTCCCCACACATCAGCTCGAGGGACTAACATTTAGTCTTCACACTTACACCTTATATACCAGCTGTAAATCCCCACATTTACATCTTACCGGACAACCGTTAGTCCTCACAGTTGCACCTTGCCGGACGAACGGTTGATTCATTCAAATACTCCGATCGGATGAACTTTTTGTCCCAGTTCAAATATTGCTTTTGTTTATTTTCCACCAGGCCTAATACTTTTTTCGCCTTTTTTTTCTGTGCAGTGAGCAACGAATTGCGCAGAAAAGAACACGCGAAAAAGTAGTTAGCCACCCTTGTGTAACTGCTTTCGCAGTCACGGCAACAACGAACGACAAAATTGAGACATCAAAATCTTTTATTTTTTTTACATACACATGAAGTTTCTCCTTTCTTTTGAACTAATTCATGGTGAAGTGTACAAGTCCAGTCTTGTCAAATCTTCCGTCCTTGGGGAGCTCCTCCGACGGAAGCGATAGATGACAGGCATTGCAGACGCCAGCGCACGCAGCCTTCTGCCTGTTGTGTTCACACGGCTGTACGTACAATAATTTGTACGTACAAAGTTAGACACACGTAACAGAAGAGGAAGATGCAGGCGTATGACAAGTACGTGCACGTTAATATAAAAACAAGCGTTAGAATATGACACACAAATAACTTTACCTTCACATCTCGCACAGTGCTTCTGAAGCTGCTCTGACGAAAGAGATGGATGACAGGCATCGCAGACGCCAGCGCACAGTCTTCAGCACGGTGTGTGCGCACGGCTGCAAAATAAGTATGTAAAACAGTGAGTCACACGTGGCAGAGGAAGAATACAAATGCATATGAGAAACCCGTGCAAGGTGGAATGAAAACATACGTAAGATATTACATGCGAATAATTTCACCGCGATGTCACACATCGTCAAAGACTCGTTTCGATCTCCGTAGCACAACAGCTTAGGAGCGGCGGCCCCAGCCACAACTCCGCGAACCTCCGTGCCGCTAACAAGTCGGCGAGTCCTAAGCGAGCGACGTCGTTAAGCTCAAGCAAGTGAACGCGAGACCAAACACGGCATTGCACGCGGAGTGTCTGCTGCCAGCGAACTTTGAACAGGAGAGCGAGCGTACGCTGGGCCGCTGCCACGAACAGCGCCAAGCTGGTTTGGAGCTAGCGCCGAAGAAATCGACGGTAATGTCGCACTTTTCCACAAACTCGAGAAAGCGCAGCGCGCAAACGCGAGTCCGCCACCGCGGCCAGCGGACGGCGCCGAGCTGCTTGCGACCGACTGTAATGGCGACCAAATTTCAGTGAGTTCCGACGCTAGCGAAAGCCCCGCTAGCCCGTGCAGGTGCACTTACAGCGCGCGACATACTACAACCAAGCTCTTTACGAGTACCCGCAACGTGTTTTCGACGACTGCCAACACAGCGACGATGTCTTAGCCCAATATCGTCAGCCCGGAGCTCATCGCGGTGGCGAAGACAGGCGAGCACTGGATGAGCGAGCGTACGGGAGGCCGACAGCAATGGCGGCCATTTTCCACGCGGTCGCAAAGCGCAGGTGAACTGCAGACGCCGAAGCTGACCATCGCGATGCATTTCGTGCGTGCGATATACAACAAGACCGAGCCCGTTGCCGGCAAGCGCGATCCGTATCGCAAACGCGACAAGTATAGTAGAATAAGGAATGATAACCTACTTGCCTTGGAATCCAGCGCTGTTTTCTGCCCTGAGTCAGACTGAAGTACATATCCGATAGGCCTAATGACTTCTCGGCTGCCATATTGGCCTCCCCAACTGTTGCTGTCGTGGTTGGTCGTGACTGTCTTGAAGCCAGAGATATACAGCTCGGCGTGGTGACTTATCGAGGCTTCCTCAGACTTCATGGGTGCAGCGAAACGGAAAAGCAGCAGCCCACGCTGATCCAAGCGTACACACAAGCACCACGTCGTAATTCTTAGATCGTCGAATCCAGGCAGCCATGGTCGAGCACTTCGAGCGTGACGCAACGCGAACCGTCGCCGGGAAAATACGGGGAAAGACTGAGCCAGCAGAGGAGGAGAAGAACATGGGTTCTGTCGAGAAGGATGACTAGTCACCTTGGCAACGCTTTTTGCGCTGCCTGCAATCCCTGGGTGGTTCATCCCTTTGGAGACCAAGTGGTTTCGCGCTGCACGCTTCCCTCTGTGGTTGCTCCTCAAAGGTCTATCCGTTCATCGCGCGTGCCTATTGGGCTCCGTTACTTCTTTTCCGGTAATTTTGCCTTAGAGTGTAAGGAGCTTTGCCCTAAAAAGAAAGCGTCGACAGCAGGAACATCTACCTACCTTTTTAGTTTGGCGAGCACTCGACGATACGAAGCACCTAGTCCTCTCTTGAGTATTGTGCATCTTCGTAGCAAGCAGCACCGACAGAACACGAAAGACAGCGCAAGCACAATTTTTAACAAGAACAAAAATCAAATATAAACGCTCCGCACACGGCCGTTGTGTTCTCAAGGCAGATTTCGCCATTTCTCTCTACTACCTGCTCTATAAACTTTTATGGTTTATAGCCGAGGTCGTGTTTCTCTCCCGCTGAGGTCAAGCAATCCGCATTTGCGCACCTCATTTTTTTTTTCACGAGTGAAAAAATATTGCTGCCCAGAAATATAACAGAAATATGTGTAAGTATAGCATACGCCAGCACTTACTGCGTACAATATCGTTTTACTTGAAAAAAAAACAGAAACTGTACACCGCGAAATTTGAAATGTCTGAGATCGCACGAAATTTGAAATATTTACTTGTTTTTTTAGTATTTCTGATAACGATACTTTGTTAACATATGCACATTGGTTATGTGGCTATGCTGGCTGATAAAAACACTGTTAATGTCGTTTTACTTAATTACAAATTACAGACAGGAAGCAAAATCGAACACAACGAAATAAGCCTACTCAAAATTGATTGACAAGCATATTTTAGATATATTTAGTGAAAAATTCTTTTAGAGAAAGTGTATAGTCAAAGATAGTTTTGACTTGCTTAAAGAAGCTTTCTGTCAAGAAAAGCAAGAAAACTTACCTTTAATGCAATGTAATAAAACTTCAAAATCCATAGCCCGTCATTAAAATTGGTAACACGTCTCAATCTTACACATTGTAAGGTTAATAAATTTTTGTAAAAATACAAAAGCTATTTTTTGTACCACAGTATTATTGGTTTGTACTACTTTGCGTTTAAGAACTTATGAATAATATATACAGTAGTGGACAATGTTTTGTTTGCAACGTTAGGCGCAATCTAGGCCGGGAGCTCTATATGTGTAAGCCAAATTTTGTTAAAGCTCTACAATCTGCGTACTACACCATGGGCTAGCGAGCTTTTAGCACATAGCTTCGTCAGTGCCACTCATAATGCGCCGAGGCCAAGGCAGCACGAGTGCCAGAACCAATGTAGAACTCAGGTTGAGCTGGGCGCTGCTAATATTCAGATATCCGCTACCTCGGTGGGGCTCCTAATGAGACCGTGATGTCTAACCAGGAGACCTCGAAAAGCTGTTGGCTCAGCTCATTGACCACGTTGCTCGCCAAGTTTTGTCAGGGACTGTACATCCTTACGGGTGCTCTTCAGCACCCACTAGCTGTAACGCTCTTTTTGCACCCTAGTTTACATACTTTTGAGGTGTGCACCCTTTTGGTTTTACTTGTAGGGTGCTGAGGCACGAATATGGTGCTCAATTGGTGTGCTGTAGGGTGTCGCTTTTTTTTCAACAGTCTTACGGGTCAGAATTGGTTTAGTGGGCTATCGGCCACCCAAACACACCTTTAGTCATCTGGACGCCAACTCACGCAAGACTAGTTGGTAACGAGACTGTCCATGTCTCAACCGGCGCTCTTGATTACGGGAACCTCATCGTCCTCCATCACCTGACAATTCAGAACATAATCCAGTCACCTCTTTTGCGAAATCATAGCGATGTACAAATGGAAGAGACTTTAATTTCCGGCCCTGGTGACGCGCTCTAATAAGGCGGACGAGTGCTGGCTGTTACGCCTTTACACAAACAGAGTATTGTGCCCAGCAATACTTAGGCATTTCCATCTGATCTTCTTCGGGGAATGTCCCACTGTGATAATCCGCTTCCGGATACTTTCCACATGGCGTGGGCATGGCTTTCTGACCCGATAGTCCCCTCAATCTCTTTACCTTGACCTCCCACCCGAGAGAGCTGGGAGGCTGTCCTGCTCGGCTGCTGGCCTTGGAGGGTAAAGAGCCCTCGTGGCCCGGGCGCGCGCCGCTGCGCAAGCCACAGGGGTACCAAACTAGGGACTTCTCCTAGAGCTTATACAGGGTCGGTCCTTAAGACAGCCCCTCTCTCTCTCTTACTTGTTAATAGCTTGAATAATTGTTTTTCATCACCACTGCACGCTCAGCACTTTACGCACCCGGAAGCCCTTTTCAAGCGTGACCTAAAGGTTCACAGCTTTGGTCACAGATGCAAGATTTGCGATCGTTTGGGGTTGCACAACAATCTGAGCATGAAAGGAAACATCAAGAAGCACTAGCCTACTACGTCGTGTACTCTTCGCGCAAGCAATGCATTCGCATTTTCTCACAATTCCTTTCGGGGAGGCGGGGCCTTTTTTTAATTAGACCACCACATGGTACAAATTTCGTCTGAATGCTTACAAAAAAATAACGACTCGGTGTAATTCTTGACTTTTTTCTCGTGAGGTATAGTGATTTCAGGAGACTAGAAATGTTTTCCCATAAAAGATACTCTCTGTACAGTAAGTGTGTATTGCTGAAATATTCGTATAGAGTTCAGTATTACCACTAACAATGCAAGCTTAAAACGTTTTGACGAAGTTCTTAGATACGTATTCGACATAAAAATTGCGCTAATATTATTCTGTTTCAATCCCCCTACAAAATCACTTTTACCTAATATGTGATCAAATTTATTATAGAAAGCAGGAATGGTACTTTGAAGTGAAATTTTCTCACCAACAACAATTGCACTACATTCTGGGATGTTCGGAAGGCCCCCCACGTGACCAAAATTTTCTCTCTCCGGATCTCACTGACAATGCAAAATTTTAAATGTAGGAAATTCTATAATTTTTTTCAAAGACGTCTGTGGCGGTCGGCAGAATAGCTGGAACGTTTGGAATGGAATGACACACCTGCTTTTAAGGGCGATGCCACAGGAGTACAAAGACATTTTTTGTCTGGCCGGTAAAGCAAAACGCAAAGGAGTAACGTATTACCAAATAACGTGCACCACCGCTGCCGCAACATCATGCGGTTCCAGCTATTGAGGATAAGCGACAACTGACCAACGAAAAATATATTTTTTGCAACATTCAAGAAGTGCCTTATTTTTTTAATGCGAAGCATTTATTAGTTAACTTCCGCGACTTTGAGCGTATCTATCTATCTATCTATCTATATATATATCTATCTATCTATCTATCTATCTATCTATCTATATATCTATCTATCTATCTATCTCACCGCCCACGACTTTTAGCTCTCCTAGCCGTTTCGATAATGGTATCAATACCAAACTTGGTATGGTATAATTTGACTCTATGAAAAACACATTTCACTAGTCACAACATAAAAATCATTAAATATATGTCATTAATGTCATGATTTACATGTCATGCTCCTGCAGCTCTTGCGGTGGTTTCGTTCACATCGCATGTTGCGAAACTGGTATGGTATGACAAGATTGCATGGCGAACACAAGCGACAGACCTTAATATGAAAATCATGACATGTGTAACACATGTCATGATTGTCGTGTCACATGTCGTGTAACAACATGACTACATGTCACGCTCATGATGCACTCCAACCGTTTCGCTAGCGTCACAAATATCAAATTTTGTATTACGGTACGTGAATGGAAGACGAAGGTGTGTGACTAGTGCAAACATGGCAAGCATGAGTTGCGTGTCATGTAACAACATGACTACATGCCACGCTCATGATGTGCTCGCGGCCGTTTCGCTGGCTTCACATATGCCAAATTTAGTACAACGTGACGCCAATGAATGACGAAGGTATGTGACTGGTGCAAACAATATAATCATGAGATGCGTGTCATGTGAGAACATGACTACATGCCACAGTCAAGTCACCAATATATTTCGACGTGACGCGGTGCGCGTGCTCACCGGCGTTCATTTCGTCGAGTCACGCCAGCGCTGCCACGCCAGGCGCCGGTCTTGCCACATACCCGCAGGCGCGCCCCGCGCTGCGGTGCTTTGACGCATGCGCATTTCAGCACGTCCGCCGCCCTCCTTCACAAAATAAGAGAGTCGCAGTGTTACCCGCGTAACGCATCGGCGCGAAAGACAGCATGTTACATTTCGCGCTGGTTGCCATCGGGCCGCACCGACAGACGCTGGTCGCATCTCGCGTCAGACTACAGCGCGCTCGCGTTTTGCTAACGTAGCGCTGCTGTGCCCAGCGTGCGTGCGCGTCAACGCTACATTGGAGTATTTTGGGCCCTTCATGATGCGCTCATGGCCATTTTGCTAGTTTCACATGTACCAAATTTTGTGTTACGTGACATCAAGGAATGGCGAAATATATGACTGGTGCAAACTATATAATCCTGACACGCGTGTCATGTAAGAACATGACAACATACCACGCTCATAGCGCACTCGCGGCCGTTTCCCTACCTTCACATATAATAATTTTGGTATCACGTGACGGGAATACATGACGAAGGTAAACGACACATCTAAACATGATAATCATGATACGGAAGTCAAGTAGCGCATCGTTTACCTCCCCCTCGTAACGTTTTGCTTATTTAAAGTGACATATCAGCATTTCTCATTCATGCTTCGCATATCATCCATTCCCACTGTACGTGGGATCTGCCAATTTTTTCAGTATTTTTTTCGAAAATGGCACCAATTCCATGCAAATACCTTGCTGACGAAGCTTCGGGACATGAATCTAAAACAAATAAATGTTCGTAGGTCACACGATAGATTCCAGGTGGACGGCGATCGATTTCGGCTGGGCGGCTATGTTTTCCCGGTGTGGCCTGTGCATGAGCTTCTCAGCAGTGCGTGGTTGCTAGCGGCATTGGTAAACAGATGCCCAACTCGGATACATAAAAGTAGCATACACCATAACTCTAGTTTAGCGATGCCTCGCATTTTCATTGATAGCGTCGCATGGTCAGCGCAGTGTAGCACCTGTAAACGCTGCGATCTCTAGAATTGCGTACCTATTCATTTTCTAAGTGAGGAAACACACTCCCTAATACTCATTAAGTGTTGAAATATGAGTATATTTGGTTTTGATTGACAATGTCCACAAGTATGATCACCGCTACCAGGCCAAGATGGGTGGACGTAGATCACGGGCTTGAACTTTCACCAGGTGGCTGAATTGTTGGACACGCACACCAGCAAAGAAACTGAAAGAGCAACATCTGTGTTGAAGTATCCCAAAAAAACTATCGTCTTAAAAATCGAGGATGCACCATAGTCATGTCACACCATGGCTTGCATGCACTTTGTTTATTGCCGTGCAACACTTACAGAACTAACGCCGTTCCCTCTGCCATTGTTTAGTAAACGTATTGAGTTACCATTGAAGTTCCACCGATCCTGAAAGGAACGGTGGCGTTCTTCGTTCGAAGGAAATAGTTCCCGGAATATTCGGAACGCTGTTGCGTACACCACTGCTTTCTAGCGCTCCACTGGTTAACCATCTGTACGAAGTACCATTGGTGGGCGAATGTTCGTCGCAGTGCCACCTTTATTGCTTATTATGGCAATGCATGTGGCCGACCTTGCACCCCCCTCATAGACTACTTCGTGCACATGCCTATGCAAAATGCTTCTGCGATGACTTTTTTTTATTTCTCTCGTGAGCAGCACGGCGCAAAGGCAGTTGGCCGCAACGTAATGGCGACACGTCTAGGAGGGGGTCTTTTGACGTTGAAACGTCGACTGCCCTTGACTTGCAGCTGAGTAAAACGCTAATTATCTAAGCTTCATGTGCCACGTGTGCTCTCACATAACCACTTCATGCCATAATCTCATCTAGCTGATCACGAGAGCATGTCTTGAAAACCCCGACAAACTTTTCTTTCACATCCTGCAGATGCGCTCTCTCCTTGTGCAGCCTCGCCTGTTGGCACAGTGTAGTGACCACTCCGCCCATGAACGGCTTTGTGTAGCAATCATCTTTTCTTTCCCTCCAATGGTTAGGACAGAATTTTTCCGGCCGTAAAAACTAGAGGTACCTGCAAGCCAACTTACAGGCCAGAATATGTGACCTATGGCCGCGTCATATGCAGCCGCCTTTTGCTGCTTATCTTCTGTCTTTATATTTTGTGACGAAGCTATTACGGCGAGCCAGCTCACGCTACCTACCAATCTACGCTCAAAAACCATCGAGCACCTCACGATGGCTTCTGAAAGAAGAGTCCAATGGCACGTATTGCTACTTTAGCGTGAGCCCACCTGAAGGGTATATGGGTCTTGCGCACGCGAATATTTTCCCTCCTCTATTTACTTCTGGCTTTTCTAGTGTTGCAGAAAGCATCTCTTTTTCGAGAAAGCTGTGATTCTACTTTTTTGGCTTTCGGATGTATACACATTATTGGTGTATTCCTCTAGTCCAGTGGCAACTACCTGCTCGCAACGTTCCGGTGCCAGGCCAACACATCGAGGCTCGAGGTCAAGATTCGAACCATCGAGGGCCAGCAGGGCGTCTTGCGGGCCTACGTCACCGCGCATCTTCAGCCCAAGTGCAGCCGTCGGCGAGAGTACCAGATACGACCCCTCTCTCTGCACCGGCGGACACACTCGCTGCTGGAGGATGACAGGTACTTCTACCGGGTAGAACGAATTCATACCAGCTGCGGCGAAACCTAGTCGTAGCGTCAAACAATAGGATCAAAAGGATCGTGTATAAGAATTATGTTTAAGAAGGTAAGACGTCTATCGCACGACAGCTTTTTCAAATGGTCGTTTCACCAACTACTCGAATATATATGCGCTACGCGAACACCTAAACACTTACAGGTAATCGAGCGTTGTTTAACCCCGAACTAATACACTTAGGCATAGTATTCATTTAGTCAAAAAGTAATATCTGGCCTTCGTGTCTATACTTTTACTTTAAAAGCAGTTCTGAAGGTCACAGGTTAAACTTTGGTCGCCAGTGCATCCTGGTAAGGCCACAATGTGGGCGCAAATACTGCCGTTACAAATACACCTCGTAACGCTTGACTCCAAGCCAGGACAGAATATTCTATTGCTCGCCGACTGCTTCGCATGAAACCAAGTCCTATAATCTGCTAAATATTTCATCAGCTAATTCTCGAAACGACAGTGGAAGCGCGCATGTTAATACTGTGAGTTATAAACAGGAGGCTCACCAATTTTTTAATTAGTAATTATGGTGCTGAACTGCTCACCTCAAGGAATCAAATACCGGCTGTCTGTTCGCGGGAGGTGAAAATGCTAGAGGCACGCAATTTAGCTGGACGTACGTTAAAGAAGCCCAAGTGCCCCGAATCCCCCGAGCCCTCCAATACCCTGATAATGTTTTTCCAAGAAATATACTTTCTTAGCGTTTCAGAAAGAGGTCAGACAGGACAGATCGCACACCTCCTATGTGTGCGCTATGTCCTAAACGACCTCTTAATGAAACGTTCCCCTGCGCATTAAGAATGTACATTTCTTGCGAAACACAATACCAACCAGCCCAAGTAGCCACCCTTTTGTTGATAAAGGTGTTGTGGCTTTGGGACGTTTAACCACAAGAAATATTATTTTTAGAATCCGCATAAATGTCAAGAGTCTACTTGGTTGCACAGAAGTTGGAAGGGATGTGCCACTCAAGAGAATGCGTGAACACCACAATGATTAAGTCAAGCAGTGACGAAAATTGCGTTCAAAATGTTCTCACATATCACGTAACGCCATAACACATAACGATAGTTAGGGGAAGCACAGTTTGGATTGTGCAATGCTTGTTTTCATGAAGCGGCGAGCGTTGTGTTCTAACACAGCCTTCGAATATTTGCGTAGGTGCATGAACGTGCTCAAGCTGCGCGGATCATTCAGCATGGCGGAGATGCATGCTTGGCTGGTGCTCAGCCTCCCAGAAGTGGCTGAGCGGCCTCCAGCTGGAGACTCAGCCACTCTTCGCTTCGTGTCCACCTTCCTTGGCACTTTGCTGATATGTTTCTACAGGTAAGCTCAAGCCGAGCTTAGTGTCAGCCTAGCAGGTGAGAAAGTGCTCAAACGATATTGCATCTCGTCTCTAATTGCTCCAGTTCAATCTTTCGAGGTTGTAACGATGAACAGTGAGCATGGACTGCCGCCACTGCTTTGGCCTGCCTTCACTACAGACCCTTAACGTCAAAGGAGTCAGTGCTTGAGTGCCCACATCTTCGCAAAAAAGTCTCACAAGGCCTTGTTGAACATTTTGTGTGGCCTATTAAGCCCCTCTCTTGTTAATTTTCGTTTTCGCACGCCTCTCCGCTTTCCTTCCCTTAAGTCTTTCCCGGTAGCAAACCGAATACGGGTTGACCAGCCTGTCTTTTTCGCATTTTATGATCACAAAAACATTCTCCATGAAGTAAACTTTCTTTTTGGAATTTCTTAAGCGATGCGTAAGCGCTTAGGCGAACAGTACGGAATGAAGGGGGCTCGGGCTCCCACCAAACTGCTTCATGGGGGACCGGAATGTTGTTTGGCTTAGGACAGTTGGCCGTCTTGTCTGGCACAATTTACAGGTACTGTTTCTGCCCACTTCATTTACCCACGAGTGTTCAAGAGCTCGTTTCGTGGTAATTCTGGTGACGGTGGTAGCGCTAGCGTTATCCGATAGTCGCATGACCGAAAAATGAGGATGGGAATGGAATGGACTATAAAATATTCTATTTGATTGAGAATTAAGCCTTGGCCATCTGCATAGCAAGCTGTTCTTGTGCCACAGGTTGACGCTGTGGCATGAAAGTATTGCGGAACAAACAAAAAAACTTTTGTGAAGGTCTTGTGTGGGGGAGCAGCCTCTTTAACGCAAGTAATTTTGTGTGACAGAAGTGGAGAGTCGCACCGGGCCTCGTACATTGCGCCATGAGAGAGCCTTTAAAAGGCGCACCGATTACAAAGTGTTCAGACATATTTAACTGTCGTCGGCTGCAAACGCTGTAACGAAGTGGGCAGCTGCGTAGGTTCGTGTGCTGCCATGCGCACGCGCCCTTCGCTGATTGGCGAAAGAAACATTATGCCGCAGTGGGCAACTGTGCTTGCAGCAAACTTGAAACGGATGAGGCCATTCGTTTGCTTAGGCCACGGTTGAGGCCTGCGCCGAGAAGCGCAGCAATTGAGAAGTCGAGATTAGGCAGAAGGTGAAGCTCGAGAAGGCGGAGCTGTGCGGTCAAATGGGTTGCAGAAATACGCATTTAACCTCTCCCCCACGCTCTTCCACAATAACGTCAGGCCTCCTACTACCATTGCGGACAGCATTTTGCGCAAGCATACGGACACACACAAAAAAAAGAGCACGCACTGCACCTGTCTGTACTCCAACGCCCGGTTCGTCTAAGCTCTACAACCCGTTTTGCCAAGCTACCCGACCCTCGCTTCTTTACGCATTTCTCGCCACTGGTCTCTTCAGCTCCTTTCCTCCTTCTCTTTTTTTTCCTGAAAGAAAAATGAACCCCGTAGGGTTTAATATTTCAGACACCACTTATACAATGAGAAAAATTTCACCATAATCAGTGCGTACGTATATCCGTTCGAAATGTCTGTATCAAACAAATTGTTCTAGCTAATTTCACTACATATATAAAGAATTAACGCTGATTTCAGCTATTCATGTTTTATTGGTACAGCTGACATGATAGACTGAAATAATTAATACGCAGTGGTACACCTCGACCCGGCGTTTTTATATATGGAAAGCGGACAAATATTACTTATTTGTATGATGACAATACCAAAAGATTTTTATCGTGATAGGTTTGTTCATAACTGTCATTAATTTTTTATATAATCAACCCACAACCATGGCATTTTTCAGTATTGTATATTGAATAAGCGCTCCAAACATTACAGTGGTGTAAATAAAATTACCGAAGTTATGTTAAGAAAAAGACTCGTGGCCTAAACAATGCATTATCGGAATTTCCGCTGACGTTTACTGATGCCCTGTAAAATCTCCTTATTATTGATAACCTGTCTGCTCATAAACCCAACATTACGTATCTGAGCACTACCTGGCAAGAACAACACAGGTAATTGAAGAGGAGCTCAATCACCTCTTTCGCACCGCACAAGCAACCATGGAGTCACTCACCCCTCACGACTGGACGCGCCCCGTGCCGCTGATTTTGCCAATCATGCATGGACGAACACGGCATGGATCACACGGTTGTTGTCGCGGCTCCCGAACGCCATTACGCTATGCGGTGGTCTAAACCTCTTTGATTCGTGTACGCTGGAAGCAAGAAGATGCAGTTGTGCTGGCAAGCTGCTGCCTTGTAATTTATGCAGAGCAAAAAAAATCGCCGACGCCAGCGGTGTTGGTGGGTTTCTCTTGCTCTGCAAGACCGCGACAAGCTTGGCCACCTCTTCCGCAAAATAGGGACGTGAAATAGGCAGAGAATGGGTGAAACTTCTGTTGCGCACAACATTCAGTCACATGCACTGCAACATGACAAGTGAGTAGGGCTCGCCCGCCACTTTTCGAAATTCCTTCACCAGCGCTCGTAATGGTCTGTGGGGACAGATTTGGCGGCAGTCGCCGCAAAAATCGGTCCGAGAGCGATTGGCGCAGAGAGGGCCCTTTCAACGGATCTTGCTGCCGCCGAACCGGATTCAGCGCACTATCGGCGGCCGGAATGCTCAGTGTGAACGCGCCATCAGAGTGTAGTGGGCGCATCGATTCCCGATTCCACTGAGCTGGGTATATTACAGCGAAAACGGTTATGAGATCACAACTCGGGTCTCGCGCAGTTGTCCATCGCCGCCGCCGCCGCCAGTGTCCGTCACCACATCACGTGAAATTAGCAAAATGCACTAGTGCCAATGATATAGTCAGGCTCGAGCCCAGGTCCACTTGGTGCCAGCCTAGTATTCTACCACTAAGCTACCCCGTGCTTCGGACTTGTTAGCAAACTTGCCCTAGGCAGGCTTGATGCCGGGAAAGCAATCACGTTATTATGAGTAACAAAGCGTTTTAGAACAGCAAACGAACAACCAGGCGTCACACAATGTTGTTGTTGTTGTTGTTGTTATCCTATTGTAAGTGGCGCATACCTACTGTGGGGGATTGGCCAAGAATCGAGTGGTTTCAAAATTTACTGTTCAGATTTTTAATGATGGAGGTTTAACAGAAAGATTACCGATAGGCTAGGAAAGTGTGTTGCTTAATGTAATGCATGTAAATATTTACATAAACGAATTTATTCTTAGAATAGAGCACTAATATGATTTTATACGTATATAATTATGTGGACCTGTTAGGATAATGAAACTGGTTAATTATTCAACGTATTAGTTTCATCAATATAGTCCCGGATGGCCGCGCATACTGTCGCATTAGAGAAACCAGAAATGGAAGCTCCAAAAGACAAAATGACAGGCAGAGATAAGTCCATACCAATACCACGTAAAGGTATTTCTAATAGGGTTTTTCGTAATGTGTTAAACCGCCTGCAGGTCAAAAAGAAATGGTTTATTGTTTCCAGTTCATCACAGAATGCACACAGTGGCGAAGGTGCCTGAGCAGACCTGTGTTTATAGAAATTTAGATTTGGTACCCGGCAACGCAGCCTTGTGATAGCTACTTCTTGTTTTCGAGTGCGGCAAAAGTCTCTTCGCCAGGGATATAATAAATGGCGATATTCTGTAGAGTTTGTTAGTGCTGAACCTTTAAAGACTTGCATAAGCGTACGTCTGCGGAATCGAGCAGCAGTCACACAAGCGGATGATGGACAGAGTGGTAGAATTGTTTCGCTGATTGACGACTTAGCTAAGGAATCGGCTATTTCATTTAGAAACAAACCTTTATGCCCAGGCACCCAAACTAATCGTACTTTTCTCAAATGCGCAGGTACTAGAGCACGGAACGCCTTTGTTACTTGATTATCAGCACCAACAGAAACTGCCACACAGAGAGATAGGGAATCTGTTATTATGACAGCTGATGTAATTGCTGTATCTAACTTGCGTAAGGCGAGCACCACTGCCAGAAACTCAGCCACAAAAAACGGGTTTGAAATCGGGTAGTCGAAGGGAATAAATCCAATTTAAAATCGGGCTGAATATACCAACCCCTGACTTTTCGTCGTATTGCGATGCGTCTCTAGCAATAATAACGTTCGTTGTAATACGGCGCAGGTGATCTTGTAGTAAACCATCCAAAATAATATGGAGAAGTAATTTGGCATTATTATGAAAAATGTCGTCGAATTGAATTTCCACCGGGGCTAAATTATCACGACTCGGCATGACGTCGTTTATACGTACGTTTGGAGACTCCAGTAAATTTTGCACAAATATAGTTTGTGGCGTGTGAAATCGCGGCCATCCAGCAGAAAAAAAATGATTCCGGGGTGGAAATAAAGGCTGTTTCTGAATGTCGTAATGGTGATTCATAAATTCTTAAGAATGTCTGAACAGTCAGAAGGCGAATTCTACAAGAAAGCGGAGGGACCCTCGATTCGAGATACAACACATTGTTGGCAACTGTTTTAGGAAGGCCAAGGCATAAGCGCTAAGCTTCTTTTCCAGAAGAATTAGAGGCCGCAACTTGTAAGCTGGAACTCCAGAAAAAAGTACACATCCAAATTCCAAAATGGGACGAACGTACATGCGATATATCATTAGTGTCTCTTCTCATACCTATGCGGTAGTCGCTTAGCCTACGTAATATGCCAACGGCACGCACTCCTTTTCCGGCGATATATTCGATATGAGGTCGCCAGTTAAGCGACGTGTGATAAATTACTCCAAGGTATTTAACAGATTCCAGCTGTGGTATGTCCTCATGGTGGTAAGACAGAGAGATGTTCACAGGGTAATGCAGCGGGAAAACAAGGAGGGCACATTTACTCGGATTAAGTAAAAAGCTGTTGCCATCGAGCCAGCTCTCCAATATATTAAGGTAAGTCTGCAGCCGTTCATATAAGGTCTGAATGTTATCTGCCATTGCAAAAAATGCGATATCGTCTGCATAAACAAAAGTTGTTATATCCTTTTTACGTGGAATGGTGCTCATTAGTAAATTAAATAGCACCAGGGAAAGCACCGAGCCTTGCGGTACTCCTCTCGTTTGAGTATGAGTAGATGATGAAAACCCATCTTTAAAACAATAAAATTTTCTGTCTGCATGAAAATTGTGAACCCGCGCTACTATGTATGATGGAAAATCAAGGTATTCTAATCAATCTATCAAAATAGAGTGCTCCACGGTATCATATGCTTTAGCGATGTCTAGGGTAACTAAGGCTGCATATTTTTTATGCAGCCGAGCTAATTGAAGCCGACTCTCTAAATCAACTTGGGCATCCCAAATCGAACAACCAGCCCTGAACCCAATTTGACAAGGACTTAGAATTGACCTCATGGTAATAATTTCATTAATTCGTATATTGATGATTCTTTCAACCAATTTCACTAAGCTTGATGTCAGTGCGATCGGCCTTATGTTATCCAACGTGTATGCATCATTTTCGTTTTTTAGCAACAATACAATTTTGGAAAGTTTCCATTCTGGAGGTATCCATGCGTTTCCTAACAAATAATTCACCAGTTCTAGCAAAATATTAGGCGATTCCTGCAGTAAACATTTCAACATAGAGTTCGTAATCCCATCTGGTCCGGGAGCCGTCCGCGGTAAGCATAATACTGTCTGACTCAATTCAGCTAAAGAAACTTCTGGAAATTCATTCAAGTTTACCAGAACGGACTGAGTAGCCAAAAAATTAGCAGTGAAGCGGCGTTCTAAACCTTGCGCTATGTCTTCTAGAGAGGTGTTCATTTCTTCCGGCGTCAAGACACATGACTGCAACGTTAAAGGTGCTGGCAGTACTTTTCTTGTCCGAAGATAAGCGAACAAAGCACGCTTAATTTTAGATTTAGAAAAATAATCAAAATGTCTACTGTCGTATTCTTCTTTCGCGCGGTTCACTGTACGCTTAAATATGCCAGCAAGGAATTGACAGCCCTTCCAGTTTGTTGGGCTCTGATTAAGAAGTTTTTTTTTTCCAGGCGGCTTTTCGTCTCCTATAATCGCGCGTACACTAATCATTCCACCAACGAGAGGAGGATCGTTTATTGGATGGAATAGAAAATTCGGAATTTTTTCTAGATCCCTCCAGCATTGAACCAATCGTAGATGCAATCTCCTTAGTACTGGCATTTCCAAGCTTGGAAATGGCAGAACGAAGGCAGGTTTGAAATTTGCTATGGTTGATGTATGTGCGTTTTGGCTGATCTAAAGTTATTGTTGGACAAGTAATGTCAAAAACTACAGGAAGATGGTCGCTGTTAGTTGCCGAATCCAGAACAGCCCATGAGAAAACCTTGATTGCATTGGAGCAAAACGTTAAATGTAATACTGAACTAGTTTGACCTCGGACAAATGTTACATGACCTTTATTCAGACAGGAGAGGTTGTGATCAATAGTCCATTCCCACAGTCGCCTACCACAAGAATCTGTCTTTATACCCCAAGACAAATGATGTGAATTAAAGTCTCCTGTGAGTACAACTTCCTTTCTACATGCTACCAAAACGCCTTCAAGATAACGCGTACTTTGCACACCGGAGGGGAAGTAACAATTTACAATTGAAAAATAATGGTATCCGGGGAGACAAAAGTCTAATGCTAATATTTCACAATCCAAGTCTAACATTCTGAAAGAAATTTTCGCCCTATGGCATAATTTACTTGATACAAGGATCATTAAACCACCACCACGTGATGGGCGATCTAATCGAAAAGAACGAAAACCTGCAAGATGAAACTTTTTATCTGGTGTGAGCCAAGTTTCTTGGAGAATTATAATATCAAGATTAAAATTATTGCAAAAGTATTGTAAGTCGGTTGAGGCTGAGAATATAGAACGGCAGTTCCACTGTAGTACCCTCAACTGACCTATGGTGTTGAGCGCACCACAGAGGCGCATGTCGCGCCCTTGTTAGCATCTTCACGCGAAATAGCTGATTCATTCCGTTTAGATTTGGACTTGAGATTGGTGAAGATAGGGGATCTGGTACGTTTATTAGTTCGTATATCGAGTTCCATATCTGTAGCAGTACTTGTGCTCGGCTGAGGCGAATGTCGGTCCAAGTGCACCTGTGTTCCTGACTGCTTAGCCTTGCCTGCAGATGCAGAAAGTTCGTCCAACACTACATTGCGTAGCTGTGTGGCATCGCTGGTAATGTCTAATACTGCTGGTCCTGTACTAGTCTTCACTGGTTGTCCAATCTGACTTGAAAGAATTTGCACCAAACAGTCGGAAAGGTTAGATATGAGTTTATTCATTGCCTTACTCACTGCTTTTTCCACAGCAGTTTCAATAGCCTGCGATAGGTTGGAGTCCATACTGGAAATGCAGTCCAAAAGCCCTGTCTCTAACTATGTCAATGGCTTCCCTTCGAGAAGAGCGGCGGCGGTCAATAACTTCAAGGATTTGAACCTCCCGTGAATGAGCGGGACAGTCAGAGTTGTCGGCGCAGTGACTGCCCCCACAGAGACAACACTTTTCCGCTGTTGCAGTACACTTGCTTCAAGTTTGGCTCTCTCCGCAGGTGCTACAACGAACGTTAGATTTACATCCTCCCGCACTGTGGCCGAATCTCCAGCAGTTCTTGCATTGAATCGGACGAGAAGCGAGGGGTTCTACTCGGAAGATCAGTGGCCATAATTTTATTTCTGACGGGCATTTTGTGCCCACAAATGTCGCGATGACAGATTCGGTTGGTACCCTCTCGTTGTCGACTAGGCGATTACACCGGTAAATTGAAATTACGCCTGCTCCATAGAGCCTGTCTAGAGTCTCAGCTGGACTCAGCTTGGAGTCGACTCCCCGTACAAGGCCTTTGGTACATGCAAGGTGAGGTGGAATAAAAGCACTCACCGGGGTAGCAGCAAAGGAGGTGCATTTAAGAAGATCCTGCACGCAGGTCTGATCCGGCGACCTACACACGATACCTCCTCGCCCAAATGGGCGCACATCTGTGATGGTCTGGAAATGATTTGAAGTTGTCTTAAGTTCCTTTTGAACCGCCTGAGGGTTTGTTAGTCTGATGAAGCCTCCATTTGTAGGTACCAGTGCCACGGGAATACTGTCGATACCACAGCGGAAAAAGGAGTCTAGTGGTAATTCATTAGACGGCAGGGACGCTGACCAGGCGGATCGCGCCTGGCCAGGAGAAGTAGTCGACATGAGCGCTAGAGATACGGTTAGACTCAGAAACAGGTAAACTATAAAATCGCACTTCAAGACAGAAAGTTAAAACCACTCAATCCTCAGCCAAGAACACCCGAGTAGGTTGAGCACGGCCAAGCCAAGCTCCGAAGCTTGCGTGTCCCAAAGAGCCTTCTACCAGAGAGGACGGTTATCAATGTTCGAGCGTTCGGCAGCGCGCGTGCAGCCGCCCCATGACGCGAGTCTCTCGATTTATCCGTTTCGACCGCGAGCCTCGTACTGCATGCCGCCACGTGCACCGTCTTCTTCACACAATGCGAGTAGTATAAGGAGGGGGTCGTCCAATGCTCCAACCCACTACAAAAGCTTATTCATGATCACCTATAAACTGTGGCGCATACCCACTTCGTACTCAGCCACTGCATGAACGATTGGCACAAAATTCGTCGCCATAGTTTAGCAGATACCACGCTTCTCACAAGAATGACAAAAAATAGCATAGCGAGTGCCGTCCTACTACCCTAAATTTTTATTATTAATGCCAAAGTGGGCATAAAGCCACTCTTCTCCACGCTTCTCAGAAGAATGACGAAAAATAGCATAGCAAATGCCGTACTACCACCCTAAATCTTTATTATAATGCCAAAGTGCGCATAAAGCCACGCTTCTCTACGCTTCTCCGAAGAATGACGAAAAATATCATGGTGAATGCCATCCTACTACCCTAAATTTTTATTAATAATGCCAAAGTGGGCATAAAGCAAGTGTGCTTGCAGCAGTTATCTATAAGTGTTTAACAAAAGCTCTGAAAGGCCGCTCTTCCAGCTTTCACTATGTTTGTTCAGTGCCTTCCACGCAGGCCTGGCGCATTTTTTACAGTATGGCTATACCGGCCTGTTGTGCCTTGTGCAAGCAGAGGAATCCCCCGTGCGAACTCTGACATATTAATTTTTAGGCACTCACACGGCATTTAGAGCCTAACGTTCATCTTATTCGGGGCCCATAATCAGTAAGATTTCCTTCATTTTATGCAGCAGCTGTCGCATTTTTTCGCCATATTCAGTCGACTTGTCCTGAGGTAGATGATTGACAATCCTATCGTTCACACGACAGCCGCTTTCTTGCTCTCGTTAGTTCCTCCGGCATGCCGCACCTGCTCAAGCCGTGTGTCTTGAAGCTCACTGACTGCATCATTTATTCATGGCCACACTCCTAAAAAATTGGAGTGATGTTCCCTCCATTTAGGGAGAAACGGTGATGTCCCCAAAGTTCCGCCTTAAATAGAGAAAAGTTGCTCCTTTTGCCACGAAGAAACATGTTTCTCCCTATGACAATCAATATAGCTGACCTCAGGTTAGCCAAGTGAGTAGGCTTAGCAAATGCATCGATTTCCGACTGATAAAGAGTACACGGAAGTGAGAGTTACAAAAAAACTTGGCAGATACCACGTATACAGTGGGAATCAATGATATGCGAAGCACGAATGAGAAATGTTGATGTGTTGCTTTAAAATGAGCACAACATTACGAGGTGGAGGTAAATAATACCGTACATGACTTCCGTGCCATGATAATTAAGTTTTAATGCGTCGTTTACCTTCGTCATCTATTCCTGTCACGTGATATCAAATTTAGTATATGGGGAGCTAGCAAAACGGCCGCGAGCACGCTATGTGCGTGGTATGTCGTCATGTTCTCACATGACACACGTGTCAGGATTATCATGTTTGCACCAGTCATACATTTCGTCATTCATTCACGGAACATCATTCACGTAACACCAAATTTGGTATATGTGGAACTAGCAAAACGGCTGCGAGCACATCATGAAGGGCCCAATATACTCCAATGTAGTGTTAACGTGCGTGCACGCTGGGCACAGCGACGCTACGTTAGCAAAACGCGAGCACTATATAGTCTGACGCGAGGCGTGACCAGCGTCCATCAGCGCGGCCCGACGGCAAGCAGTGGGAAATGCGACATGCTGCTAGAGTGTACTAGAAGGTAATGCTGCATTTCGCGCCGATGCGTTACCCAGTCAACATTGTGCCGGCCTGTTTTAATTACGGAGGGACGCCGGATGCGCTGAAACGCGCATGCGTCCATGCAACGCAGCGCGGCACGCGCCTGGGACTCCGCTCTTCGGTTGCCGCAATAACGGAGACTACTGTGTTCGCAAAAACGGCGCAAAAAAGCGACGACTGGCGTTCTTCCTCCAGAGTCGTCTCAACAACACTGGCGGCTGGTCCTGCATCACGGCGTGTAAGTTGCCTCGCGACTAGGTGGGAGCGCTCGTTGTGGTTGGGCTGGGTCGTCGGGTGTCTTCTACCGACGGGTGGTTGGTTGGACGAGTCGGTAATGATCCATAATGTGCTGCGAAAACAACAGACTTCTACCTTCGGCATTGCTGCTGTTGCGTTCACGGCTGTTGGAGGGGCTAGCTGCTATGTGCCCCTGTGTGCGGGGAACCAGTTGAGGGCTTTGTCCATAATCATGCCTGAAGCGACGTCTCCGGTCCTGTCGTTGAGTACGCGAGCCGCCTCTACAGACACCCAAGCTTCAGTATAGTTCCGAATTGGTGATTTAGAGTCACTAATTATCAGGGTACCGTCTGCACCACCGTGGAATACTGATAAATCTATGGCGATCTCTTCTGTAGCTTCGGCCGACAGCAGCCTTGTCGATGCCGAGACCCGGAGCTTACCTCATGGATACCTCATGGACCATCATGGATAGGGCAGGCGCTGCCGTCGACATTCGGAGTTGTCGTTGATGTTACCACTGAAGCTGCTGTTGTTGTAGCTCTAGTACAGGGGATGGTGTTTGTGCCTAAAGTTCGTCTCGCTCGTTCCGTTGTTGCGGCGGTAGTAGCAGTCCGCTCTCGCGTTTATCGCCGGGGGACGCTGATATCCAGCCTCATCGACGAAGAGGACACCCTCTCGCCTTCCGCGTTCTTTCAAGATCGCTACCGCCCTGCATTAGGCCGTATCAAGAAGTGGACGGGATGCATGTTCCTGGGGATGTTTTTTCAGGATGGCATCTCTGACTTCGGGTAACAATACTTCCTTCAGGCCCTGTGCCACGTGATATTTAATTACTAGGAGGCCGAGAATGCGTCTGTCTGTTTTGGTGCCAGATGACCTCTCGATTTCTGTGCGATCCTCTGCGCCTCGGCGATCTCGTTGAGCGTGTTGTGCAAGCCCAGCTCAAGAAGCCTATGGGTTTTCTTGTACCGGGGCACACCCAGGGCTGTCTTGGACGCCTTAGGAATCGCCATGTTTAGCTTACTGGTTTTGCTCCTGCTCCAGTCGGCGTACGTGGCGACGTAGACTATGTGGCTCAGCGCGTACGCATGTATTACCTTCGTTACGTTATGTTCCTTCATCTCTTTCCTTTTCTTCGCTACCCGCAGGACAATGTGCGTGGCGGCGGGCACTTTCTTCTGCAGTCGCGCAACCTGCTTGCGGTTGCCACCGTTCTCTTCCAGCCACAAGCCGAGCACTCGTATCTTGGACACCATCAGTATTTCGGCCCTCTACCTCATCGGGACGTAGATGCCCAAACGACGGGCGTCCACTACCGCCTGTGCGTGAGGTCCTCAGTTGCGTGGCCTATAGAGCAGGATTTCCGATTTATCGGGAGAGTAAACGAGTCCCGTGCCCTCTAGGTGCTACTCCACCTCCTAGATGGCCCATTGAATTCTGTCTTGCATTTCCCCGATACTCTTAGTCTCCGGGGTCCACATGGTCACGTCGTCTACGTAGATAGTACGATAGATGCCCTCTGTCGCATCCAGACGCTCAGGTAGCCCAATCACGAAAAGACGGAACATTATAGGGCAGAGCAAATAACCCTGCGGCATACCCGCATCCCCCGTGCCAACCGTGCGCGGTGGGGCCCCGTCGATCTTGAGCGTCGCCTTGTGTCGATTCAGGATGCTGCTGACGTACCGATGGAACCTAGCACCGAGATCAAGTCGGGCGATCTCATCCAAAATGGCCATCTGTTTTACGGTGTGGAAGCCGCTTTTAAGGTGTAATCCGAGCAGAGCGCTCACGTGCCTGTTTGGGGCATTTGTGACCTATTCCTTGATCTGCAACATGGCATCCTGCGTGAAAAGCTCCTGCGAAAACCGATGAGTGAATGTCAAAGGCGTCCTGCTTCTCGAGGACTGTCGCCAACCTGTTGCGGCAGGCGTGCTCCATGGCTTTCCCGACAGAGTACGTCAGAGAGATCGGCCTCATGTTTCAAGTTTCGAAGCTCAAGCTGTTTACCTGGCTTGGGTATGAGTATCATGTGCGTGGTCTTCCACTCTTGCAGAACGTGACCTTCCTTCTAGCCCGCATTTATGAACTGCCATAGCTTCTCAATGGAATCATCGTTCAGGTTCCTCGGAATTCGGTTCGTGATCTGGTCAGGATCGGGGGCCGACTTTGTCTTCAGGGGCTGAAGGACCACTCTGATGTCCTGTACGGAAAAATCCGCGTCTAGTTCCTCGTTGGGAGCACCCCTGCACTTAAGTGACTCTTACCTGAGGAGCGAGTGAGGTGGGCCTACACGATCGCCTCCACGAACACCTCCGGATGGTTTTTCTACTTATTTTGCAGCTTGTCCATCTGCACACGAGTTGCCGTTTTGGTGCTGGTCGGGTCCGGAAAGTGCCTGAGAACCTTCCAAGTGCGATCTGTGCTCATGTTTTCGTCCATCATGTGGCACAACTTCTGCCATTTCTGCTCGCACAGTCATGCGTAGTGAGCCTGTCTCTCTCGGTTAATATCAGCAATTTTCTTGCATATCTTCCTGTTCAGTTTCTGCTTACTCGCTTTTTGTTGCAAGGATTTCTTGGCCTCTGCGAGATGCGCCAGCTGGCTATCCAATCTGGTCGGTTCTGAAGCGCCATCGTCGATGCCTCCATGGGGCCTGTATCAACTTTTTTAAAGCTTCCTGTCGCCAGTCTGTCAACTCAATTTCTTTTGCAGCTCTGTCAACGACTGTGAGTGGTCCCCTGCACCATTCTTCCATATCTTCGATCAGGCTCTCCTGCTTCTCTCGTTCTCTGTTATCTCGAAACTTGTCCCACTCTACGATCTTGGCCTCTCGGCTGCCGTCCACCTCACTTTCGGCCTCTCCCGAAGTCCGTGACAAGACTCTGTAGTCACTACCCAGGTCCTCGAAGGAGTTCAACCAAGCAATCGTATCCGCATCCGACAAAACGAACAGATCTGGCGACGTGTCGCGCTACGCGCCCTCTCCCATCCATGTGTGCGACGCTGGTTCATTAAGCTCAACCAGGCCGAGCTCGTCTATCAGTCCGGCTAGTTTCTTATCTTTCGGTGAGTCGGCTCCGGTCATCCTAGTCGAAAAGAAAGACGAAACGCTACGCTTTTGCGTCTATTACCGGAAGCTGAAGAGCGTGACAAAAAAGGGCGTGTACCCACTGCCACGCATCATGCACTTGTTAGACAGATTACGCCGCGTCCGCTATTTTTCGTATATGAATTTAAAAAGCAGGTACTGGCAGATTGAGGTTGACGAGCGAGACCGCGAGAAAACTGCCTTTGTGACCCCCGACGGCCTGTATGAATTTCGATTCCTCACTTGTCGTTTCTGCTCAGCGCCCGCAACTTTCCAGCGTATGATGGACACCGTGCTTACTGGTCTACAGTGGCAAACTTGTCTCGTATACCTTGATGTGGTCGTTTTTTTCTGAAACATTACAGCGACATCTTCACCCCCTCGGGAGTGTGCTAGAGGCTATTCGATCAGCAGATCTTACACTCAATCCGGAGAAGATTCACTTCAGTTATGAATAGGTTAGAATAGTCGTACCATATACTACACGTGGTAGCGGCAACCCGGCTCCTCCTTGTTCGTGGCGTTCATGTTGCTGTTGCTGCATATAGTCTCCAGGGACTTGATTGCTCTAGACGTCCGGTCATGCGTTCCAGATCTTTGATTCGCTTACTCACAGTCGCGAGTTTGGCAGTGACCGTGGCATACTGCACGTTTCTTTCCGTGTCAGCCGAGTCAGAAGCATCTCAAACAATCGCTCAGTGTTCGTCGAATAGTTCGCCATTTCTTCGATCGCGTCAATTTGTCAGGCTCCAGGTTTCAGCCATTTCGGTTCTTTTGTGCAATTCTCTGCATCTTCCGAAGGTGTAGCACCACTCGGGCTTTTGCGCTTGCATCCCACCGCCCGCACTTCATCTTCGCCGCTGCGGCACACGTCGGTCTCCTCTCATCCTACTGCCGAAGTTACATCGCCTCACGCTGTAGGATCGTGAGGGGCCGAGGTGATGGAGGATTGAATCCCTTTGGAGTGTCCTCCGATGCGCTTTATAATTTAATTCAGTGTCTGTTGTAGCTCTTCGATTTGCCTACTAGATTTTTCATTCTGCTTTCCGGCCCTGGCCAGCTCTTCTCTAAGTTCCTTGATTTCTTTCTGCATATTTTTATCCTCAGTGCTAGGCTGGGGTCAGTGGCTGCTCTTGGATTGCCAAAGATAGGGGGCCCCTGTACAGTGTCTTCATCTCTGCCAGCGACAATGTCGAACCAGCTGATCTTGCACTGCCCTTTCTGTGCACCACCAGGTGCGGCCCACCCTCCGCCTTGTGGGAGGCAGTTTCGGTGCTGGCTGTGGCTTCTGCTCTGACTTCGACTAGTGCTATTACTAGGACTTAGGCTCCGTCCGTATCCGTATCCCCTTCTTATCGACGAGCGGGATATGGATATAGGTGTACCGCCCGAGTCGCTCGAAGGAGATCTCGAGCGACTCGGGTGTTTGCCTTCCGCCATGCTATTCCTGAACTCTGATGGCGATGGGGACCACTCTTCTCTTTTCGCCTCTGCATCGCCCCAGCCACCTGATCTGCTTCTTTGTGGGCGGCAACTTGTACTTAGCTATGCACGTTCGGTCGGCTGTAGGGTGCGCTTCACTGCTGATTCACCACTTTGCCATTAAATCGTGTTCACTGCTGTGCTTCTTCAATCCGCAGATCAGGCCCAGTTTGATGTCTGGTCTTGGGCACAAGCCAGGTCAGTGGCAGAGCCCACCACACTCTTTGCAGAAGTCTGTCTGCTTCCGGTACAGTAATACTCTTATCATTACATTATTGAAATACCGTATATACTCGTGTACGGGCCGCCCTCGTGTAAGGGCCGCACCCCAACTTTGAAAGCGGATATTTCGAAAAAAAAAAAACAAAAGTTCAAAATGTCCCGCCAGAAAAGTGTAGTTAGTTCATTTACAGCCAGATGGCGCTGCACGCTTTTCCGCTTTTATTCTACTTCCGCCGACGCGCCGACCACGCTGTTGACAGCGCGCCGCCATATTTGCCTTGTGCGGCCTCTTTGTTGGCATCGTTCCTAGCATCGTGTCGATACGTTGGCAGCGCGACTTCAGATCGGTGTCGTCGGTGTCACTTTGTTGGTTGTAGTGAACCCTGCAGAAGCCAGCGCACGTGACGGACGATGGGCCGGCATCTGAGATCATTCACTGCAGCATTTAAGCTGCAAGTGATTGACTATGCCGAGGAGCACGGGAAGCGGGAAGCTGGACGAAAGTACGACGTCGATGAGAAGCGCGTGCGTTACTGGATGAATCAGAAAGATGCCCTCGCCGCTACTAACAGGAGCCGAAAGGCGTTTCGCGGGAAAAAGTGCAAGTACCCGCAACTCGAAAGCGAGCTCGTCAACTACGTCGTCGACACACGAAGGGACGGCTACGCCGTATCGACTGACATGATACGCGTCAAAGCCCTCAGCATCGCTCGCCACATGGAAATACCCCCGGCACAATTCAAGGCAAGTCGGGGCTGGGCTACGCGGTTTATGAACCGTAACCAGCTTTCTATTCGGCGCCGAACGACGATTTGCCAAAAACTGCCGCGCGAGTACGAAGACCACGTCATTAAGTTTCATCGCTTCGTGAATGCTCTCAGGAGGGAGCATGAATACGACCTGTCCCAAATTGGGAATGCGGACCAGACACCTGTGTGGTTCGATGCACCGGAAAGCACCACAGTGGATTTAAAAGGTGCGAAAAGTGTGTCTGTGCGCACGACTGGTGCAGAACGCCAAAGGTGCACTGTGATGTTGTGCATCACGGCAGACGGCAGGAGGCTTCCGCCGTACGTCGTATTTAAAAGGAAGACTCTCCCAAAAGAGAAGTTCCCTCAGGGAATCGTCGTACGTGCGCAAGAGAAGGGCTGGATGTCCGAGGAACTGGTCGTTGACTGGATTAAGACCGTCTGGGCAAACAGACCTGGAGGGCTGTTACAACGGAAAGCCCTCCTTGTTTTGGACAGCTTTAGGGGCCACTTGACCGACCGCGTCAAGAACCGAGTTGCCGCAACTCGTACGGACTTGGCCGTCATTCCCGGTGGCCTGACGAGTGTGCTGCAGCCGCTCGACGTATGCGTCAACAGACCATTCAAAGTGGAATTTCGCCGATGTTACTCTGAATGGATGGCTGGAGGCGTCCACGAGAAGACCCCTACAGGACGGCTGAAGCGGGCGTCGCTCCAACAGGTGTGTGAATGGATTTTGAATGCGTGGCGTGCCATGTCAGTAGAAGTAGTTGCTAAAAGCTTCAAGGTAACGGGAATTTCGAACTCCATGAACGGCACCGAAGATGACCGTCTCTGGGAAGACGCGGACGCCGAGGCGAGCTCCTCCGAGAACGAGGACAGCGAAATGGAATCCGAATAAAACATTTCTGGCATGTCATTTGTGACTCTTGCACTCTGCTACTGTTGCATAAACAGTACAGACCTTTGGCCTGTACTGCCTGTACTAAATCGGCCTGATTCGTGTAAGGGCCGCACCTAGCAAAATTTTCGAAAAAAAAGTGCGGCCCTTACACGAGTATATACGGTAAGCCCACCTGGGAACGCGGTTGCCCTCGTAGAGCAGTATCACGTTAATCGTACTGTCGAGCATCTTGCAGTAAGTCAGAGAGCAATTTCTTGTGTTCACCAGCGCGAGCATGAGCTGCGTGTAATTCAGGGGGGATGTTCTAAATAGTCCACTTTACTATTTGCTCGGTCGTCGAAACGTGCTTCTTTTATTGATCATCAAAACCTTGGTCCTCGCAATTTTCATCGCCATTTTCTCCTCTGGTGTGCTGAACACCGGCATCTTCTGCATGAGGTTGGGACAGGTTGTTATGAATTCGTCATCGCCCACTCGTGCTCCGTTGCGTATTGCCTCATCGATAATTACACCGCACGTTCTCCTTGCATTCAGCATGTTTTTTTTTTTGGCCTGAAAAATTTTTTGATATCATCTCCTGGCCGTCTGAGCGTCTTGTTAGCTTGTAGAACCTTGCTTACGACGCTTCGGACACCTCTCAGTGTTGGAATGGGTGAGCGGGCGTGTTCATGTCCTCCCACCTAGTTATGGCTTGCGCATCCACTACTTCTGAGCGCTACCTTGACATATACAAGGAGTATTTAAAAAGTTGCTGGAGTGGAAATGGTTGCCCAGGAGTGAAGCCGTGCATGTGGCAAGATTGTGAATTCGGCGGCCATCTTATTAGGGGCATGATAATGTATCCCCGTTCAGCGATTAAGACCGGGAAGTGAATTGCAAACTGGTAACAACATTTCAGGTGAGTACAACTGTCTGGTGTAACAAAATCACTTCAGTGGCGTGTAAAAACAAGACAACATAGACAGAATGTAACACACAGCACTTCAATATTCTCACAGATCACGAATCACTAAAAACAAAGCGAAAAAGAAACGCAAAAAGCACAAAGTTGGCACAGATTCACATGTTACGTGCGACAAGAAGCAATTTTCCCCCCTTTTCGGAGTGAAAACGGCCGTAAAGAAAATTCTATATTCCCATTCTGAACTGCTAAAAAACGTGTACGCCACCTTCTGATAAAGGCTTTTTCACCCTGAGTTTCAATCTGTTCGGTAAGGTACGAAACCATGATCATTCTAATCTTCTGTAACGCTGGGTATGCAGCTCGCTGGGGTCGTCGCCGTGCTTCGGCCATACAGCGGCGACGCCACAAGACGAACATTGTGACGTACAGTACGAGCTGTTCAAATAAGCCCCTTCTGCGCTGTTGACCCGAAGGAATGGACACTCCGAATTGACGACGCGCGACGTGCTACACGCCTTTGGCCGCTACGAATTCAAACATCGTGTGGCGGATCGTTTCGCTTTTCCCGCAGTTGAGGCAGTGGTCATTGGGAACGACGCCCCACTTTAACAGTCTCTGACGAGTGGCCAACGCGTCCCATCGCCGCAGCAAATCAAATTCTCTAACTATTTCCGGTACGTGGTTATTCCACCATTTCTTCTACTTGTTGGGCCTTCATCTGTGTTTTTTCTCGTCAGTAATCGAGCGACTGATTAACATTTCGCTAATGCGTGCGGGTGCGAGCTTTGAAATGTATTCTTCGGCGGCGTCACCGTCAACCGAACGCTTGAGGCCCTCTGCTGCTTTATAAAAGGCATGCGGGTGTCCTGCTTGAGGTCCCCGGTAGTTTTCCGACGTGAATGCGGCTCCGAGAGTTCCGGTTCAATATAGCAATAAGCTACGATCAGGATAGTCATTGTCCTGAAACAACTTTTGAACTGTTTTAGCTGCAAGTGCCTTTGTGAATGTCGCACCATCTGGCAGACTGAGTCCTCCACAACTTTTGGCAGCTTCAGGAACTTTTGTTGAACTTTCGGTGTCTTCCCGTCCCATAAAAAGGCTCCAATCAATGACGCAAGGCGGCTTGCAAAAAGTTTGGGTATTAGTGCAAATTAGTGCAATGTGCCCCATATAAAAAAGCATATGCGCATGCTTTGGTTTTCACCACCGTCACATAGGCGTCAAGTGACAAATTGAAGTCAATGGCATACGCGAATACCTGCGTGGCCCTAGGGATGGCGTCGTCCCAATTTTTTCAGCCACCTCCTCGTCTTGAAAGTATACCCCGGGAACCTTTACGGCATCCACGTTTGAATACCACCCGGCAAAGAGCTGTAGAAGCCACCGACACGCAGAGCTTTGCTTTTCTCCGCATTCAGGAAAGCAACCGATAAACTGGCATACTCTTCGAACAGCTCCAAAAAGGCGCAATAACTGGCTCGGTTTCGCACGAACACAGAGATGTCATCCACATAAGCGGTGATGCTAACGGACCCCACACTTGTCATTGTAAAGCCCTGAATATCAGGACACTTTGACGCTTTTCTAAGGAGAGGATCTATGGAAAAAAGAAAGAGCACCAGTGCGATTGGACATTTCTGGCGAACACCTCTTGCTACTGGAAAGCTTGTTCTCTCTACGCCATTGATGAGGAGTCTGCTGGTCATGTTGGTGTATAGAAGCTTTACGCAGCGGACGTACTGCTCAGGCAAACCAAACATTCAAAGTACGCAGTATGGGTAGTCATGTTCGACCCTGTCGAAGGTCTTAGCTTGATCCAACGACATGAAAGCACCATTAACGTTTCTGGCGTTGGCATAGTAGAACAAATCTCTTATCTGTGTAAGTGTTTGAAAAATTGACCTACCCGGCACTGCACACGTTTGCGTGGGTGGCACTATATCGGGCAGAAAAGGTTTTAGCCTCAAGCTAAGGATCGTGGCTACAAGTTTGTAGTCCGTGTGAAGGAGGTTAATCGGCCTCCACGACCGTGGATCATCAGGATCCATGCCCTCCATTGGCAGCAAGACCACACGGCCCTCACTGAAAGACCTCGGCTTTTGCCCATCAACAATGAACCCGTAAACCATTTCAGTAAGTGCGTCGCCTAGGTCGTCGAAGAAGGCTATATAAAACCCCGTCAGTATTCCGTCTCAACCTGGAGCCGTGGTAGTGTTCATTTTCCTTCAGGGCTTGCCAAACTTCATCTTCCGTCGCCTCAGTGCAGAGCATATCAAACGCCTCAGGACACAGCGTGGGCAAGCCTTCACAAAAGTCAGCCATTCTTTCATGCTGGTTGCTGTCTTTGGAGCGATGGTCTGCAAAGTAGAGCCCTAAAGACTTCCTCGATTGATTTGGTATCTGTGACGATGCTCCCACACTCTGTCCATGCTGCACCGATAATACTGGGCTGGTGTTTCTTTAACCCTACTCGCTGTGCGTATGCCAAGTTACCTAGTTCATCCGTAGGCTGAGCGGTGTTTCTTTACTTCTACTCGCTGTGCGTATGCCAAGTTACCTAGCTCATCCGTAGGCAGGCGCCGTTCCTCTGCGCGTTTAAAAGCCCCGGACCTTGCCCTTAACAAGAGGTCGTATTTAGCCTTTTGACTCAATGTACTCTTGCACTGCGCCGATTAGATAACCTGCGCTCTCGACGATTTGAATACACCTGAATGTTTCATTTATTTAAGGTGTAAGACGTGAATGGCGCATTTTCCCTGTCTCCTGCGCAATCACACGCCATCTGGCTTTCAAGAGATCCCATGTTGTCGGCGTAATTTGCGGCGTATCTTCCAAAGACACATAGATATTCATGCGCATTTCCCATACCGAAGCTTCATTTAAAATTGATGAATTCATTCGCCACAACTCGGAGCAATGTCTTCCCAGCTGGGCCTTCAGGGTGAATGGCCCTGGCTTGTGGTCGCTAAGCTTGCATTGCCCAGGTGCTAAAGAAATGACATGGCATGTCTCTAAACTTCCAACGAGCTCTTTAGGTATATAGACTCTGTCAATCCTGCTCTAAGGCGTACCCTGAACGCGCGTGGCTCCAAAGGTGTTCCCGTGAAGCGTTGTCATTGAATCGACCAGCTTCAACTCTCTACATATTTTCTTTAACGTCTTCGAAAGGAATGTGCTTCGTCCTTGACTAGGACCTAGGGCATCTCGAATTGAATCAAAAACACAATTGAAATCACCTAACAACAGGCACGGTGCAGAATTTAGCAGGAATGACCTGGCCCTTCTAAAAAGCCTTTCACAAGAGACCTATGCACTGGCACGTAAAGGTTGGTGAATTAGATTTTCTGGTCCTTTGTCTACAAGTTCACCGCAATAACAAGGCCTTCTGCATCAAAGAGGCAATGCGCACACCACCTGAACCTCGGATTGAGAAACACGACACCGGTGCCACGCGACTTCGTCTGCGTTAGGGAGAAGAAGGCTTCAACCAAAAATCTAGTACGGAAGGTCATGCCGTCGTGCCGCATTCGAAAGTTGGTCTCTTACCAACTTTCGAAAAAGCACGTCGACCCCGAGCGAGCGCGCAAGGTTTGTTTTACAAGATCCTTGAAACCGCGAACACTGAAAGTCATGAAAGATAGCCTTTCAATTTAAAATCAATTTAGGGGGAAACGAAACAATCGTTTTTTTCCTAACGACGATGAGTCAGGGGACGCCACGGCCTCTAATGTGTCAAGCGGCAGTAGATTATTTCTACACTGGCGCTGCGATTTACTCACGTGTACAGATAGAACGGACCCAGTAAGCAACACCAATAATTATAGCATTAGTACACGCAGCATGCAACGTAACTCACATGACGCAATTTCTATAGCAGGGCTTAGCCGCCAGTGCGTAGAACTCACAAATTGGCACATAAAGGTTCCATCGTGAATGACAGTAGCATATGGAATACTAAACAGTTTGCATGCATCACATACAACAAATGCATAGTGCTTGTACGGCTGGGAAGCAAGCATTTCAACGGTACAGGACGCAGGAAGCGGAAAGAATAAATGTGGGCAGCACAAATTCAAAAAAAAACACTGAGTCCTCACCCGCATCAGGTGATGGATCTCGGTTCGGCGAATCCACTCGGGGCTTTTTGGATGTTTCGGAGGTGGTGACGTCACTCCCACTGCTTGAGCGACCAGGCTTGGAGCGACGCTGAGAGTTTGTGGCTCTAGACAACTTGTCGGGAGAACACGTATTTTCAGTAGACAAAGATACCGATCGCGAGGCTTGTGAAAATCTGTCACTCCTTAATTTTCGTGATGGCGAGCAGCTCCTACAATGTCTGGATGTCTTGTCGGACACTTCTTGGGCCTGTACAGCGTGTGTGCGAGTTGATTTAGGTTTCCTTGAAGACGCGGGTCTTTACTTCTTTCGTGGGCGTCGTCTTCAGGCTACCTTCCAGGCCCACAGGAGGCCGTTCATGGAGCTCGCCACTTGCACTTGTTGTTTCGGAAGGTCGGAGCAATTTTCCCGATTGGCCAGCACCCCGAGATGCTTGGGACTCTTCCTCCAACGTTGATGAATTCGAGGATTGTTTGTTTTCTGTGGCCTTGAGTTTCTCTGATGAAGACGTAGCAGATGCACTTGGCGTCTTCACAGCGTTGCTGGGCTCCTCTGGCGACGTTGTGGGAGATGACAACGCTGCGGTGTCCCCAGTCAGCGCAGAAACGTCATTGTCACTCGTTGTGCATGGCGACGCGGAATCAACGCCGCTGGTGTCTTCTATCTTGGCGTCATCAAATTATGTGTCGATTGTGCTGTCTTCATCCCAATAATCTGGAATATTCTGTTGCCACGGCTTGGTTTTGCGTTGCAAAACTTCCATGTGCCTGGATGTTCCAATTTGGGTCGGTCTCTTCGAAGCAGGCTCTCCAAGTTCTGGGAATTCTTTCAGTGACTGTGAGGTCCTCTGCGCTGCGTCTGCGTATGACTTGGGACGGAAGCAATCTTTTGTCGCATGGTCCTCATTACAGCGCTTACACTTGGACACACAATCATCAGATCTATGGCCGAAGGTGCCACATTATTGACAGAAGGGTGTTGTGCAAGTAGCCGCAATATGACCTTCTCTGCTGCAGCGTGCGCACACTCTGCGCATACCGCGGTACTCAATAGGAAGTTAGGGGCGGGCTTGGCCATCTCGATTCGGACGATGCGGGTACCAGTGTACGTTGATTGATGCCTTTGCAAGGTAATAAATGTGATGCCCTTCACTTTTCCGTATGACTGAAGAGCTGAAATAACTGCGTCATCTGACACGCATGGCGGGAGGCGGAACACACTGACTTATACGCTTGGCGCCCCCACTGCTTCAACTTGTACCTTGTGACCTTCTAACTTGAAACCTTGAATCACCATCGGCTTGGTTGCTTGTGCAGCCGACCGAGCCGCAACTAGGAACTTCGAAGCTCCGAGGTGTTGCAGGAACAGCACCCCTTCATTCCCCATGACGTCTTCGAGGCCATCTATGATCTCGTCGACGGACGACGTCCCCTCCGAGATGGTGAAGTTGAAGCATTGCTCCTTGAGGGGGAGCACCGTAGGCCTTGGCGCCACCCTCGCTGGTCCCGGCAAGGGCCGATGACGATGGGATGAGGCCTAAAAATAGCTGGCTGGCAAAGTCGCGAGTGGACACCTGGCAGGAACGCCGCCGGAACGCTGACCGCGTTGAAGACTCGAACGCCGAAAGAAGCACAATAAAACGACGGAGCGTTTCCCTCGCACGCCCAACGAGTCTAATGTGGAAACTTTTTCGAGTCACGCAGCGCTGCAAGTGCGTCTTAGTGTTACTATAGTTTTCCTTAGTGCGCCTCTCATTGGAGGCAAAGTTCTTTGGAGATTCAGTCACCTACACTCGTTTCTGTTTGTTATTTTGTCGGGAACCCCTATCTTTTTATCTAACATCTATTGTTTAAATAACGTAGCATTTGCATTAACACATCAAAGCCACTTGATCTTCAAGTGAGCACTACCAGAAACGAGCATGTTTCCTCCTTCTTGGCAGTGGCGAAAGCTGGCTTCATTTTTGCTGGCAAAGTCTTGCGGGAGCTTCGACTCCAGCACTTTTTTTAATCCTCCTTGCGATACACCCGTGACACGCTATCAAAGTCTTCGTCGTCACACGCGGAAGCGCTTCTTGCTTCTTTGGTATTGTTGTTCGGGGCATCTTGCCTCGTCTACTTCCATCTCGGTGGCTCTTGCAGCCCTTGAGACCGACGCTGGATGCGTCCGGCCTGACAGCAGTTAGGTTTAGCTACTCACTTGTAGCTCGTGTTGTTTTGTGCCTCAAAACTCGAATAAATTTAACGCTCGCATGAGCAACTGGTACCCTTGGGTTTCGACGGCTTGCTCTGTAGAAAGATGTACCACTTTCAGGTGTTGAGTTCGAAATGAACGTGCGGAAACATTCATAAATGGGTGGGACTGATGTGAATTGCGTCGGCGCCCACTGACAACCGTGGCGCCTTGCCGCCGCCACGCGTTGCATTAAAGAAAATGAACTACACTGTAGCGAGTATATGGCCCGGATGGCTCAAGGGAAGAGCGCGAACAGAAGCGGTCTCTGTCCAGTGGTTCGTGTTGTTTCTCCTTTCAATCCTTATGCTTCGAAATGCCTCACCGTCATTCTACCAGCACTGCATCTGCGTGTCCTAATGTGTCTACGTCTGGCCACTTGCGAGTCGCACGTTCATTTGTCCGCATTTATCCACTCCAGGAAAACCGCTTGTTTACTTGTGACGATTTTCCTATCTCTCAAAATGTGGTCAGTGCTTTTCAGTTTTTCTGCTGGGATATCTGCAAGAAGAACTTGAACCATTGAAGTACTTTTCGCTTGCCTAGTTATAACACAACTATTTCCATGTCACATGGTTAGTCAGACACTGGCCAGTAGTTGGCGCAGGCAAAATGTACAGGTTTTCAGAAAACAAACGCACGGTGTTTTGTTATAGCTATTATTCAAAGCGTAGCCTTTCTCAAGAGCTCCTGCTGCCATCATGATAGAATACCGTGCAGCACAAGCCTCCGGGTCCTCACTTGCAAGACTTTTTATGGAACATGAGCGCTAGCGTCATTGCCACGTTGTCATTCGTGCATACCTTATCTAGACGCTGAGTGCACTACATAATTTTTGTACTCATTTTACACATTTTGCAGTGATAAGTTTTAGGAGCACGTACAGTCAATGGTATGCCATATAAATGACATTCAATGCATCGCAGCCAGGGTAGAGATCGGTGCTCTGTCAGGCCTTCAGTTACCTTTTCACCACCCCTTCTTATCGAACCACTTGATAAATAAATGTTGCATGTTTTCGATTATGAATAAACCTTTACTTAACAAACTTCATTTACTACGCTTGACAATATATTCTGGCTCTCTTCGGCTTAGCACACTATGAAACACCACTTACCATTGTTAGAGTACGAATCGATGACATAATCTTTCTGACCAATCGTAGCCGAAAAAACGAAGAGTGGAGGGGGGAGTGAACTGACAACAGGACTAGAGCGGCACTGCAGAGCGCACACTGCTGGTCTATTGAAATATATATAGCTATTTAAAAAATAGTTTGAAATGAGCTGAAAACAAATTTCCCACTATTTTGTACTCATCGTTTTAGGCAGGCAACCATGAGCATACACCAATGAAGCCGTTGCTAGGTGACGATCACACAGCTCACTATACTTTCTTTTTTTTTCAGACGGGGTGAAGCAACATTTAGGTCCGACAACATTTCTACAATTTCAATACTGAGGGACGTCCTTGCTCAGCAAGCCACCAAGAAAACGATCAGACTGGACATCACATGTGGTAGGTTGGCTTGCTTTCAGCAAATCTTCAGAGCTTGGAAGACAAGCCGTGCAGCATTGCAGGCCTTCCAATTGAGAACCCCAAAATAAAAGAACAGTTTTGTTTACGCTGTTTCTAATACAGTAGGCAGTATGAAAATGAGTGCGTTTTAAGCATATTCAATTTGTCAGCCTTTTGCATTTGCCAATGGCACCTATACCAGATACATGTCTTTTCTGTGACCCGCCATATCTCTAAGCATTCATGTTGTAGGTCACATAAAAAAATCCAGATGAAACTGTTAGGATGCGCACTCTATGCTATGAAGGTTAGCAGATGCGCCGTAGTTACAAAATGCTAAATATACAAAGTCCCAAACTTTTATCATTCTCAGTGACGCCACACATTTATATCGCAATGAAGCTGTCACTGTTCTGAACACGTGTTTGTTACTGAACACCATGATTTGGTTTGAGGCACGTCTTCGAAGAAAAAGGTAGAACAGTATAAAAGACAGTAATGCCTGTTCCGTGGCTCTGAGTAAACAGTGAAGTTAGGAAGCGTTCATGTGCGCGCGTTCCCGTGTTTTAGGGTGCTGTCAGTTTTTGACCCACCACTTGCTGCCACCAAATAAAACCCAATTTTGCCAGTACCGGTTTCCATGGCAACAAGCACCATGTTGGCTCTTGTGGCCAGGCGTTCCTGCTCCGCCACACTGCAGCAGCTGCATGTTGGCGCAGGTGTGCAAGCTGCGGTATGAGCTGCGTTTGACGACACCGTAGACGTAGCTTCCGCTACGGCACCAGCCTCACGCTAAGTGCACCTACAAGAACTTTGAAGTGTAACTGCCAGGCTGCTGCGTGCCGCAATCCAAAACCATCTGGAGGCTGTCCCGCTTCCCGACTTGCTCTAGCCAAGGGAAGCGCTTGATTACACAATTGAAGCGGGATCGCTTGAAGCCGACTACTTTTCCCCGTGTTTATGAGGTGAGTACCCGTTGAATGGCGAGTGTGTTGAGTATATCGCCACATATTTCGTGAAATTGCTGACTTGGTCATGCGACGGAAAGCAGTTTGAGCAAAGTAAACGCGAAAACTTGCACAGTGAAAAAAAAAATGATCAGGCTTCGTTCGGCTACGGCAGGTTATAGGCACCCGACAGTGGACTAGAGGGCGGGACAAAGCTTTCTGGGTCACATCAGCGTTGTTGGTACCAACCGCTAGGGATACCAAGAAAATGAAACTCTGGCTGCACACAATAAGACGCTAAAGTGTCAATGCCTTTTCTGACGCGTTTTCGAAGAAGGCTTCCTGGGCGCTTACACAATCACCCTCGACCCCACCCCCCCACCCCGCTCACAGCCAAAAAAGAAAATAATATCTATCTCCCGGCAATGCAGTTTACGAGATCTGATGACCGCGCCAGAACACACAGCCTAGCGAGAAGGCGCAGCAATACCGAGTCTTCCAATGCGTAGGCTAGTGAGTAGACGCAACAAAACCGAACTTGCACGTGCATATCATTTTCTTTTTTAGTTGTGAGCAAGGGGGTCACAGCCAATAATGTAAGCGCCCAGGAAGCGTTCTTTGGAAACGTGTCAAAAAGGGCACTGACACTTCAGCGTGTCGTTGTGTTGAGCAAGGGTTTCATTTTCTTAGTAGCCCTGGCGGTCGGTACCAACAATGCCGAGGCAGCCCAAAGAGCTTTGTCATGCCCTCTGGTCCACTGTCGGGTGCCTATGGGCAAGTCCGGTTTTGCGGCGTCTACTCGCTAGGCTACGCATTGAAAGGTTCTGTTTTGCTGCGCCTACTCGCTAGGCTGTGCGTTCTGGCGCTACCATCAGATCTCATAAACTGCATTGCCGGGTGCCTATGCGAGCGAAAACTGGTTAACTTGAATATGCTTGTTTGTCCTCTCAGTCGAAGCGCAGTTCACCAAGCGAATGACATGACTTGTCGAACGTGTAGTCCTGCATGCATTCACTATCTGCGTTTCACCGGTTCCCGAAGCGATCGCCGCATTCATCGCGTAAAACGCCAGGCCCGTAAACCATCAAACAAGGCTCGCTTTCGCGTCTTCCTTTGCTCGCAAATGTTCGCGTTCATGCACTTTCACCTCGGTCGCCGAGAAAGGGCGTTTGCAGAGGTAGACAGACGAGACGAGGAACGCGTTCTCTGTAGATTTGCACAGTTGCGACGGAAGTAAGTTTCAAGCGGCTTACTGTGGGGTATGCGGAACCACAGCGAAACTCGCTCAACAATTGAAAAAAAAAAGATTTCGCTTCAATATTATGAAATGCAGCAGATTTACAGTTCTTTCCCATCCGTCCTTCTTTCTGTCTATCGGTCCTGAATGCTGCAGCATATGTGCACTAAGCAAGTCGGTTCTTGGCCCGTAATTCAAATATGCCCCTTGGGATATAGAGGCTGCGGCGTTTTTTTTTTAGTCCTTCTGTTTCATAACCAGCCACGAAGATGATTTGATATCGTCAACTCAGTTTTTATTTTGCGCTTGTAGAGAAAACATGTATGGACTCCGTGTATGAGGTTGACGCCGCGTATGACTTTTCGCCTTATTGCTTTATTGCAGGCTTACTGTGAGGACACAAGCTGCCAGCAAAAGAGGCAGGACATTTTGATGAAATTAGGGTCAGATGCTGTTTGGATGCTGTTTACAATAAAATCAGACCTGGAAAAAGTTGGTTTTTCCTATGTTGGTCCCGTTTCCTTTTCTTCTAGCCCAATATATACATACTTGTGGGGGAAAGGGGAGAGTTGGTGAAGCATTGGTGAGTTCCCTGCTATTTTCTGGCAATGCTTACAGCTTGTAAGGCTTTTAAGCGGTCCATTGTACAGATTCGTTCGCAGGAACTGAACTTGCTGCAGGAAATTATATTACGGAACAAAAGCAATATTTCGGGTATGCAAAACAGACTAGCGGAGTTATGCGGTTTACAGAAAACATCGCGAGCTGCCCAGTTGTTTGATCTGCGTTCCCTGTCGTTATGCGTACCATCATATAAACAGCGTGATTTGGAGCCTTGCACTAGAAGGCCTTTCAGGTGTCTGCAGCTCTAAGGTGAATTTGCTTCACGAATGCCGCGCATACATTGAAGTCCGTTCACAGTGACATCAAGGTTCTCCCCAAGAACCTTGATGTCACCATAGAGAAATAAAAAAAGGTGAAGAGCGGACACTCCCGTAGACCCCAGCGGCCCAATCGACTCTTGCACACCTAGTGGTTGATGAGAGCAAGTGGCGTGCGCTTCCGGTTTCGGTTTCACTGGCGCAAATTTTGAATTACTTTGCATAACCGACGTTTGGCTATGACGAAAGTTCATGATTTCAGACCACTATTCATCGCCCAAATGGATAGTTTTTGTAGGTCATTTTGATTTAGCAATTCCCTGTTTTGTTTTGTTCAGTGGTTCGTGCGAATCAGTCGTGACGTAATTTTTATTTCGATTAAGTTATAATAAAAAGAGATGCAGGTAATGATAATTCACTACGGTTTTATTCATCACGCTTGTGTTTTTCTTTTGGAACAAGTGATCAATGTATATATCAGTCAAAGAAACAGAGCATCCGCAATGTTTTATTCAAAGGCAAGGTAGAGTATGAGAATATAAAAAGCACAATATGACAAAGTTAGACAACAAATGCATCTCGCCTTACAAATAAATTGTAACAAATATTGTAACAAATACATAGAGAACACAGACAACGCACACATCACTAGAGTTGGCAGAAGCCGAGAAGCTGGTGAAGTATGACACACCGGGCCAGTGGGTAAGTAAGGATCTATGGCAAAAACACAGCGCTCAATGCTTATGAATAAGGAAGAAGTGACATATACACAGCAATGAAGTCGCGAATCACGCCTGGGGTTAACCGAAATAATGCATAGAAAAAAAGAGCGCACAGAAACCACACAACACAATATAGCAGAAAGGCAAAGGTGCAGTGTGCTGGCTGTGCTCAAGAACAGCTAGCCCAAAATGAAAAAAAAAGCAGACTTGATGCCTGCTTGTCCTCAGAAAGGTAGGGATTTGCAGCTTGCTCACTACGTGAAAGAAACGTTATGCTACAACACTGGCAGGTCTTGTGGCTCTTCTTATGCGTCGCCTTCATCAAAAGCTTAAGATCCCAAGTGATTTGCGTGTGGGTGTTGCTGTGACGCTTGCGAGCTAAAATAGATTGTAGTCATCAGTTATCCAGAATTGTGGACCTTAATTGGTGTTACGAGAGCGGTATTACAGGGCTAATAAATAGCAGAAAGAAACCACTTTGGCTTATTATTTTTCACAAAGGCTCTACATCGTACGTTATCACTCACAAGCTATATAAAAATAAAATGGCAGCGTCCGCAGCCCCATCAAACGCTACAAGTTTGGGTATTCTTTTGAAAATTTTGATGGGCGAGATGAGGAGGTTGATGAGAAGCTAAAATACAAAAAGCGTGATAACGCGAACTGTGCCCACTTCATACTGTGTTCCTTACCCGCTCGAAGACATTTCAACAAGCGGTTTTGTTATCGATATATTACTTGAGCTGGAGAGATAAAGCATACACAGTGACCAAGCGACCCACAGTAAAGTGTACAGTTCGCCCGTATTTGCTACAAAAAATACAGACAGGATACCCAACATTCTTTTTAAGGTTATGCAAATCACTTCGAGCGAATACACAGTGTTCGTACTCCTCATAGCGGGTAACCAAAACAATGAATGCAACGAAGGAGTGGTTAGTCCAGTTGAACTGAATATAAGCATATAAGACCATAATGAAGTCTGCTGTAACGAAGTAATAACATAACAAAGCTATTGCAGGATTCGGCTCAACTCGAATACTTTAGTGTAAACCCGCCGCTAATTGCTAACCTTTGAACTTGTCAAGCTGTATGCCCGAGATTTAAGACTGGAACCTAACCCTGTCTAAGTTTCGGTTCACAAAACGCACATGCCAACATAAACGAACCCGGCAAAACATTTTCAGAAACTTAGCGCGACACCCAGCAGAGCAGAAATGAAAATCGCCAACACTTGACGGATGGTGATACAAAACATAGCACACTTTCAGGTGATGTGCAGTGGCCTCAATTATGGCAAGAAAGTGAGATTCAAGTTGTTGTACGTATGCAAAAGCTGCTTCTGATGGCACAGTGAGATTCCCAAAAAGTTTGCTGGGGACGTGGTATGCTTTGAGCATTGTGAAATACTGGTGGGTACCCTTAAGCGTCTCACTGTCATCTTTCAGTAACTGTGGGCAACTGCAACCATCACATGCATTCCGAAGGAAGTGTTTGATGAGAAAACCAGCTACATAATATGCAGCGGAGTCATCGATAATATGGGAGTGAATGTTTGTCGCAAGTTCAGAGAGATCGTCTAGAGCGGGAAAGTCGTCAGGCTGTGGCTGTGCACACTCCTCATTATCCACAAGAGACGCACTGGTGAGGGAGAATGGCGAGAGCTGCTCTTGGAGGAGGTCACATTCATCATCCTCGACATTTCCGTATTCTGACAGCTTGAAGAGTTTTCTTATGCAGATGTGCTTCAGGCCACAAATAAATTGTGCTACATTGGGGTTGGTGTTGCAACCCTGTTTTTGCCTAATGTGGCCAAATATGTTCTCCAGAGGATCCTGTTGAAGCCTGCGTGTTAACAGGTATTCAAAATTGTAATTTTTGGAGAGGTCGTCCCATAGTTGACAAATTGCCTGAATTGTAATTTGCCAACCAACGATGGTTTGTGGTTGACGTCTGCCAACAAACTGCCATGATGCAATCCAGGGAAGCTGGCCTCGGAGGAAGTCAATCAGCTCTGAATCATTTTTCATGATTGCATGCCGCAGCTTTTGCGAAGTTCTTTTTTTACTCGAGCTGTTCAAGGCATCTAAAATCCTGTCCATACGATCACAAAATTGAGCTGTAGTGATGGCCGAGGCAGGCAGCACCTTCGCATACACCATTGCCGTGATAGCAATCGAAACTGATGCACTGAGGACCTGAGTTGCTCTGCTGACCTTCATATTAGAAAAAGGTTTCTGATGAACGTGCCGTTCAGTCAACTTTGGAGCCAATCACAACCGCAACTCATGTGAGGATTGGTAAAGGCTTACAATGTGCGACCAGTTAACGATGTCATCCCCAATGTATAACTTGTGTGCTTGGACATTATTGCGCGTTGTTTTAATTAAATGCGGAACATCAAAAATGTAATATACCCGCTCACCATTAACTTCAAAAAAAGGCTTTGCTACAGTCACTCTTAGTTGGTTAGCGAGACTTACATTTGAACTGCCCTGGTCACAAATGACTGCTTTCACTGCAATAATAATGCTCCTAAGCTCCAAAATGAGTGACACCAGCAAGTTATGCATAACAGATGATGGTGTTGATGTGTGCCCTATAGTAAAAGCAACCGGTTGAACCCACTTTCTCGAAACACCAACAAGCAGAAAAACCAGTGCTCAATCAGCGATGGTTGAAGTGCGATGAGTGCCATCATCTGTAAAACCCTGGACAACGTCTCTTGAAGCATCATAGTACAAATTCTTTTTGAGTGCTATTTCGTCGAAAACTAAAGCGCACACTCGGTCCCGTTCACTCCAAGCATGAGTATTTGTTGCAATGGAAGTAAGGATTCCTGGAATTATGCCTGGAGTCATCTTTACATTAGCTAGCCACCTCCTTAATGAACGCCGGGAGGGCAAAGAAAAATATGGAGCCAGAAATCGGTATGCTCGCGGACCTCGGAAGTTTAAGTGAAGAGCGAATTTCTTGAACCACACGGGAAACCGCTTGCCCTTGCGTTTGGGCCTCAAGCGAACATGTGCAGAAAGAAGTTTAAAAACCTCCTCGGTGACGTGCGGTCGGATAACTTCAAGGGCCTTCGAAGTCGATGACGGTGCTTGGTGAGGCTGTCTCTGCAGTCTTTTGATAGTTTTCCGCTGTGCTGCTACTTTGGCTTGCAGATGTTTAATAGTTTGCTTGTACTTCATTGATGGAGACATTGTCGCTGGCACACAGGAACGCACTGCAATAAACAAAAAAATTGATGTAAAAGCGAAGAACAACTAATCCCATACGAGCACTTTCCTCGCTCTTTCAGACCCAAGGTGCACAACTTTCTGTGATACAAAGTTTTCGATTCCACTACCTAAAAACAAACCATTCACAATGTTGACAATGCACAAAAAAAATGAAAATCACTGAGAGCCCACCCCTACATTTTGTAAGTGCACACGTATTGTCCTTTTGAGGATAGTTTTCTCAGAATGTCCTAAACATAAAATAGCACATTAAAAACTGCTGCAATAAAAGCATAGTCACCATTATCTCTAAGGCACTCAGGCGTGAAGCTGTTGGCGGAGACGTCTTCTGGAGGGTCTTGTGAAGCTTGTTCAGTGCCTCGGACAGTGCTGTCGGAACAATCTTGCGAGCGGCCTGCGGAAGTCTCTATATCAATCCACTCTGGTGTTGAAGTGAACATACAACTTACCGGCCACACAGGTTCCTTTTGTGACAGCTGAACGACTGGTTAAGGTTTTCTCCGGCAAGACGAAATCAGCAAAAATTCTTTCACCAGCTACAAGGGAGCTGCCACCTGCAGAAGTTTGGTCAACAGTCAATTTGGGTAAAAAAAAAAAGAAATCGCAACACTGAACGCACCCTGTTCATCGGGGCACCTCAATGTGTGGGAGCCGCTTTTTGAAGCCTCTACCGCAGGTCCTGAAGAAATGAAATTACGACAATGTGTCAGTAAGAGGCTTAAAATAACACAAACTGAAGCTCATCCGCACCTTGCAGTGCAGCTTCTGCAGCCATGTCACAGTCACTACTTGAAGCGACGCTCAGAGAACCTGCATATATGTGCAGTTGGTACAAGTTACAAAGCCTGTAGCATGGGGAAACTTAAACAGCTCTTTCAAACGCATAAATTGGTCGAACGTGGAAGAAAAGAGACGGCACCAACTAGGAAACAAGTAATTTGTGATTTTTGGAATTATCAACAGTGGCAGCTTTCACTGATGAAAGGTATACGTACATGTGCACTCAGGTTTGAAGATAACGTGAAATAGCCCTTTAAAGTCTTTCAAAACAAGTTGCGCAGGTCCAGAGCATCAAAACATGACAGAAATGTAAAGCTGCTGTTAGGAAGGTAATAGCCCACAATTCACAGAATTTAAGACTTTCCAAGTGTTACTTCTGTAGTGAGGTTTCTCCATCGGCTACAAAGATCTTCACGGTTAACTGTCGCCACTCATTCAATACAAGTGGCTGCTATTGCACATATTTGAGTTTCAGTCAATCACTTACATGGTGCAGCTGGTTGCACACTGGGAACAGCCATTCTTGTAAGCCTTGTGTGCCCAGGGTCCATGAAACTTTGAGCAGTAAAATGGTCGCTACAAACCCTGTACGTTGCGTACAATAGGCTGGCCGGCTTACTCAGGAGATCATCGCGTCCAGCATACTGCATCCATGCTTTCATCCTGCATTGGCAATGAACTATCAGCTGAAAGGGGAAGTGCTTGAATAGTGATTTTTTATTATTACCCTCACTTAGCAAGTACGAACAGTAAGCCTACAGACATGCAAACCATACAAAAGCTTTAACACACCTGCCGTCCCATGGTACGCGGAAGAAACTCGTCCCAGGCTTCTTGTGGGTTCTGCCATTGTTGAAGCACCACGATACACAGCAGTAGCTGCCGTAGCTTGGACCGCCGGACGGCATGGCGTCAGCGCGGTCTGAAAATGTTAGTAAGTGGATGCTTCGCTGTCAAATTACGAAAAAGATATGTGCACGTCATAAATGTACCAGCAAACCCCTTTGAATGATTAGCTAATCGATGCACAATACAAAACCAGTGATACATCTCTGACCCATAAAAACTCTGACTTACAAAGATATACGTCAAGACCACGAACAAAGATCAGAAGTTTCCAGGCCGCTATCCCTTGTAATGCAATGGTATCGCGGCCTGAAAACTTTAGAACACCTTCGTGCGTACGCAGTATCAGCAGTACATTGGGAAGAAAAATCGTAGTTGAAATTTGTGCGGTAAAATCATATTGGAAACGTAAAAAAAAAAATTTGTGGGCAGCGTGCACTAGTGGCACAAGGCTAGCGAAAAGAAACGAAGATGGCCACTTGGCTAGTCCAGATTTGCCTCCGGCACACCAAGAATTATTCGTGTTCCGAGCCTTCGGGAAACGCGTCGTGAAGCATGCGAGGCCCAGCGAACTATTCTCAATATTTTGCACCGAGCCACCGAGCCTATGACCGAGCTGCCCAGCTATGCTCAGCGCACAGACGCTCGCGTCCGTGGCAGACGCAGCACGCGTCGCCTCGGCTTGACGCCGTGCCGCCTTTGCTATACTGCATACGTTGCACAATGTTCCCGTCTAACCGCCGCATAGAGCCACAAACTTTCTTTTTAGCGAACCTCCCAGTCCTTAACAAGCTTCAGAAAAAAGTTACAACTGCGTGAATGAGACGCCACGTAAGAAACAAACTCGCACACACGAAGCGCAACGTGTGTGTGTGCATCTTTCTATGTTTGTTGCATGGTGTCTTTTTCGCGCAAGCGTAACCGTTTTCTGAAAAAATGACCCAACAAGACCAACAACATGTCATTCAACAAGCTTCGCTTGAAAACGTGCCTCACCTGTTATCTCACGCTTGAAAACGCCGACGCAGCCGACGTTGACGAAAGCGACGAATGCTTCACGCCGTCAGTCATGCATGGGCTTGTCACTGGGTAGATGGTGTTTATGACAGTACGGCTGAAGAAAAATATTCGCGTAAGGTGTGTTGAATAAATCGTTTTTATGTATAAAAAACATACCAAATTTGGGCGTGTAATTATTAATTTGTGAAAACAATTCTGTTGCATTGATTATAACTGTGTTTTTTTGCGCTTGCGCCCTCTGAAGTTTGGTGGGAGCACTAGTTCGTTACGTAGTCGTGACGCACTTCCTGAGGCCAGGTTTTGCGGAGTGTCCGCTCTTGTCTTCTTCTTTCTCTATGATGTCACTGTGAACGGACTTCACAGAACCTTGAAATTACCTATGTATCACTTTTCTAGTGAAAGACGCACATACAGAATATATACGTGTTGTTGTGGTGCCCCAGACATGCGCAATAATTGTTTTTTTTACAACTGCACAAGTATGAACGCTGAACCTTGAGCAACATTCGTGATCGCTGCGGATGGGGTCAGCCGTTTCAATTACCAGTGCCGTCAAGAGTGTAAAAATAGACAATTCTACAGCGAGACAGACAGACAGACCAAACATTTGGCATCGAAGGTCCCCAAGCAAGACTATCGTCTTTAGAAAAGTACCCCCTTCTCGTCGAAACTGACTCTGCCTTCAATTTAAATGCGTGACCGCTCAGAACCAACGTGGCGGTCCGTCAAGTATGGCGGCCGTTTTAGCCAGCTGTAAGGAACTATGATCGAAGTTGTCGCCACCCTCAAACGCGGAGATGCGCGCACATGAAGGCTCCCTAGTGCTGGGCATCAAGCAGCCCGGATGGAATCTGGCTGCTGGTGCCGCTATGGGGTCAATGCATAGGCCCGTATTCACAAACAAACAACACACTTCTCTCGAGGTTTCCTTATTGGTTTTAAACCTTTATTGTGTATGATAAACAAACTGGACCAGTATACACGAACCACAATTCTCATTATCTTTCAGCCTGTCGCCATTTTTGTGTCTTTATAACGCATGTAGAGAGTACAGGAAGTTGAGGAAAATATGAGGTAAAGCCGAGGTTGGCTTATGAATACGGGGCCATAATATCGTGGCGTGCCATCGCTTAATTTTTCACCGCATGATTGCTTTTGTGCTTAGCGTGCTGTGCCTGCAGGTACGGAAGGATACCATGTACTTGCTAGATATCTCGTTGTCGATTTGTTTACAAAAGAAATGGTGAACAAGTCTGCGAATTCTCGCTGCCAACAGTGATAGTCAGGAAAACTGTAAGGGTGCAATGCCATGACAAGACACTCGTAGTTTCACATTTGTTTCCTCGAATGTGCACGTGTGGGAAAAGCACTTCGATGAGGGTGACGTCATTCGCGTGAACCAGTTGCTAATCGGAAGTGTTGTTGTTAAGTCACCACTCGACGTTCCGAAACATTTGTCGGCATTGTGCCGAGGATTTTTCACGGCCTCACGGCGTATTTGTAGAGTGCGGAAAGATGCGGAGCTTGCCCACCTACAAGCGTGGATGGGAACCATCAGCAAGCTCAATACTGTTCAGGCTGCATTGGGCTGTGCATGAGCCCTCTCGACATAGCTGCATTCAATAATGATGCATTTATTGAAGGTGAGCACTGGCCGCCTCTTCCTCGTTTTATGCCAGCAGGTATTACGGAAGCCCTATGAGTGAAATGGCCACCGTTTTCGTTGATACTAGCACTGAGATGACCAAAAGTTTATAGCTGATAAGCCGAAAAGGCGAAGCTACATGGAGCTCCTCACAGCTTAAAAAAAATCAAAGCACACATCTGTCACATGCAACAGAGATTTCAGCGCTACCAATAGACCTTCGCTACGTAGAAAGTGAACAGAAGCAGGAACCCCCGTACCACGACACAGAACATCGAACTGGAAGTTGATGCAGACGGGTGCCGTAGCCTGCAATCCTTTGCGTGAGCCACGAATTGCATCCACCTATTCCAGTGCGGAATGGCGTAATGGAATGACTGCAAGGTATTCCGGGCAACTTCCGCTTCCTCCCTCCGGTGGCGCAAATTGTGTCGAGGATTTGGATGCGCCCGCTCGCGGAGTCCATCTCCCACTGGAATTTAAGCTTTCTTTCTGAGGTGCTTCCTTCTGGCTTTGCGATACGAACAAGTGGCTGTCTTTTCTAAAAGATAGCGTGCAAGTCATACTTTCACCCAACCTGATTTTCTGCCCCACACCATCAAATCATTCCTTATTCATATCTTCAGCACCAAATCCCACCTCATATCTCATGGACAAAAACGGCATGAAAGACGTAAGGCCAGGCATATGTGGACACATACAGCAGCGCTGACTTACAACGAAAGGATTGGGGATCCTTAGGCTTCGCCTTTAGGAGTTTAACGCGACAGCGATATTCTGCCCCTAGTGCGTACCTCAAACACTTAGTGCATGAAATTTTTCTGAAGTTGCTATGAACCCACTACGGGGCCACAAAGACGCAGTGACCTGTCTGCCTTTTGTAGTGTGTGAGGGCCTTTAAACCATAAAGTTCTTATCATAATCGCACCTTCTGCCGCACGATGGCAATGTATGCTTGTACCGCGCATTATTACATGTCATGTTTTGTTGTGAGTCATAGGTACAGGATGTGTGTGTTTGTAAAGCATGAATGTTAGTTTTACATCAGTTTCAAGCCTATTAAGTACCTTTAACTGAATTCAGAAGCAGATGTTTAGATGTATGGTAGAATACATGCTTGTGAGGCAATGGAACGAATTTCGACGCCACTTAGACCCAAAAGTTTTTATAATTTATTTTATTTGCATGTTAGAGAAATTTTTCGTGGTCGCGCACAAGATGATGATTTTTCTTCACAATCAAGGAAGCTGATGCCGACGCTGGCACTGTTGCTGCGAAACGATCTCTTTAATGCTCTCGCGTTAAAGTTTATTCATTGAAGCACGCATTATATACATGGGCAATTAAATTAAAAGAAGATATAAAAATTACAGCAAAAACAAATAAAATATTATCACCAAACCTTTGTTGTAAGGCGGCGCTGCTGTTTGTGTCCTCTTTGCTCTCCTATACTAACTTTCCCTGGAAGCAGCCACTTTAGCCAATAACGATGCTACTCTTTGCATAGCTATCCAATAGCCACAAATTGCGAATCGACGACTTTGGTAGTCTGTGAGTGCTCATATAAGAAATGTTTCAATGGAAGTCTCACTGTCACTGGAACGTCTGAATGACGGGCCCCAACTTGGCAATTGACAACGATCCCAGCGCTCTCCGCACTGCACTTCGTGCCCAATGGTTTTCGGTTGGTCCCCGCTTTTGTACAACCGTTCCACTCGAGGGAACGGTGCACATCCTTTCTTTATTGGGAAAGGGTCTACTTAGCTAGACAACGATGACTGACTAGGCCAAGTGAACTAGGCAAATGTCTTCGCTTCCAAACTAAACGCACGTGATTAGAACAGTGAAACAGCAGGGTTACTTGTTCAACTGCATATTGGGTCAAATATTTTCGTAATCACTGAATTAGCAAGAGATATTGATAAATACTCGCAGATTGATTGCGTATACAATTCTTGTACCTTACTATAGTTCCCACGAGATATTTTCTTTGCGGCTGCCACGAAGAGCAAAGTGAGAACTTGCAAAACTCAATTTACGCCGCCAGTGTCCGTGCAGCATCGCGACACTACAGCCCACCTCCGCTGAAAAGAGTGTTAAGCGCCACAATTCGCAGCTCCTGTCAAACGACGAAAGCAACTATTGGAAACAGCATAAGGAGGCTACGTGTTGGTTTATTTCTTGCAGAGACTAGTCGTACTAGTATTCGAATACGTAGCGGGAAAATCAGGGTGAACAGTGGAAATGCCTCAGACTGGCTGGCCGTCGTTTTGATAGGAGGATATATCTTTTTCAAAGGTGCTGTGTCATCCTTGGCCTGTTAGTTTTAAAGGGGTTAGTGGTGACGTCATCTCCTGGTGGTAGCGCGTGTCTATTTGATAGTCGCCGTCAGAAAGGCAAAAAAAAACTACAAAGCAGATGAGTGCAGTCCTCGCTTCACTTCAAGTCAGGTGGTAGTTATTCAAAAATGTACTTCAGACCCCATCCGGTACCGCTTACCTTCGACACCTTGGAGTTTAAAAGTACGCCGTCTGCTTCTCCATCTGTAACTGCTTTCGTGTACGTCCCATACATAGGCGTTCGGGGACCAGCATACACCGCCAACGTCGGCAACCCTTTGTGGTTGCTGGACGCAGGGACCACCTGCTGGCTCCGAAGCTTTGAATTAACTCTTTCGTTTTTTTCGCGTCTGCAGCGGCCACCACTTTTGCTGCACACTGCTCCAACTTTGCGTGTTTTTCCCCTCTCTTAGAACATCTTTAAATTACTACCACCTGTTTTGAAGTGAAGCTAGGGCTGCACCTTTCTGCTTTATAGTTTTCATGCTTTTCAGACGGCGAGTATCAACAGGGACATGCACCACCACACGGAGATGAGGTCACCACTAACCCCTTAAAACTAACACACCAAGAATGACATGGCGCCTTTCAAACAGATAGGTCCTCCTGTCGAAACCTCGGTCAACTAGTCTGAGGCACTTCTACTGTTCATCCTGAATATCCCCGGACTCTGTTTCCATTTGTGGGCTCTCATCTATATTTGAAGACGTAACAACTCAGGTAAAATGTAAAAATGAAGTTCTTATTTCCTACATGTACACTATATTGTTTACATTCAATAATATGATTACTGTCACTACGTCAAAATACTCATTCGAATACAAACGAAAAGCACTCCGCGCAAGATAGAAGTTCGTTCAAGCGTTTGTCATTTGAAATGAAGCAGGTTAAATTAATCTGGAACTCAGTGCTTATACTGGCCAAGGTTGATGGTCCCTCAGCGCTGATAGGTGTTCGAGGCAGGTGCTTGCTGCAAGTTTTTGATCACATGATTATAGCCACAAGTGCGGCTATAAAGGGTTACTGGGATATCGTTTCAGAATTCAACGAGGAGAGCATAGCACATACACTGCGGATGATTCACCCTAAACTTGAACACCAGCTGATACTGGCCAAGAAGGTGCAGCTCGTGGAGGCCCTGAAGGTAAGCGGGCATATTTTGGTGAATTCGGGTTGGAGGCTAACTACGGCACAAGGCTGGCGAATGGTGAGGCAGTGAATTACCGGCTATAGTCACGGGTATACGAGGCTGCACCATAGGCGTTTTTATGCTATTCCACCAACACGATATTTTTATGGTATTTTTGTTCCACCGGATAGTAGTTATCATCATCAACTCACTTGGTACTCTTTAGCTACTGCGCTTCACAACACGTGCGCCTATTTTCGTTTGGCATAAAATACATCTGTATCTCTCTCTCACTCGAGATAGAGATGGTATGAAGAAAAGCAGGGAGGTTAACCGGAAATCAAGTATCTGGTTTATACCCCGCGCTGCGGAAGGGGTAATGGGAGACACAAAAGTAAGAAAGATGAAATGCGAGAAAGAGAGCGGGACGAAAGCGAAAACACACACACACACGCACGCACACACACACACACACACACACACACACACACACACACACACACTGGAATGTAACAAACGTTCGACGAGGCGGGTCGATCGCAGAAACTTCAGGAGGGCCTTCATCACTTTTCGGCGTGAGCCTTCTTCTTTCCGGCATTCCAAAAATTTTCGGAGAGCGACTTGTCGTCGAGGCGTGTTAACACTGCTGACAGGTACTGTTTTTGACAGTTGTATTGAAGGCACTAACACAAGATATGTTCGATGGTTTCGTCAGCGCCGCGTTGAATAAGCGTTGAAGTACAAGAATAGGTAGGGCTACATACAGGCACAAATGCAGAATGGAGAAGCAGGGGGGGGGGGGAGCGGCCCACGAGCAGAGTCGGAGGTGCAGACACTTGATACTTCGTGATCTTGGAAAAGAGGAGGAGGTGGAATGAACGGAAAAGAGGCATCTGTACCTTTTGTAAGAGCTAAATGCTCGTGCGCGAGGTGAGTGAAGGACACAGGACAAGGGGTTTGCTCATCTTATGTACAGCCGTTGGCATCTTTAAGACGAGCACTTCGATGCGTGGCCACGGCTAGTTTGATTGATGTCAGCCACGAAGCGCTGGGCGCTTTTGCCGAGATAATACCTCGGTGGGCTTTTATAGTATGTAGACATGTATGGTTAGCATCTCGACAACAGAACCCAAAAGTACGTGGTGTCAGCGTCAATCAAACTGTTGCATGACACGCGGCGGAGCGTTCGTGTTAAAGGTGCTGACGGTTGTACGTGCATTTAGCGCTTACAAAAGTTACGGATCAATTCCAACTTGCCCGAACGCAGTGCCTTCTCAGAGAAGGAGGAACCGGAGAATTCCAAAGAAGCATGTCGCTTCTGTGAGATGCTGCAAATGAAGTTGTGGCATGTGTGGATCTTTCTTGATACATCCATACTTTTCTAGGTTCAATCATTCAACCAAAAGTGAAATTCAGAAACTTTTTTGCAGGCTTTATGGTTATTTGGAGGTCCGGCAAAACTTCCAGTCTGCTTACGTTGATCTGTCTCTGACTTCAATGTATTGGTCTGAGGAACTGAGACTGACTTCAGTGTGTTGGTCTGAGGAAGGGTTTGCCCTGTTGAGTACTCGGTTCTTTCTCGAGATGCTGTCTTCCATCTGAACTTCATCTGACTGGTAGTCTATTCTGCTAATTATTGTCTTTCACCCATGCTCTTGTTTTTGTTGGTTGAACTGAGACATGCACTGACCCTTTCTAAGGCTTGGCGAGTCCTTCCCTTGTCTTTGATAGTGGCTCGTGATTTTTTGCCTCTTCTGCATTCTTATTTCACTTCCATCGCTTGTTCCGCGTTGCAGTAACTGTGAAGCTGTCAGCACAGTCATTTTAGTGTGGCAACTCATTGACACTTGTGCTGGACTGCCATTCTGTTCTTGAATGGTGTGTTTCATTGATAAACAAATGGCATTTGTGGATTTTAGTGGCTTCTTTGTGTTTTGAGAGAGATTTTTCGCCTGATTGAGCCCTTTTATTAGACCACGGGTAACCCGAGCTTCAGGTTTTGTGTTCGAAGTTCCAGCTCTTCGTGACGTTTTGGAGTTCTTTGCTTGTGAATGACAGGTCATTGGCGCTTATAAGAATTCTCGGTACCCAGTATATTGCAAAGTGAGTCCTTAATATCAGTACCACTTGGTTCGACACCATCTATTTGACTTTGTCCCCTTCCCAAAAGTTGCTGTAATAATTCACTGTAACCAAAATATTCTTTCCCTAGAATTCAAACTTGTCGCATCTAACCCATTCGCATAAACAGCTTGGTTATGTGTGGTGTGAGAGTTTCTGTTTGCTAGGCTTGTGCATACTTTTTGCATATTTCACACATCATGATGAATTGTTTCAATTCTGCGATCATTCCTGTCCAGAAGACACACTCACGAGCGCATTGCAGACAGCTCTCAATTCAAAGAGAAGTTGTCTTGAGTTTCACTTTGCTTCACCTAACAAAAACAGTACAATAATTAGGTGTAATTCTTTGCAATACAGGGGCCGGATTCACAAAACTCACTTACGAAAACGTTTTTGTTTAAGAGAAATTTTGTTGCGTAAGCCGATTCACGAAACGAAAAAAAAAACGTCGTAAGAGGCCATCGTTGTCACATCGGCCGCTGCAATAAAGCGCGCTGTGACTGCCCGGGAACATGTCAGCGATGGTGATGCAGTTGCTATATTTGCTTACGTCACCGAAAAGTGCTCGTAAGCAGATTCACGAAGCAAAATTTCGCGCAAAAACAGCGTGGCTAAGAGAAAATATTAAGAGTGGTTTAGACCACTCTTAGGAACAATGTGGCTACTTAAAACCTACCGCCGCGGTGGTGTACTTTGGTGCCCTGGCTGATTTTGAGTTATTCACGCCCATGAAACCTTGATTCTTGCAAATGACTTTTGCAGAAGCCCTTCATTCTGTGTGTTAAATATAAGCTACCTCATACCTTTGGTCAGTTCATATTTGTCTTGTGGCTAGCCCGGAAGAAAGATTCACTTTATTCTTTGCAGTAAATCATCATCTTCAGTCACAGCTTTCATTGTTTCCAAGGTTTTCTTTCTCACGTTGACGTATTGCATGACATGGATGTTCTCAAGTTCCGCTTCATTGCTTTCGTTGGGAATGAAAGCCCTAGGTATCATGTCAGCCAAGACTATTTGCTTTTCTGGTCTGCGTTCAATTTTAATATTGTGTTTTGCTTCTGAAGGATTATGCTTTGCAGTCATTTTCGAGCTTGATCCAATCGTTTCTTCAGAATAGCTTGCTTCAGTGTTTTTTTAATCGCTCAATATCTTTGTTTCTTTTCCAAATGTATACTCATGAAACTTTTTTAAGGCAAAGACAACGGCCAGCATATCATTTTCTCTCTGTGCATTACGAACTTCCATTGTAGTTAACGCTCTGCTGACAAGGAATACTTGCTGTTCATTTTAAAGAAGAGCTGCTCTGAGTCCAAAATTGCTCACATCGCATTGGATTTCTAGCTGCTTTCATTATTCAAAGAAAGACTAGAACTGGAGCTCTTGTCACGGACTCATGCCTTATCGAATGCTTCCTCCTGCAGCTTCTCCGTCTGCTATGGTGCATCTTTGACAGCGAGTTTCCTCAAAAGCATCAATACGCGTGACGATTTCCGTAGAAGTATGGAGAGGCAGTTCATTATACCAAATCAGCACTGCACTCCTTGAAATTCATTGTCTTTGGCATCTGCGATCTGCGGAATCGCCTTGACATTATTTGGATCACATTGGTAACATGTGTCCTAGGAAAATGACTCATGTGACTAGAAGTTGCGTTTCAATCCTTGTTGAGACAGATCCCAATCCGTCGGCATCTCTGAAGCAGGTTCTTCAGCTTCTTGTCGTGGTCTACTTGAGCATCTTTTTCCCTATCGCCCATTCTGAGGACACGGTATTTTGGAATATTTTGCTGCTTAGCGCGAGACCACATGGCAGTTGGAGCGTTCGGTAACAATTTTTCGGAGTTGGTAAGGTGGTCAGCAAGCTTGCTTCGTCATCGATTACCCCCTCTTGAAAATTCGGTTCTGAGAAAACTTGGGCTTTACCAAGATATCGTAGAACATCATGAACAGTGGTTAATGCATGACATATTCTTTATAGAGCTTCGAGCACTTGTGGATGAATACTCACATTTGTCCTTTTTTGGTTGCGACAATCATTCACTTAGCCCATTTTGTTGGCATGTGATGCTAATACAATAGTTTAGGTGAATGGTGAATGGCGCTTTTGATGACACCTGTGTTCTTTAGGTTCATGACTACGAAATCTTAGCGCCAAAAAAACACAGAGACAAAAGAAGGAAACGTAGACAACACGAGCGCTCGTGTTGTCTACGTTTCCTTCTTTTGTCTCTGTGTTTTTTTGGCGCTAAGATTTCGTAGTCATGCATCTTTACCAACCCGCCCAACTCGCCGCACTCATCAGTCTTAATTCTTTAGGTTCATCGACATTTGTCTGAGATGCAGTTTCGATGTCGTGACTCACACCATGCAACTCATTATTGCGATTGGGAGCAGATCAGGCTTATTTATCGAATTAACGGTTCCCGGGGGTGTTATTAAAGTGTCTTCAAGGGCGTCTCATTATTTTTTTACTATGTGAGGGGGGGGGGGAGCGCGGAGACAACAATCGCGTTCCGTCGGGGGGGGGGCACAGAAGAGGGGACGTTATGCGTTGTGTTTAGAATAGGTTTTCTTTTAGAAATGGCTCCAGTGCTACCCCCCTCTCTCCCCAGCGCCGGTTTCGCACAAGGCTACAGTTGTCAGGCCTATTTTGTTAGCTCTTGTTTCTCCAATCAGAGCAGTGAGGTCTTCTCTAAAGACTACATTTCCACTGTCCGTTTGGTGGTGTGACTTTTAGATGAGTGTTGCGCCCGTATTGTACTTAACTTCCGTTCCATGTTCGCAGCGTCATTGCGTATGGTTCCAGTTACTGTGCGTGGACGTGTCTAGCTGAGATGACGTCAACAGTTGGTCCGCTGCACACTTCAAGTTTTACCGGCTTTTGATTCACAGTAAGAAAATTGTGGTTTTAGCTTGGTTGGCTGCTTTAAATTGCCAGTATGGTTTCATCCTTACTACCACCTGCCTGCTCTACTTTGCCACTTTTACAAACTGTCGTGAAGCGATTTCGTTCCTTATATTTGCTGCGTGCCCTCTTTAAATGCTTGCATTTGGATTACAGTTGCTACATGGGCTCTAGACACCTTTTCAGCCTTCCTACTACACAGCCGCTAAGGCGGCTAGCGCTAGGTTGGCATTTTGGCACCGGGCCGCCATTTCGCTCTCCACTTACGGGCGACAGGGGTTTCGCCACGTGCGAAGTGGGTGTGCGGGAAGCGCTTGGAAGGGTCCTTAACTTTGTGTGAATACCTGAGCAAGGCCAAGCCATATTTGGTTTAGTAGTGCGTACTACTGGCGTTGAGCAGACTACATGATATACCACGTCCTCATAATAGGCTCCGTGGTGGGTGGTAGGCACCATTACCGTATAGACTGCTCTTTTCCATGTTATGAAGAAACCCCTTGTTCACAATCGCTCCCTGAAAAGGTGGCACACCGATGCCAATGCAAAACTTTTTTTCGAAAGAAGGCCGGCTTTCCAAATACCACGTCAACGTCATTCACTGTGAGAACTCCGACAAAAGAAAAACTCGGAACATTGCCCATTTCTAGTATTCAGATGCCTCACCGAAACCATCAGAAGTGGCTATAAAGTTACCAAGATGGCCAGTGGGACATTCTAGCAGAGGTTATAGACAAAACACATGCAGTTTCAGAAACTAGCAGACCGAGTAGTATTTGGAGACAAGCCTGTAAACATCTCTCCTGACAGAACGATGAACACCGTCAAAATCGTTGTGTCAGGCGACGACCTGATAGACCTGACCGATGATGAACTTCTGGCTGGTTCAAGAATGAAAATGTTTTACATGTACAGCGTATCATAATCAGGAGATACAGCTAAGAAATGCGAATTAAGAACATAATCGTGACCTTCGAATGCTCCACACTTCCTAACGAAATAGTGACCGGCTGTTTGAAACTATCTGCGAGACCCTACATACCAAATCCGAGGTGATGTTTTGAATGACAAATATTTGGCCATGCTTCCCAGACTTGCCTAGGACAGCTAACCTGTGCGAAGTGCGGTACCATGGGACACTCCATGGATTGTCGCTGCAATGCCGATGTACACTGCGCTAACTGCAACGGTGACCATCCGGTATCTTCTAGGTCCTGCATGCGTTGCGTGGAACAAAGAAAAAGAAAGTATAACCGTCAAAGTGAAACGAAACATCATTTTCCGCGGAGCAAAACAATTCGTGTCTCCCTATTATCAAGCAAAACGTCGTTCGACGAAAGGTGCAGCGGAGCGCAGCACCACATCGGCTTCAGGTGGCCGGCCCAGCTGCGCCTAAGCGTACTGGTACCAACGCTTCCTACCCCCGTGGTAGGAGCAGCCACCGCTGCCCTGCCTTCTGTCGAAGTAGGCCCACCAGCCGCTACTGCATGGCCGGGCAGCAGCCAGGTTGGCGCAGAAGCAGCCAAGATGCCCATTCCACGTCGTTTTTGGTTGAAGGCTTCGTCTGCACCTAACAAATTGCTCTGCAGGGCGAGTTGGTGTGTGTCTAAAAATAAAAGTAGAGTGCAAATACATTGAAGGATCATAGCTATTTAGCGTTAGGTGGCGTTGTACTCACGAGCATTTATCCCCACCATCATCATGGTTAGTGCGTAGCGCCTGCGGTGATGCCTGGTGTATGCCTCGGTGGCGGCTAGGGAGAGATGAGCGGGGCTCATTGGCGGGTGGCGGTTAGCATGAACGGTGGTCTTTAGCTGTGGGTCCCCGTAGCGTGGCACCGCAGGTTGCGCGCCGGGAGCCTTCGTAGTGAGTTAGGCGTTGGCGAAGGCGCCTTTTGTGTGTTCTTGTGTTTGTTACGTCGTTGAGAGTTGCGTTATATTGTGTAAGGTTGTTTTAGCTTGTCGAACCAAATTGATGGTATAATAATTCGGCTGACAATGTTGTCGATCTAATGTAAATGCAGTTTATTAAATGTGTTCTTTTGGTTCGTTCCCACAGTGTATACCGTACCTGTTTACTCGAAGAGCGTGGTGCTCTCTACGTTTCGGGCCCGACAGACTCTATTAGAAAAAAAGCCCTTTTCCGTTAGCTTGCCGTGAACACATTCCACTACATCGCGGGATGCTCATTGGCAAAGAACCATTTTTGTTATCAGTCATTATTGGCGTTTTAGATGAAATTCACAGTTCCGCATCACATATAAGAGAAATCCGTAGCGCAATCTCTCGGCAGAAGTCCTTGCTGCAGTAGCCGCTCTGACAAGCACCTGCCTCTCAGCCTTTAGCTTCAAAGGGGCTGAGGAGACATTTGTGCTATTTTACAATAGCTCAGTTGAAGATACGATTTTCACTTGTGAATCATCCCACATCTATACATCAAATCGCTTGTCACTGTCAGGATTTTATACTTTATACACACATTTTACGCTTTCATAGAGCACGTGATTTCAGGCCTCTATACAGCTGTAATACACCCTGTCATCACAATCACTGGTCAATGCTTTCATCGTATCAAAAACGCGGTGCTCTTTAGCCACCCATGGCCCTTGCGTCACAAAACGCCACTAATCAATCATCAAATCAGCAGGAAACACTGGTCCATCACTGCACGCTTTACGGCTCCCCAGGTATCTCTCCTACGCAACGCTGTGATTAGCGCCAGCGTCAACGTCGCTTTAAGCGTTAGCGCCTGCTGATTCGCATCTACACATGGTTCCGTTTATCGAAAAGTGGTGTACGTTTTTCACCAAACAGTTATTTGGTCATATCCGTGTGATATGGCCTCCACTTGAGACTATTGTTCCTGTACAGGGAAGATTTAAAGAAAAGCGGCCGTTAATTTTTGCAGGAACTTGGGCACTCTAGTCACCATGAAAGGAACAAATGTTCACCAGCCCTTCTAGAAAGTTTTCCACGAATATAAAGCAAATGGAAGCTTATCGCGCTGATTACTGCTTTCTTGGGGCATCGAAATATCTGCCCGTTTGACTCTTTTCCATCGCAGCTGCATGGTGCGGTAGGTGTGATGAATTATACCCCGAACATTCCAGAATACACTATTGTAACAATGCTGCTTATGCTCTCTAAAACTTATCACGCAGGATCTCAAGGTGTACGAAGGAAATTCGGACTGCCTTGCACCTGAATATCAAGACATACTGGAGCAAAGCGATGAGCTGGAGCTGGAATTCAAGAAACAACCTTGTTACCTGGAAAGACTTTACGGTAGAGTACCATGAGTGACAGGTCTTTTATTCTTTTTCACGCCTTGGTTAAACGCGTGCTCAAAAACGGCTTTTAAACAGGCTTCGAAAGCCACTGGCATATTTCTGTAACCTAGTTCAACAATAACCCTTCATTAAGTATCTCCATCTCCAGCCTGCCTCCCATTCACTTTGGTACGAGATACTAAGGCAGAGCATACGCACTTCCGAGAGAGAGTAGACCTTGAAATGAGGGAAACGTGCATATTGACGGAAAGCTTATTGCGGCGGCAAGCAGCGGAGTAGCGAGACAAGAGGGGACATCAGTGCTGCCAGATTGCCCTAAGACGAAATTAGTAGCCGGACCCGCCAAAAATCATCGCATTATCCGAAAAGTCTCTAGATTTCGTAAAAATCAATTTAATGGCATACATTTAAGTTTTCACCTGCGTCAGGATTTTTTCAATAATCCTATTTTTTATAGTTGTGAGGCATTTTAAAAAGTTTCTTCAAATACTTATATATTAGACATTTTTCACGATCTTTAGGGCACCCCAAGCCGCAAGGGCACATTTCTGGTTGACGTGATGTGTGTGTTTATTCCGTGGTTTTTTGTGGTTTCTTCGCACCTGTAATCCTGAGGCCTTCGAAAATTGGCGCTGGAAAGTTTCGCAGTCAAGGCGTAACCGAAAATCTTTCGGGTGCTCGCCGCTTATGGCGCAGTCGAAGTATTACAGCGAAAGCTGTTATGAGATTAGAACACGGGTCACAACGGCGCCGTAGTTGTCTGCTGCCGCCGCCGCCACCACCACTGCTGGTGTTCGTAACCAGTCTCGAACAAAAAAAAACTCGGCAAATAAAAAACAGCAATGACGCGATGGCGTGCCAGGCCACTACTCTACCACTAAGGCATGCTAGTGCTTGGAACTTGTTTCTAAAGTGGTCTTAAGCAGGCTTGATGTCGGGAAACAAGTCGCGTTAGTATGAGTAGTAACAAGGCGTTTTAGAACATCAAAGGAATAGCCAGGCACCACACAATTCCAAATGCGTAACGACTGGGTCATCGAAATATCCAACCCATTAGAAAACTTGTTCTTGATCCCCTATCAACTATGACGCATACCCACTTCTGGCGTATTTCTTCATCGTCATCAGCCACTGCATAAAAATCTTACAAAAGTTTCCGACGAGTTTATAGCACATAGAAGGCTTCTCTAAAGAATTACAAAGAAGAGCATAGTGAACGCTGACCTACCACACAAAGTTTATGAATATTTGTGGCGCAGTGGGTTCCCAGCAGTCTGCTTGCAGCATGCCAAAGAGTTCAGAAAAGGCTCTGAAAGGCCGCTTTTAAGCTTTCGCTGTGACTGTGCTGCGCGTTCCACGGACGCCTGTCGTTTGTGTGTGTGTGTGTGCGCGCGCGCGCGCGCGTGTGTGTGTGTGTGTGTGTGTGTGTGTGTGTGTGTGTGTGTCCACTTGAAAAGAGTTAAGACGCCTTACGATGGCCCTCCCCTTCGTTGTGCGCAAATGGAGTCCCTATTCAGCTTTCTAGTGTTTGTACAGTCCGCGTTTTCAGGGATGGCATCCTTCACCACATTCAGTTTCTTGTACTTCCTTTGTGCACTCACACAGCGACTTCCTTTCTTCAGTATGAGCTTTCATATATCGTGCCGTCAGCGAGTAATTCATATGTCAGCTACTGAGAGTTCATCCGATGTCGATCTATACAGCTTCCATTTCGTTGCAGCCGCTGATTGTTTCCTTTCGCCAGGAGATAAACAAATTCTCAGGATCACTTCGCACACTATAATTAAGGGTGACGTGTTCATAGCGCCATCAGTTCGCTTCAAACCTGTGGGGCTTACCATTGCACCCAGGCTTGTGCGGTTTAGCGACGGCAAAGCATTGGTTTCCGCCTTGAAACCAACTTATTCGCCAGTGATGATTCACTGGGGCACTGCTGTGAGCTGCTTCGCTGACAGCGAGCCTTTTTTGCTGGTTTTTCTTCACGCAGAATCACCACCTTTGTCTGCTACAAGTGATATCAAAGCTCCCACTGTTAATTTAATTGCTACTATAGGTCCTCACCTCACTGCCGAGCAAAAGAGAGACCTCTTAGACCTTCTCCAAAAACGCCGCTTTTCGTTTGACATACATTACAAAGTTTTGGGGCGCACCTCCGTTGCAGAGCACAGCATCGAAACCGAAAGCAGCTTCATTGTACGCCGCCGCCCATACCGTTTGTCTTCAGCGGAACGGCAAATCCTCGAGGAAAACGTCACCGACATGCTCAAATGGGATATTATTCGACCTTCATCCAGCTCTCGCTCGTCTCCTGTGGTGGTGGTCCGGAAAAATGATGGCTGTGCCCGGTTTTGTGTTGATTACAGAGCGCTCAATGAGATCATGAAAAAAGATGTATATCCGTTGCCACGCATAGATGATGTCCTGGGCTCTCCACAAGGCACAGAATATTTCTCCAGCCTCGACCTCCGATTCGGGTATTGGCAAATACCTATGCGCGAAGCAGACAAGTAGAAAACAGCGTTTGCAACGCCTGACGGGCTTTAAGAGTTTAACGGCATGCCTTTTTGCTTATGCAACGCTCCAGCAACATTCGAGTGCATAATAGATACCGTCTTACGTGGTCTCAAGTGGTAAACCTGCTTATGTTATTTAGACGACATCGTAATTTATTATTTTACTTTTCATCAGCACCTTAAGCGTTTGGATGAAGTTCTAACGTGCATTTCGAACGCTGGCCTTCAGCTCAATACAAAGAAGTGCCACTTCGCCAGCACAAGCATCAAAGTATTGAGTCACCTTGTCAGCAAAGATGGCGTTTGACCCAACCCCGACAAGGTTGCTGCCTTAATTAGTTTTCCACGTCAGGGCAATCGAAAACAATTGCGAAGTTTTGTGGGCCTGGCGTCTTACTACCGCCGCTTCATCAGCCACTTTACTGCCATTGCGGGACCGTTGCACAAGCTTCGGACGTCAGCAACGGCCTTCACTTGGACTGACGAGTGCGAGTGTGCTTTCTAAGCCCTTAAGCGTGCTTTGACATCAGACCCCGTCCTACGTCACTTCGATGAGAGTGCGCCCACTTCCCAGCACACAGATGCCTGCGGCCACTCAATTGGTGATGTCCTGCTCCAGCGCGACGACCCTTCACGTAAGCAAGTAGTTGCGTATGCCAGCCGCGCACTAACACCTGCGGAGCAGTACTCGATGACAGAACAGGAATGTCTCGCTGTCGTTTGGGCCATCCAGAAATTTCAACCTTATCGGTATGGACGCTACTTCACTGTGATTACAGACCGCCATGCCCTATGCTGGTTGTCCTCGCTGAAGAATTTGTCTGGGCGCCTTGGTCACTGGATACACCGTTTGCAAGAGTACACTTTTCACGTTGTGTACAGGTCTGGCAAGCAGCACCAGGATCCCGACGCTCTCTCTCGCTACCCTCTGCCGCTTTTATCTCCAACCACGCATCCTCAATGCCCCTCAGGTGATCAAGCGGCTTTCTCTTCACTCACGTTATCACCCCTGGCAGTTGCTGGGTCACTATCTTTAAACAGCAGCGCTCAGTTTGCCGCGTGCCAGCGTGACGACCCCTACTGTAACCGTATCATCGGATACTTTAATGGCTCGCCTTCTCCACCTAATGCCAGACTACGTCGTCACCTACGGCAGTTCAAGCTACAGAACAATGTCCTGCAGCGCTATACTTACAATGTGTATGGGCATCGGTGGGTGCCAGTACTTCCCCGTTAACTGCGAAAACAAGTTCTCGAAGCGTTGCACGATGACCGATCAGCTGTACAGTCGGGATTTCAGAAGGCAAACAACCGCATTAGGAGCCGTTTCTTCTGGCCTCGTCTTTCTACCTTTGTAGCTAATTATATCGCTTCTTGTGCACTTTGTCAACGCCGGAAAGGACCAGCTTCAGCTCCTGCTGGCTTAGTACCCCCCATTCCATGCCCTGATACACCTTTTGTCATTGTCAGAATAGCCATCATCGGACCACTTCCTGTAACGCCAGCGGGCCACCGCTGGATCGTCACAGCCGTCGACCCCCTCACATGATACGCGGAGACCGCTACTCTACGCACTAGCTCTGCCTCCGACGTTGCCGCCTTGTTTTTAGAAGCCATTGTGTTGCGTCATGGTGCACCTCGCACGTTGTTGAGTGACCGAGGCAAGGCCTTCATGTCAACAATTCTTGACGAAATTTTTAAAGCTTGTGGCACAATTCATTAGACTACATGCGCTTAGCACCCGCAGACAAATGGCCTGACAGAGTGATTCCATCGAACTCTAAGTGACATGATATCCATGTACATCGGACCGAGGCGTGATAACTGGGACAAAATCTTGCCGTTCGTAATGTTTGCACACAATACCGCTGTTCAACGAACCACCGGGTATTCACCTTTCTTCAAGTCAAGTCAAGCTAAGTGAAGTCAAGTTTATTAAATAGTTCAGTTGAGTTACATGGTTAGCGTTATTACAGCAGGAGGTCCCAAAGTTTCAGAGAAACTGACAGGGGGACCTCCTATGGCTACATGGATGGGGTAATTACAAAAAATACAGCAATAGTATACGGACTTGTGAGTAATAATGAATAAGCTTGATTGACATTAAAAATACGATCAATACACAACATAACGGTAATACTCACTATTGAAAAATAACAAGGAAATAGTCAAAAGCAAGTGAAGACAAAAAGCAATATTAATGAACAACTCTATGTGACAAATGCAACACGTTTCAATATCAGTCTTATCAAATATACAAAGCAAATTGAAGTAGTAAATTGCCCAAAAATGTGGAGAGCTATTAACAGTTAATTACACAAATAGGATGAGTTGATTATTCCTGAACGTATTATTTCTTGCTGCACGAAGTAAAAATATGGATGTTATGCGATGATTTCAATTCGAAAGTTAATGAATTCCAACTGGCCATGCTAGTAAATAAGGTTCAGAACTTGCCGCAGTTTGTCCTTACGGCCGGCAAAAGAAGATTTTTGCACTGGGAAAACTGGTTGATGTTACTATTAGTTAAGTGACGATGATCAATACATGCGATAAAAATGTCATGCGTGATGAGTCCAAACGCGACAGTAGTTATTCTATGACAAAATAATTGTCTCAATGGGAGTATGTTAAGCTGAGGAAACAACGAGCTACAGGAGAAGTAAAATGGGCTGAAAGTCATTAATCTAACTGCTTGATTCTGAAGTCGCTGCAAACGTTCGAAGGAAGGAAGGAAGCAACAAAAAGGGAGAAGGCAGGGAGGTTAACCAGAAAGACATCCGGTTGGCTACTCTACACTGGGGAATTAGGGAAGAGGACAAGAAAGACGAGGAAGAGAGAAGAGAGGGAAAAGAAAAAAAAGGGTGGGGAGAGACTGACAGTAATTTCACTGCAGCGTGTAGAACTCTACCGCATGTCAGAGGCGTTCACATAAGCCTGTCTTTCTCAGGAAACACAGCAGGGCTTTCACTGCCTTGCGGGCTGTCGAGGCATGTGGACGTTGCTGTAATAGCACCTGCACAGAAAGAGGCCGATCATCCAGTCGCCGCATTGCGTTGGCAAGTATTTGTCTATCTGAGGCAAATCGAGGACAATGGCACAGCAGGTGTTCGATATTTTCGTCGGTGCCGCAAACATCGCACACCGCACTGTCAGTAATTCCGATTAACGTGGTATAAGCTTTCGTGAAAGCAACTAAGGCGATAGAGAAGCGAAGCTGCACGTCGATGTAGGCCGGGTGGAGGCCGGAGTTGTAGCGAAGGGTCGAGCTCGTGCAGTCTTGTACGTCGTATGCTTGGTGTGTTCCACTCAGTCAGTGTAAGACTGCGGGCCAGTTGACGAATCTGCCTCGCCGCATCCGCTCTTGAAAGCGGAATCGGAACGCTGTTCGCTTCTTTATGTGACGTGCGAGCAGCATGATCTGCAAACGTTCGATGTGCGTGAAATATGTGTTGGGCCAAGATGATACGCAATACCCAATATGGCTATGAATATAAGCAAAGTACAAAGTACGTATGATGTGAGGCGGAAAATAGGTTCGTGTCTTGATGATAACGTGAAGACCAAATGTAATCTTTTATAACGAGTGATGCTGCATGTTTATGAAATTTTAGTTCGCTATCTAAGATGACGCCAAGAAATCGCGCTTCACTGGAAATGTTTATGACGGTATTACCAATGTCAAGGGATCGTTGTATGTCAAGTAAAATGCACGGGGAATGGAACAACATAAACACGGTTTTAGTAGCAGTGATCTGAAGATCATTGGCCTGGCACCATAAAGTTATGTTATGTAAATCTGTGTTGAGGTCATACTGGAGTGAAGAAACTGATTTAGATGACTGAAAGATTGTTGTGTCGTCAGCGTAAAGTATGCACTTGGTTTTTGTAAGAATGGTAGGTAGATCATTAATAAACATCAAAAATAAAAGTGGGCCTAAAATTGACCCCTGTGGAACACCAACGTTAATTAACTTGGAGGTTGAAAGATGGCCATTAACATGAACCATTTGAGACCGGTTACTGAGGTAGCTCCTAATTAATTTTAGTGGCGGACCAGACATACCAAATGATTCGAGTTTAGCAAGTAGTACGTGATGATTTATTGTGTCAAAAGCCTTTGTCAAATCGATAAACACAGATCCCATAAGTAACCCTCTATCGATAGCTTGTTTAATTTCCTCCGTTAAGGTAATTAGTGCCAGCTCAGTTGAATATCCTTGACAGAATCCGAGTTGTTGTGGAGATAAAAGATTAATTTTTTTCAGATAACGCATTATTGCAATGTGGAATAACTTTTCAATTACCTTACCGAAGAAAGTAAGAATACAGATTGGCCTATAATTTTGTACAAAAGTTTTATCACCCTTCTTAAAACTGGAACTATTTTACCAGCCTTAAGGCAGCTCGGAAACACACCCGCTAAAAACAGCTTGCTAATAATTACTGCCAAAGGTGGTGATATTCAGTTTGAAACTATTTTTACTTTAAAAGTATCAATATTATCTAAACCAGCACTTGTGGTCTTTAGTGATGTGATGACCTGAAGGACTTCATCTGCAGACGTGGAATGAAGATAAAAAGAATGAGTACACCATGGTATATCGCGTAAATGACCTGGTGATTGCTGCGTATCCGCAGATGCGCAGAAATGCTCACTGAACGTGGCGGCCACTCTTACAGGGTCGGTGTACATTTCGTCACCTTGCTTTATTTTTATTGTAAGCTCTGAGCAGTTTTTCATGTTGAGAAATTCTTTAATGATTTGCCAGCAGCGTCTCGTGTTACCTGTGTTTTTTACAATGAGATTCCGATAGTAATGGCGCTTAACACGCCTAAGTAAGGAAGATAATGTTGCTGAGTATTTGTGAAAGCGGCATTTTAATGCGAGGTCAAAAGGCTGCGACTTTAGTTTCTTGTGAAGGTTATTCTTTTTATTAATGGACTTCAACAACGAGTTGCTTATCCATGGATTTGTAGGGGAACGATACCACTTCGTGACAGTAGTGGAAGTGGGGCATGCTTCTATACCTGAAGCTATTACTTCTGAGAAAGACTCAAAAGCATTTTCTGAGCAGTCTAGATTAGTCACCGATGTCCAGTCTACCGTGCCAATTATTTGCACAAACTTGTTCGCATCGAATCGGCGTTTCATAAAGATCTTACTGGCCTTGGTATTTTCGGAGCCCAGAATGAAAAATACGGGATTATGGTCTGTAATGCTAAGATCTATTACACCTGCAACGTGTTCAGTGGAAATGCTGGAGATGATATGATCTATTAGCGTATTCGAACCTAGTAAATCGTTTCTAGTTGGTGCTGAAATATGCGACGTAAAGCCAAAGCAGTATAAACAGTTTATATATTCTAAGCATGATGCACTATCAGGATCAATAATGTTTATATTAAAATCACCACATAAGACAACGTTTTTATTTTCCCTCACTAGGTTACTAAGAATGATCCTTAACTGATTACAAAAACCGGAATACGATGATGAAGGTGACCGATAAATGGAAGCTATAATAGTACTACGGCTATTCAATGGTATAACACTATGGTTGAATTCAAGCCAAACAGATTCACATAAAATATTGTTGTTATGAAGGTTATGTCACTAGGGCGTGTGTAGGTTAAAGATGAGTTGACAAGTATGGCACTACCGCCACCACGACAGAGCTCCCGATTACAGTATTCAGAATAATAACCTGGCAATCCGTACAAGTTACCCTTATTACCAGTCAACCAAGTTTCAGATAAACATATGACAGAGAATAAATGTTTAAGCAAAGAAATCAACGCAACAAGGTCATCCTGGTGCTTTCTAAGACTGCGACTGTTTAAGTGAAGTAGTGATAGGGCTTGTGACTTCTCAAGTAGCAATTCTGATGTTTGCTGACACGAGAACGCAGCCATGTTAATCTAAGGTCGGTTTAAAATGGGTACTGATAGGATATCTGAGAATACTCGGAAATCTTCTGCGCATGCAATTCGAAACACGCGACTGTCATCCGCCTTTCTGGCTCCGATTGTACAATTGTCAGTCCAGAGATGCTTCCGCTGGTTGGCTTTCTTAAGCGCAAGTGCCTGTGCAAAAAGGCACTTTCGCTGTGGTGTGAGATGTTCATTCACATACACAGGTTTAGGGCCTGTGCTCTCAGAAAACCCTATATCTGTGGTAGACAGGCGTGCCTTTCTTGCCTTCTTATCGAATTCAGCCTTCTTGTTTCTCGAACAGAATCGCGCAATAATGTTGCTTCCATTCTTTGCGGGTACCCAATGCGCGGCATCTATGTCTGTATCGGCAATTGGACAACCAATCTTCTCACCGATAACCTGAACGACTGCCAAACAGTCTTCGCCCTTTGTCTCAGGAATTCCCTTCAGTTCAACATTATTAAGTCGCGAGTATTGTTCGAGATCACACATTTGTTTACTGAGCTTCTTATTCTCATCCATCAGGACCTTGTTTTCTTTAGCTAGTGCCTCATTGTCATTCTTTACAGGTTCATAGAGGTCATTGAACATCACAAGGCTTGTTTTCATCTCTGCGACCTCCTGCCGAAGAGCCTGTAATTCCTTTGCTAGTTCCGCGCAAGTCGGCATTCTCAAGATAAGTAATGAAGATAAGTAAACTCAAAACACGGAACACAAGACACAAAAAATGAAAACAAACTATATTAAACTTTATAAAAGGCAGCAGTGGAAGCGAGAAAAAACGCAAAACAGAAAGGAGTGCACCAATAAGCAACGAACCTGGACGGGGCGAACACAAGGGTCAATGCTTGTACACAGCCGCAACCACTGCTGCCAAAATGACAAGCAATGGCAAACGATGGTCTATTTGTAGGGCTCCTTCTCCGGTAGATGGCGAACGTAGTGGCTGAAGTTCAGTGACGTAGTTGCACGTGCCGAAGATACAGCAGCAGCAGCTAAGCAGTGCTGCCCGGTGAGCCGTGCAGATAAGATTCGCCACCTGGACGGAGCGAACACAAGGGTCAATGCTTGTACACAACCGCAACCACTGCTGTCAAAATGCAGCAGTGGTCTTCCTCGTCTGTATACAGTCGTGCGCTGACATTTGCCATCGACGCCTCTTTCTTCAGTGTAACGAAAAAAACAAGCGTCCACGACTACGCCAGAACATTTTGTCTCCGATTCGCTGACACAGGCCAACGTGCTCAACTCAACACGGAGGCCAGTCAACAAGACCGCAAGCAACGCTAAGCAACGCTATGACAGCTTTCGTCGAGACGTCACGTTCCGTCCTGGAGACTAAGTACTACTTTGGACGCCTGTTCGTACACCGGGATTGTGTGAAAAGTTTCAGTCACACTTTCTCGGACCTTACGTTGTTTGTGAACGAACATCTCTTGTCAATTACCTTGTCACTACCGTTGAGGGTTCCTCGGACCGTCGATACCGTGTCTCTGAGATAGTCCACGTTTCTCGTCTTGAACCATTTGTTCGCCGTACCTTTCCCGCCTAAGTCTCAGCCACGCTGGCCCCTCAAGTGTGCGGGGAAAATAAGTGCGAGCATTATTTATGCGTCCCATCTTTTCATCTCTAAGCTCTCTTCACCACCACTGCAGTTTAGGTTGTGGGGCACAATAAAAAAGATTCTTGAGGGTACAGAACGCCAGCTTACAATATATATATATATATATATATATATATATATATATATATACGTTCACGCATTTGGGGCCCCGCCGCTGTGGTCTAGTGGCTAAGGTACTCGGCTGCTGACCCGCAAGTCACGGGATTGAATCCCGGCTGCGGTGGCTGCATTTCCTATGGAAGCGGAAATCTGGTAGGCCCGTGTGCTCAGATTTGGGTGCACGTTAAAGAACTCCAGGTGGCCAAAATTCCCGGAGCCCTCCACTACAACGTCTCTCATAATCAAATGGTGGTTTTGGGACGTTAAGCCCCATATATCAATCAATGACATCAACACGCATTCAAGTCACACGTCACTGCCCCATTAACACCATCCATGCAATGCCCCTTAGCACAGTTACTATTTGTAGGCGGTGCATTTCTCCTCTGACTACGTTAGACTTTAACTAGTTTTAAGACGTCATACTGTCGAAAAGGTGAAATTGACAGTGCGAATTTGTACATAGACACGCTACATTCAGCTTCGCCAACTGTAAACGTTCGGCGCAAGATTAGCACTCTGAATTTGATTTGTTTTTCGAGGGGGGGGACGTGCAGCAGAACGGCTAATTTTAGTAATAAGTGGTCGCTGTGAATGCTTGTAAATATTTTAGTAGACCCTGAAAAGGTAAATTACGAAAAAAACTTTGTGGTGTAGCGGGGGCAGATTCTCTTCTTCTCCCCTCTCTACTTACGGCCTCCTGACTCTGTGTGCATTTGAAACGGTATTTTTTTATTTCAATGCTTTTTGAGCACAGCTAACTTGTAGACGCCTCATTGTGGATGCCTGACGAAAAAAGAAAGAATTGTGACAGAAGAAATCAGTATAAGACACGTCCTTCCTGAAATATTTTCGATCTCTCACGAGGGCTTTTATGGAGCACAAATTCAGTATATTCGTGTGTCGTACTTCAAGGGCTATGGCATCATGTACTAGACATGAATGATGGGCAGGTACGAATAAATGTACATCAAGAAAGCGCGACGTAGGAGCCGTAGTGCATAGGAGTTCCTGCACGCCTTGCGCGGCTCTTTCAGTGCTATTCGACTGCAGCGCCGCCGCTACGGGCAACGCGGATGGGATCAGGCAGCGAGGCGCGGTCACGCCACTCAACACTTCTAGTACTCTCTACTTAAGGGACCAGAGTAGCGCATAGGTACGCCATCTTGCCTGGCTAGCAACCAGCTGTGCGGCGAAGTCGCCCTCTGTTTTTGCAGGCAACACCCCATCCGTGTCTTTTTTTTTGTTTTGCCGTGCTGCATATTAGCATACTTGGCTTGCGTCCTTCACACAGTGTTTGCAGTGCTTGAAGGCCGCTTTTCTGCCCGATTACCAACAAAGTGAAACGTAAGAGCTGACTAAATTTTGCAAATTTTTGGAATTTTTGACCGGATAACGAGCAGGAACATTCAGTATTCACGTTACGCTGGTGAAATGCGACATTTGTTGGCCTTGACGGTACGCGAACTTACCCGATTAATGTCGATGAATATAACTCAACGAAGAGTTACCCATAAATAACTTAATGAACACTGCCTTGGGCTTTTGAAGTGCGTAAGAGCATAACGGCGTATTCTTTGCACAATTCACGTTCTGTGACGCACGACTGTTACTTAACTGTTCTAAAACAAGTTATTTCACATTTAAACGCAAACTATTACCCGATATGCAGCCTACATAAAGTAATTTTAGAGTTTTGCTTGAAGTTTTCACGTAGTCTTGTGGTAGAGTATTGGACTACCGCTTAAAGAGCTCGGGTTAGATTCCCAAAAGCGCCCCTTTTTTACGTGAGATTTTCTTTTGTTATTTCGTGCTATAATGGTCATCTACGGCGCTGGAATCGGCCCTTGTGATTTCAAAAGCTTTCGCTGTAAAACACAGCGAATTCGACAACCACGGTCTTTAAGCTACGTCAGGCGAGAATAAATATATTTCCTTTTTATGAAGATAAGTAATTCCTAATCAGGCTCCATTTGAAAAATTGTGAATGCGCAACGAAAAACAGCACAGTTCTCTTTTAGCATGTACACTACAAACGAAGGAGCAATCAGCAGCGGGTAAAACTTGCAAAATGTATTTTACCACTTTACCCAGTCATTGTAACATTTCGATGGCAGCGATGGTACAACTGCAGACCTGGTGCGCGCATAGAGCTGATGCAGAGTCACCCGCACGCATCTATGACCCGCGTTCAGAAAATTTGCGAATACCAGCCGGATTCGCTTGGATCTTGACAAGTGATGACTCACGCCGATGCCGCGGTGGCGTCGGAACACGCATAATTGGCCTGAGCCTCAGATTTTCCGCAATGCATGTTTGCTGGTGGCACTAGCGGCGTTGGAAAACAGTTGCACTGCTCTGGTCCCATAGCTACCATATACAGTTACTCTATACACTGCTAGAGTGCTACACCTTTGCGTCATGCGAGGAGGTGCGGTGTGGCAACCAACGCACTTCTCCTCTTTGGCGTGCTGGTGACGGCTTGGAGTGTGTATGCGTTGATGCTGGTATGTGGGGCGTTATCTAGCAATTCACCGTTCATTAAACGGGTGGCATCACCAAATTTCAAGGCTATCCCAAGACTGTTGTGGGTTTCCTCTGTATGCAAGGACTCTCCACACGAAAAGTCGGACACAACAAACGCGTAGAATGTATTTTAATCCACTTCTAAAAGTCTAGCTGAATGCTATCAAAGTGAAAATTTTCCGTTGGTTTTCTGCTCAGTGGTGCTGTTTTTTTTTATTAGAACCTGCAGTTAAGCTGCTGGTTTCTTGCTTGTTGTACTGGTTCCCGCAATGTGCCTACTGGTTTTCTGCTGGTTCCAACAGGGTGCTTACTGGTTGCTTATTGGGACCAGCATGCTGCCTACTGACCTGCTGGCTGTCCCAACAAGCTGCCTGCTGGCTGTACTGGTACAAGCAGGGTGCTCACTGTTTTTTGTATTGGCTTGATTGCGCGCGGAACAGGGCGCTTTTGTTTTGACCCTTCCCTCGATCTCCGTTACGATCAGACCGTAGTGAGCTTGCTCTCGTCTGCTATGACGCTGCTAGAGAGGCTAACGCTGCCATAAATAACGCCGCATTTGCTACGTCTTGAACAGCGCCGAGCATTGCCACGCCATGAATTTGCCGCCATAATCATTGACTCCTCAGTAGCTTTAGTCTCGTATCGTTTATTGACGCTTCTTTAAACTAAAACTTACTAGTTACCTACCTAATAATACAAATACTGCACAATAAAAAGATTTATTACTTATTTACAAGTAAAAGCATAAGAACTAGCAGTCTTATGTAACCTATAAATTATCATTACATCTTAGCGTAGTAGTCTAGTACAGCGAATATTGTGCTCTTGTGATCACTTGTCTCTGTTTGCATTTGTATGTTCGGTGTGTTAGTTGCAAGTTTCATCTGAATTCTGCATGACATGAGCATGTAGTAGTTTGCAGCAACTAAAGCCTTCCGTGTCGCTGATGGTGGAACTGTGGCCATCACTGGTATTAGTATTGCCGGCCGCCATGTCCCCGTTTTATTCACGGTGCTTGAAAATTGCCCGCACAACCTAATCTTTGGCATGGACTTCCTATCAACGCATTCTACCCTAATAGATTGTGCCTCCGGTACTCTGTGCCTAGAACTTCCTCTTCTCCCGAATTCTCACCCTGAACTCCCAAACAGCTTGTGCACCACTGACTTCTTCCGGATACCGCCTAAAGCTCTCACATTCGTCGAATTGGCAACACCCTATCCCGTGCTCGGTGATTATATTGTGACGCCGATTACTGATGTTCTCATGGCGCGAGACATTACTGTCCCACACTCCGTCGTAAGCATGGCCTCTAACCAAACATATTTACCTGTTATATATTTCGGTTTCATAAAACAAGTGCTACCCCAAAGAATTTTGGTCGCCACGCTAAGGCCATTAATTGACGACCGCGTCACCTATTTTACGGCAGACGTATGTCCCGAGCACCCACACCAATCGCAGGATACCACGTGCCTCAATGCGACCTTACGTTCCATGATCGCCCCGGACCTCAAACCTGAGAAGTCAACCGCACTATGCCGCCTTCTGGCTTCATACCGTGACATATTCGACATCTACAGCCTCTTCTAGGCCAGACTTCACTCGTCAAGCACCGCACTAACACAGGTGATTCTCATCCCATTCATCGGCGACCATACCAGGTGTCTACCACCGAGCGTAAAGTTATTCAACAAGAACTCACCAAGATGTTAGCCAAAGGAATAATTGAACCCTCTTCGAGCCCTTGGGCGTCCCCCGTTGTGCTCGTTAAAAAGAAAGATGGCACGTGGCGCTTCTGTGTGGATTACCGTCATCTGAATAGAATCACGAAAAAGGATGTTTACCCTTTACCCGCATCGATGACGCTCTCGATTGTCTCCACGGTGCCCGATACTTTTCTACAATAGACCTTCGTTCCGGTTACTGGCAGATTGCTGTCGACGAAAACGACCAAGAGAAGACTGCATTTGTAACTCCAGACGGCCTATATCAGTTCGAGGTTATGCCATTTGGGCTATGCATACCCCAGCCACGTTCGAGCGCATGATAGACTCTCTGCTACAAGGGTTCAAATGGTCAACATGTCTTTGTTATCTTGACAATGTCGTTGTATATTCCCCAACATTTGAGACCCACCGTCAGCGTTTGTCAGCTATTCTCGACATATTCCGCACTGCAGGCCTCCAATTGAACTCGTCGAAGTGTCGCTTCGGACGCCGGCAAATTCTGTGTTGGGCCACCTTGTCGACGCCTCTGGTGTGCAGCCGGACTCCGAGAAAATTCGTGCAGTCACCAGTTTTCCTGTACCCCAGACAGCCAAAGACGTCCGGAGTTTTGTAGGACTTTGCTCCTATTTCAGAAGGTTTCTGAAAGATTTCGCAACCATCGCTCGACCCCTCACAGAGCTTCTGAAGAAAGATGTCACGTTTACGTGGGGTACCGACCGAGCTGCTGCTTTTTTTCACCTATTCACGCTACTGACGACTCCACCCATATTGGCTGACTTTGGCCCATTCGCTCCGACGGAAGTTCGAACCGATGCTAGTGGTCACGGAATTGGAGCCGTGTTAGCCCAACGCCAACGGGGACACGACCGAGTTGTCGCCTACGCTAGCCGCCTCCTCACAGCTGCTGAGCGCAACTATTCTATTACGGAGCGTGAATGTCTTGCTCTTGTTTGGGCAGTCTCAAAACTACGCCCATATTTATATGGCACTAATTTCTCTGTAGTAACTGACCATAATGCGCTATGATGGCGTACGTCACTGAAGGATCCTACTGGCCGGCTCGGGCGCTGGGCTCTGCGACTCCAAGAGTATACCTACACGGTGACGTAAAAGTCCGGACGCCTACATCAAGACTCAGACTGCCTGTCCCGCTACCCGGTTGATGAGTCAAGCACTATGCCTGACACCGACACCGAGCCTTGCGTCTTTTTTCTTTCGCAAATGACATGCATCGGTGATGAGCAGCGCCATGATGCGTCCTTGCGTGCTATCATTGAGCGCCTCGAATCACCATCTTCCAGTCAGTCCCATCGCTCATTCGTGCTCCACGATGGTGTATTATACAGCCAAAGCTTTGAGCTGGATGGACCAGCTGTGCTGCTTTGTCATTCCGAAACACCTTCGCTCGGACGTTCTACATGAACTTCATGACCTTCCGTCTGCTGGTCACCTTGGTGTGTCACGCACTTATGGTCGAATACTCCGACGCTTCTTTTGGCCAGGGCTTGCACGCTCAGTCAGAAGATACGTTGCGGCTTGTGAGAAATTTCAGCGCCGCAAAACACCATCGACACTTCCCGCCGGACGCGTTCAACCACTTGACATTCCGTGAGAACCGTTCTTCCGCGTTGGCTTGGATTTACTTGGCCCTTACCCCTTGTCTTCCCCGGGTAACAAGTGGATAGCCGTGGCCACCGACTATGCCACGCGTTATGCCATCACACGAGCTCTCCCCACAAGTTGCGCCACAGATGTCGTCGACTTCCTCCTTAAGGACGTGATTTTTCAACACGGAGCCCCACGGCAGCTGCTTACAGACCGTGGCCGAACTTTTTGTCGAAGGTCATAGCCGACATCTTGCAGTCCTGTCAAACGAGACACAAGCTGACCACGTCATACCATCCGCACACCAACGGACTCACGGAGCGTCTAAATCAAACTCTTACAGACCAGCTCGCTAAGTGTGTTTCTACCAACCACACCGACTGGTATCTCGCGTCGCTGTACGTCACATTTGCCTACAATTCTTCCCGCCATGACACTGCTGGTTATTCTCCATTTTTTCTGCTGTTTGGCCGAGAACCAACATTGCCTCTAGACACCGTCATACCGTTCCCTGGAGTACCGACCAGTGAATATGCTATGGACGGCATCACTCGGACCGCTAACGCACGCGAAATCACCCGTACTCACCTTCTTACCTCTCAAGAGAAGCAACGCTGCTTGTATGACCAACGACACCGCGACGTAAACTTTCTGCCTGGTTCTTTGGTCCTGCTCTGGTCTCCGACCCGTCAAGTTGGCTTGTCAGAAAAACTACTTTCTACTACACAAACTTATACTAAACTACTACACAAACCCATACCGAGTCCTTTGTGTGGTTACTCCTGTAACATGAAATAGGTCATGCCACCCCGTCGCTTTCATGCGCCCAACAAGCTACCAATATTGTACATGTTGCGCGTTTGAATCCCTACAACTCTCCTAGTGACGTCGACATTTAGATGCGCTGAGACGGCGCTTGTGCCGCCGGGGGTTATGTTACATGCATGTATATTGATTATCTAGGGGGCGACGCGCGTGTGTGCCTGACGAGGGAGACGAAGAGTGGTGTTCGCTCGATCGCTGGTGAACCGGGCACGCCATTACCGCTGGTTTTGAATATATCTAATCCCCAGCCTCGTCGTTACGGCGTCTCTTCTTTTTTGTAACAATATAATTTACTTTTTTTAAATCGAAGCTTGCCTAAACCTATCATTTTGGACATCGCCGACACCTTCCCAATGTCTACAGGAGCTGACGTAGCTGAGCGGCTCCCTGCGTTTTCTCGCTCGTTCTTGACTTGTAGCTGGCGCAATGACTTTCACTTTGAAGAAAATTGTAAACTCTCATAAATAATAGTCCTAAACTCTCATAATTAATGGTTTTAGAAACTTCTAGTGCTAAGCTTGTTCGATGGAAGTCACCATAGGGAGATATTTTTGTTTGAAGTAGCAAACAAGAAAGCCTCGACATAATTTGTCGAGAATCGAGTACATCATTTCTGAGAACACAGGTTCCACGAATTGTTCATTTCACGTAGTGTTTCGTCGCTTTAAACTATTAAGCAGGTGGCTCGATAAAACAATTACTTGAGCTGTCCTTCCGTGTTTTACAGATAGCAAAAGCAAACGAGAATTTGAGCATATCTATACGTATACTTGTGGCATCCTGTGATCGTGGAAACAACTCAGCATTTAGTCACGGCACTGCACGGACACCTCTAACACTGACGTTCACTGGAAACGGACAACACAAGGCACAATCACAACCCCAACGAAGTAGTACTCGGCGGGATCTTCTCGCCGGACTGCTCGGGCAGCGGTGGGGTGGTGCCGGAGCCACGACGGTTGCCAGAACCCGCGTGGCCATAGAGTTGGCTTTTCCTAAAATAGAGGCTTTTTGCGCACGTGAACGCACTGGACGAATGGGGGCACGAGTGGCGAGTTCTATCAGTGGCGCAACTCTGCCACCTAAAGGTAGCATATAGTGTAGCTCTGTACACTGCGAACGAGGTCAGAGAACATCTACGAGGTTATTCCAGTGAATCCTCATGGCAAACCGCTTTGTCAAACGCACGAAAAAGGACTCTTCTGTGTATTGCTGTGTGGGAGGGCGTTACGATGGCCACAGAAACACCGTAGGAAATCTACCTGTTTTCCAGGTTGTTCCCCAGGCGTCTCATACGCAATACGTGTGACACTGCCTTGCACCACGTAAAGTAATTGAGTCCAGCTGCCATTAACTTTTACCCAACTTTAATGGCAATCTTACAAGAAGATACAGAACAACATATTGTCGCGGTGCAGCGCGAACCAAAGGCAGATAAACGTATAAACGTTCACACAGCGACTCTCAGCAGCCGAACAGCAAGATCGCCTTCTTTATCTTCAATCAGCCAGAGCTCCACTACCTGGTGTCCGCCAAATCCCCCTATTGTTGTTTTGGTCCACCAGTACACACGCGTCATTTGCCCCCCTCTTAATGAGCATCGCCCCGATGCTAAACCAGTAGTGCAGTTTTTTTTTGTCTGTTCTTTAAGAAGTGTCTTGCGCAGTCACTACCTTTAATAAGGCTTCATGCGCACAACGTGAACTAGTTAAGGACGGTGCTGGCGAAGCCTCGTACTATATGAACTGTCGGGGACGACCTCGTACGTAACATCACTCAGTCGTCGCAGTACTAGATATGGGCCAAAGTATCTCCTTAGGAGCTTTTCAGAGAGTCTTCGTTTCCGTATGGGCGTCCAAACCCATACTCTGTCGCCGGTCTGGTAAACGACTGTTCTGCGGCGAGAACTGTAGCGGCTCGCGTCGTACTCTTGTTGTTGCTGGATTCGCAGGCGTGCTAGTTGCCTTGCTTCTTCCGCTCGTTCTGTAAACATCTCGGCGTCTGGTTCGATGTCGTCGCATTCGTGCGCTAGCATCGCATCTAACATGGTTCGTACTTCCCTTCCGTGAATTAGGCTGAACGGGGTCATCTGGGTTGTTTCTTGCTTGGCAGTGTTGTATGCAAACGTGATATATGGCAAGATTTCGTCCCAGTTTTTGTGTTCGACGTCTACGTACATTGAAAGCATGTCTTCAATTGTTTTGTTCAGACGCTCTGTAAGCCCGTTCGTTTGCGGGTGGTAGGCGGTAGTCTTGCGATGGGTTGTTCCACTCAGCATGAGGACTTGTTCCAAAAGAGCTGCCGTAAATGCGGTTCCTCTGTCTGTGATTACGACGCTTGGTGCACCATGCCGCAGGACAACGTTCTCGATGAAAAATTGTGCCACCTCCGCTGCTGTACCTCTCTGGATAGCCTTTGTTTCAGCATAACCGGTAAGGTAATCAGTCGCGACAATAACCCAGCGGTTCCCAGCAGTAGAAGTAGGAAGTGAGCCCAAAATATCCATGCCAATCTGGTCGAATGGTGTTCTTGGGACCTGCACGGGCTGCAGGAGGCCAGCTGGTTTAGTCGGTGGTGACTTCCGTCGCTGGCAGTCGAGGCAAGTACGAACATGGTGTTTTACGGCAACGGTCAGTCTTGGCCAGAAGTAGCGCTGCCGTACTCTGGCCAACGTTCTTGTGTAACCTAAGTGGCCTGAAGTCACCTCGTTGTGGCATGCTTCGAGTACTTCGGAGCGAAGGGCTGCTGGGATGACGAGCAAATACGCAGATCCTGTCGAAGAGAAGTTTCTTTTGTATAGTACTCCGCTCCGTAAGCAAAATGATGACAGTGCACTTACGAAAACAGTTGGTGCCTTCTGAGATCTCCCCTCCAGGTAATTAATTAGGGCAAGTAACTCATGGTCGCCACGTTGTTGCTGTGTAATAGCGGTTGAGTAAAGCACACCGAGAAATGCTGTTTCCTCCTCATCGGATAGAGTTGCCGATTCAATGGGTGAGCGGGATAGACAGTCGGTGTCCATGTGGCGCTTTCCTGACTTGTGTACAACAGTCATGTCGTACTCCTGCAGCCTGAGACTCCAACGCGCTAATCTCCCGGTAGGGTCTTTACGATTTGTCAACAAACACAGTGAGTGGTGGTCGCTGATGACTTTGAAAGGGTGGCCGTATAAATACGGGCGAAATTTCGTGACCGCCCATACCACGGCGAGGCATTCCTTCTCAGTCGTGGAGTAATTAGTCTCAGCGCGTGTTAGTGTTCGGCTTGCATAGGCGATTACTCTTTCTGTGCCCTCTTGCAGCTGCACAAGCACAGCTCCCAAACCAATATTGCTGGCATCCGTGTGTAGCATCGTTGGGGCTTTCTCATCAAAGTGGGCAAGCACTGGAGGCGTCTGTAGTCGCTGGCGGAGATTCTTGAAAGCAGCTTCCTCTTCGTTGCTCCATTGGAAAGCAACGTCTTCTCTCGTGAGGCGGGTCAACGGTGATGCGATGCATGCGAAGCCCGCGATGAATCGCCTATAATACGCACATAGTCCGAGGAATCGTCGGACAGCCTTCTTATCAGTCGGCACTGGGAACTGTGCAACAGCTGCGATCTTTTCAGGATCAGGACGAACGCCTGCGTGACTGAACACGTGGCCAAGAAATTGCAGCTCTTCATAGCAAAAGTGGCATTTTTCAGGCTTCAACGTCAAGCCCGCAGACCGTATGGCTTGTAAAACTGCCTCAAGTCTTTTAAGATGCTGGTCAAATGTTGCGGCGAAAACTACGACATCATCAAGGTAGACCAAGCAGGTTTTCCACTTCAACCCAGAAAGTATCGTATCCATAAGTCTTTGAAAGGTAGCAGGCGCTGAACATGAATCAAAGGGCAAAAATTTAAATTAATATAAGCCATCTGGTGTCACAAAAGCAGTCTTCTCGCGGTCTCTTGGGTCTACCTCGATTTGCCAATACCCACTCCTTAAGTCCATCGATGAAAAGTAACGAGCATGTCGAAGTCTGTCGAGAGAGTCATCTATACGAGGTAGTGGATACACATCTCTCTTTGTCACCTGATTGAGTTTTCGGTAATCTACACAGAAGCGCAGGCTGCCATCTTTTTTTTAACGAGGACTACAGGTGACTCCCAGGGGCTTTTTGAGGGCTGAATGACGTCATCTTCTAGCATTTTGTCGACTTGCTCTTGTATCACTTCGCGTTCTTTTGCAGCCACACGATAGGGGTTTCGGTGAATTGGTCTTGCCATGTCCTCGGTAATTATCCGATGCTTGGTTAGATGCGTGCGGCCAACTCTTGATGTTGTCGAAAAGCAGTCTTTGAATTCGGCCAGTAGCTCAAGAAGCCTCTTTCGCTCGTTCTTAGGCAAAGTAGTGCTAACGTCAAGAACTAGTGTCGAATCAAGTTTTGGTGCCTCGTCGACTACTGCCAAGCAGCCTTCTGCGTCTGTGATATCGTCGAAGTAAGCGACGGCCATGCCTTTTGGAAGGTGCCGGCGCTCATCACTAAAATTTGTCAGAAGCAAGTCCGTGCGTCCAGCGGCGACACTGACGATACCTCTTGCGACGGAAATGCCGTGTGTAAAGAGGAGCGAGGTTATTCGGTCTGCTACTCCTTCGCCGTCAAACTGGACAGCAGCTGCCACAGAAACAAGCGTGCATGACCGTAGAGGGAGAACCACATCGTCATCAGTTAGACGCAATTGATTCGGTCGCGCCTGTGTACAATCAGGTGCGCCTGAACTGTTGCCGAATGTAATCAAACTGTCTGGGATATTGATGACGGCGCCGTACTCTCGTAAGAAGTCCATACCAATAATTAGATCCTTGCAGCATGCGGCGAGAACGACGAACGACGCAACGAAAGAAGAACCTCCTATGTCAATTCTCACTGTGCATCTTCCAGAGGGCATCAATAACTGACCACCTGCCGTCCTTATTTGAGGGCCTGTCCACGGAGTCTTCACTTTCTTGAGGCGCATGGCGAGGTCATGACTGATGATAGAAAAGTCGGCACCGGTGTCGACTAAGGCTGTTACTTTCTGGCCGTCAAGAAAAACACTCAGGTCAGCGGTCACAATGTCGTCGCTCTCACGTCTTGTCGAATTTACAGCGTCGTGTAATGGGGGCTTTTCGTCGTCATCTTCATGGCCTGCAACCTTACCCCCGGAGGTCGCCGCCCTCAGTTTCCCCGTCGCGGGCTGGGTGACCTTCTTGCGTTAAGGTCCGCGTAGGTACGTCGGTGTGACGAAGGTGAATGAGCGGGAGAAAGAGAGCGGGATTGACGTCCCAAACCTGGCTGACGGGTAGGTATTGCCTCCTCGTCAGAAGTACGGTATTCGTAAAAGTGAGAACGGGCTACATGGAAAGAGGCGTCCTCCCGGCGTGGTATGTATTCTTCGTTCGCACGTCGATCGTCAGACCATGTTCGAAGTGGGCGGAACGAATCATTGCGGTGCCAGCAATGACGGGCAATATGATCTGCACCTCCGCAGTTGAAGCATAGTGGACGTCGATCGATTGTGCGCCACACGTCTGTTCTTCGGAGTGGTGGACGTCTGAGCCTCCCTTCTTGCGACGATGTCCATGGTGCTGCTGTGGACGCCTGGTGGTACGTCGGTTGGCTTGGCGGTCGGCTCAGGGTCTGCTCTTGCCGCGGTGACCAAGGGGCCGTCGGCACTGGGTGATATGGCGGCGATGTACCAGATGGTGAACGTCGCAGAGCATCGGCATAGCTCATGGGACGGTGCTCGTCACCAGGACCAGCGGTAGAAAAGGCGTGGCGGATTTCGTCGCGTACCAGTTCAGCGACGGACGCAACGGGGGTTTGAGCAACCGGATTCCGGAACTTTTGAAGTTCTTCGCGAACTATCTCCCTAATGAGGTCTCGCAGGGAGCTTTGATCCTCAGGTATGGCGGCAGCATTGATTGGGGCGCTGCTAGACATTCGATGATACTGCCTGCATCGTTGATGGAGCGCCCGCTCGATAGCCGTAGCCTCCTTGATGAAGTCAACTACGGTACTTGGAAGATGGCGCAGTAGCCCGGCAAAAAGTTGCTCCTTAACGCCGCGCATGAGGTAGCTCAACTTCCTATCTTCACTCATGTTCGGGTCAGCTCGACGAAAAAGACAAGTCATATCTTCAGCAAACATAGTAACGCTTTCATTGGGTTTTTGAACCCGTAGCTCCAATAGCTGCTGCGCACGGTCGCGTCGATCGACATTGGTGAACGTATCGACAAGCTGTTGTCGGAAGTCGCCCCAAGTTAACAGACTGGATTCTCTGTTCTCATACCATATTTTCGCACTGCCGTCAAGGTAGAAATAGGCGCGTGAGAGCTTTTCTTGTTCAGGCCACAGATTAATCTTGGCAACACGCTCGTAGTGCTCAAGCCAGTCGTCCACGTCTTCATGGGCGCCGCCACTAAAGTGATAGGGAAGCAGTGGTTGAAAGATGGTTACCTGTGAAGGCTGTGTTGGCGGGGGGCCTTGGGGCGCCGGTTGCGGACTGGCGTTGGCCATTTGTAGAGGTAATCGGCACTTGCGAGGTTCCGTGGAAGGTGTGAACTCTGGAGCGAGGCCTATCAGCCGCCGACTGAACCGGTGCACGGGAGTTGCAATGGGTGACAATGCGTCTGAGCTCGATGAACGGCTCCCAGTGGGAGTATGGAGCATTAGGTAGGGTTGCGTCCCAGCACCTCCACCAGTGTCGCGGTGCAGCGCGAACCAAAGGCAGATAAACGTAAAAACGTTCACACAGCGACTCTCAGCAGCCGAACAGCAAGATCGCCTTCTTTATCTTCAATCAGCCAGAGCTCCACTACCTGGTGTCCGCCAAATCCCCTTATTGTTGTTTTGGTCCACCAGTACACACGCGTCAATATGCATGTATTTCGGTATCGTACCTGTCGCCACATAAAAAAAAAATTAAGAGGCACTTGTATCTTCGGATTCAACCACCCGCTCGCGAAGCTCGAAAGCCAGAAAAGTTGTACTTATTGCACCTCGAGTATCAGTACAAATAGAGCATGTGCCTGCTAATACTCATCACAGCTCACCAAAGAACGCGTGTCGTCAGGTTTCTTCACCACGACGATTGGTGCGTGGTACGGCGACTCTTACTACTTAAGAAACAATATACTAGCGTCAATAAAATAATTCAGCCGAGGATGCAGTAGTTCTGCTGTTACAACGTTGCCCAGATCTATAACCAAAAAGTACAACGTGCTAGGCACCATGGCAACTTGGCACCATGGCACCAACGTTGGCACCATGGCAACTTAAACAGCAGCAGAATGACTATCACACAAATAAACAAAAACATGCAAGCCATGTACTTCTCTCCCTTAGCAACACTGCATAAGTACATTGATTCGTCAGCTACCATGAGATACGCGCAACCCAGGGAAACAAAGAACGAACAAGCACAGTTTCACAGACAAAGTAACGTTCCTAGAAATACAAAGTTTCTTCATCACTAGTGTTCGAACGAAAAATCACTCAATTCATCTACCTTTGCGCAAAGATCATTCATAATCTCAGTATATATTAGCCAAGTTATTACAACAATATCTCGCAAGGCAAACATCATGAAAACATCGATAGCTGTACCACACTCGCATTCATTTCAGTCGTTCGCGTCTCCCGCAAAGTTGTAGCTCATCCACACTGGTGTCGATCGAACAGCTGTTGCGAAGCCCGACGCCAATAGCAGCGCCAACGTGTTCTCCCTCGCGCATTTCGAGCCGCGGAACACGCACGAACCGCAGCCAGTTGCACTGCAACGACATCGTTTGGCCACGAAAATAAATGAAGTAAGCCTTAGTGCCTTACATTCCCAGGACACTAAGGCGTTCTAACCACATCAACGACATGTTGACACCGCGTGACGACTGCGACCAGCATCCTCCGTTGTGCGCGCGCTGCTTGTCTGGCACGCTGCTATGGCAACGGAAAACGATAAGGAAATTGGCAGATCCCACGTACAGTGGGAATCGATGATATACGAAACACGAATGAGTAAGGTCGATATGTGACATTAAAATCACCACAATGTTGCGAGATGGAAGTAAATGATGCCGTACATGACTTCCGTGTCATGATTATCATGTTTGGATGTGTCGTCTACCTTCATTATCGGTTCACACTACGTGATGCCAAATTTAGTATATGTGGAGCTAGTGTGGAACCGGCCGCAAGCACGCTGTGAGCGTGGCATGTAGTCATGTTCTCCCATGACACACATCTCATGATTATTATGTTTGCGCATGTCACATACCTTCGCCATCCATTGACGTCACGTGGTACCACATTTGGCATATGTGAAGCTAGCGAAACGGCCGCGATTGCATCATAAGCTTGGCGTGTAGTCATGTTGTTACATGACATGCCTGTCGTGATTATCATGTTTTAATAAGTCATTTACCAATATCGTCCGTTTGCGTCACGTAATAACGAGTTTGGTACATGTGAAGCTAGCGAAGCGGCCGCGAGCGCATCATGAGCGTAGCATGTAGTCATGTTTTTACATGACACGCATCTCATGTTTATCATGTCTGCACTAGTCACATACCTTCGTCATCCATTTACGTACCGTAATACCAAATTTGGTATGTGTGACACTAGCGAAGCGGCTACGAGCGCATCATGAGCGCGGCATGTAGTCATGGCGATACATGACACGCATGTCATGATTTTTATGTTAGGATCTGTCACTTGTGTTGGCCATGCGATCATGCCATACCATATCAGTTTTGCAACATGCCATGTGAATGAAACCACCGCAATAGCTGCGTGACCATGAAATGTAAATCATAACATTCATGACATACATGTCATTTTCATGTTATGACGAGCCAGCTATGTTCTTCATACAGTCATGTTATGCCATACGAAGTTTGGTATCGATACCATGATCGAAAAGGTCAGGAGAGCATAAAGCCGTAGGCGGCAGCTAGATAGTTCATACAGTCATGTTATGCCATACGAAGTTTGGTATCAATACCATTATCGAAACGGTCAGGAGAGCATAAAGCCGTAGGCGGCAGCTAGATAGATAGATAGATAGATAGATAGATAGATAGATAGATAGATAGATAGATAGATAGATAGATAGAATAGATAGATAGATAGATAGATAGATAGATAGATAGATAGATAGATAGATAGATAGATAGATAGATAGATAGATAGATAGATAGATAGATAGATAGATAGATAGATAGATAGATAGATAGATAGATAGATAGATAGATAGATAGATAGACTCATGGTCGCCGAAGTTCGATGAGAAATGCTTCGCGTTTAAAAAGGCAAAGAGGGATTAACCAAGAGCGCCGGAAAATGGTGGAAGGCAGTGAAGGGTATTGTTATTGATGTGAAATATTAGCACGAGATGGCGCTCGGTTGTTTTTGAACAACCGAGAGCAGGGGCCCTGCGTACTCTCGTCCGTAAGCAAGCCTACGACGGTGAACTCGTGAGTGTGGTGTGTCGCGCGTGTGGTGGGGCTGACGAGACCATCGCACACATCGTGACTGAGTGCCCGCAACTGAGCCCATCCAGTTCGAACACAGATCTCGCTGCCGCACTGGGTTTTGTGGACACAGGTGATGTGGTGGACTACGCCGCAGTGAGGCGCAGCAAAACTCGCCTAGAACAATGGGGGAAAATAACTCTCCGGGGACTTCGGGAGGGTTCTTAACTCAGCAACCCGCCCAGTCTGTATATTATTTTCTTATTTTCTTTGTATTTTTTACTATCGGCTAGGGTGCCAAAGTGTGCCAGCCCGTTACAAAGGGAATGGCCTCATTACCATCATCATCATCACAACAGATGCGCAAACTTCTTTAAATATGCATGGGGTACTAAACGGGGGAGGGGTGAGAGAGAGAGCACCCGCTTTTCACCCCACCAGTTGCTAGGGGAGCCGAGCAGTGGCGCCACCATACCGATGCACGAGGCGGATAGGGTGGCTGAGCTTAGCGTTCTTCGCGCTGGACGGAAATCTTAGCAATCGCGAAACACCGCACCAGCGCAATTCCCGCAATGCGCTGTGAACTTCGCAGGCAGTGCTCAGCAATCTCTTCTTCTTGGGCTGGTTGTTGTCGCATCACATGACGGTGCAGTGTTGCTGGTACCCAGACGACTTTTTATAAGCGGGCGCAGCGTGATCAGGCGTTCTTTCGCATTCTAAACTCCAAGAGTCGCTGCATACCATGCTAGCGAGGCGTGCCTTGGCAGCTCCAAACACATTATGGCGTCTCTGGGAGCGAAGGTATACCGCCAAAGGCACCTCGGTACGAGATAGGCGTGCTCTCGTCTATAATCTACCTTTAAGTAGCTGAGTAGCGCATTTCTTTTCCAACGCCGCTACGAACCACGCTCTGCGGAGAAGCTTGTGCACAGGCCCCACTCCCGAAAGCGGTTGCCGTTCACCTCGAATCTATCAAGTGACCGTCGTATGCTCTGTAGCACGTCAGATAAGAACTAGTGCTTTTATTTGCTCTAGCCTGATGAGCTTATACTACCGCAGCATAGTATTTGCGTGGATGGGGCACCATTTTCGAAAAAAACATACCGAAGCATTCAATGCTGTGGGGTTAGTGAGGCGCTGTTTGAGTCTCGTAGGACCTATACATTGTGTTTGTGAGTTGTTGCTTGTCTTCCATAGCAAGCACCAATTATATCTTCCTTGATGCTATTGCGTCACGCTCGCGCGCTGGCGCGGCCTGGGACTTTCTCCTCCTCGAATTCTTCTCTCTCAGTGCCTCTTCCTTCTCCGTCGTACCTTTTCTAGAATATACTTTCTAATGTGCCGACCTCCGAAAGTTTCCAGTGGAAGACGCCCTTCGAGATAGCGGGTGCGCGGTGGGTTTCCCTCCGGCCGATCGCACGGAGAGATCGTGTTTCCAGAGGTGGGCTTGGCCCGCTCTTTCTTTCCGTCGAAAAGGCTGCCGCACTGTTGGCGAAGCTTCTATGTTGCGAGAAAAAAAAAATTGTTTTGCGCTTTAGTATAACTTTGTGTTCGTTTAGAAATATCGCGTCAAGGAGTACGAGAGGCTAAGTCAATGCTGAAGCGTTTTGTTTTCAAATGCAGTTTTTATTTTGCTGCAGATTGGCGCCGCCCTTATTAAAACAGTTAAAATTGTGGTGCCTCTGCAAGAGACCCGCATGTGCTTTTTTAAAAACTATACTTCGAAGTGCGTGCGGTATGAGGGGCGGGGGGGGGGAGGCACCAGCGAAGAAGAAAAAAAAAAACGGCAGGCCGATCCGCAACCGACCCGGGTCAAAAGAGTGCTGCGTTCTACGCCAATGGATTACTTTTTAGACTCGATTGAATGGATTCTTCTTGCTCTCATCGAACTATAGAGCTTTTTTTCATTGTAACGTTGTTTCGAGAATTCTCGCAGACGCCCTAATGTGATCACAGCTGCTCCACGACGTGGTTTTATTGCTTTTTAGAAGCGTTCTTCGCTTCTTAGGCTGGCACGCCTGCCGTCCAGCTGTGCTCACATCAACTGGTCTCCCTTATAGGTGAGGCACGCTCAGTGGTACTTCTAAAAGAGGAACACAGCGCTGTTCGGCACGCGAGGGATAAAAACACAAAATCACAGCATATGCACGGAGTGAATGATTGGCTGAGCGCAGCGTCCATCCATCCGTCCGTGCATTCATTTTTCCATGCGTCTGTCGACTTGTTTCACACTACACACGCATCGGATGCAGAGACGACGATATAAATCAGGGGTAGTTCTACGAAAGGAACAAGAAAGTGACCCATTTATTTGCGTGCAACCTGGGAATCGAAGCCTTGTACAATACTCCAGCAAAATTACTTCACACGTACCTTTAGTGACACGATTTTAGTGAGTGATTTTAGTGACATGACCAGGCCACTCAGCTACCTAGAGAACTGCGCTTGATAACCTCACAAATATCTGTACGTGATATAACAGTAAATCTATGAGTCAGGATAGGAGCGCAATATGAATGAACGACGATAATTAGCCCAATTTTCCTCTACACAAGCCTCCAGAAAGGGGGATTGATCAAATTCTCAAACCGAGATGTATAGCCCCGAGCCAAAATGGACCGTAATAAAAAAATAATAACGCCAAAGACGATTTCTAACCTCCTAACAATTACCGATCAGGAAATGCCGCAGTTCCCATAATTTTTTTTGTAAATGGGACAAAAATAAATTCAGTAACAAAAAATATTTTCCTTCAGTTCGGCCAGAAGATTCTGGCGGTGATTCTAGCTCGTACGTAGGGAAAAAGAAAACACGAACGCGTGGATCTCATGCGCTCTGCTCTCTGCCACGGTGTCTGCCACCGCCACAATCTGCGCCCTCTCGCGGTAGCCGGGCGCGCGAGGCGATTCTCGTCACAGCCGGGCTAGAGTGCACCTGCGCGCTCCCTTCTAAAGAAGCGCACGCACGTGCAGTCTGGCCCGGCGATGTACTCGTTGATTTCGCTGGGGAGCGCGGCTACAGTGGCTAGCGCGGTGATTGGGACGGCCGTAGAAAAACACGCCGCGCCCGCCATCTTGGAGGCCATGCACTGCCGATTATGCCTTCTTCCAGACGCCACGAGATGGCGATACCCTTAGGAACCGTGCTATCCAAGCGGTGGGACGCACCGAGAGAGTGCGCCATACTCACGTTGCATGTAAGGTCCCTAGATGAAACAAGTTTCCAAGGTAGCGACACCCTCCCTTTTTCTCCTCGCTTATTTGCCTAAAGCGCCCCCTAGACGGTTCAAAACTTTCATCCAAAAGCGAATGTTTGGGTTCTGTTGCTACGGTGAATAGATGTAAATGAAACAAAATGCAACGACATAAGACGTAGAATAAACAGTTACCTTTATGAACATAAACGGCACAACACAAGAGCAAGCGGGATGTGCGTTACTCAACCGGCAACGTTGTGCAGTTCTATACTTTACACCACTAGCCATGGTGTCTCGCGTAGTACATTTAATTCCACGGCCGCGGTTTTTCGTCCAGTTCTAACTAGTCCACTTCTCCGATTGTGTTTTGTTCGTGTTGTGACACTGTGAACGTGCTTCTTGCTGGATCCTGTAAGTGGCCACAGGGCGTGACGTTGTGACGATCGATTACAACCGGCTTGTGCACACGCAAGAAAAAAACTACGACCAGACTGGTACGAACACTCGTCCAGCAGCACTGCGATGACGTTTTTTTTTTTTAAATTTGCCCATTTTGACAATCGTGATGCCAAGTGATTCTGATGCGGTGCTGGGAACTTCCTGAAAAGTGAGAGTTCTACTGGTGAGGTGTCTCGAAGCAGCGCGTTTCGGCTCAAGCGGGAACTGGTCACGAGTGAAATGTTTCTGAAGGTGCGTTGATTACAACCTACAGCTGCTCTGTATACGTGCATACCCACATGTATTTTTACCAACTGGCATGCACTAGACACGCATTAGACGCGCGCCTGGCGTTTCAATAAAAACCGACAAATGAACTCGCTTCGCAGATCCGCGTCGACATACGTTGACGGAGTTGCACGAAAGCATTCGCGTGAAATGGTTCATAGTTGCACTTCATGGTGCGCTTCTTCTCGGAAAGCACCAGGTAAGTTGAAGAGAGCGAAACCATTTTCTGTTGTTTACGGCAACGCAGCATTGCTGAAAAACGCAGATGTTGCATTGAACGAGCATGGCGAAACAATCTTGGTCGACTTAGCGCACACCAAAACGCTCCTCCTTTTCAGTTTATCTTCTGGCTACGATTTTGTCTTCTGGTCACGGCGAGAATCCGGCTGGAGCCATATGCGCATGCGTACTCGTTTTGAATCTTTTGCATAATAATAAATAACACCACCAGCCATTTGCAAGATCACGTGCAAGTAATGCACAAATTACAGACGCGGATGGCAGAGAAAAAGAGGAGTAATCGAGAGAGTGAGGAGGACGGCTCGAGAACAATGAGTGACGCTACCTTGTTTCATCTAGGGACCTTAGTTGCATGCGCGTCACTTGCACTTTGAATGCACTTCGGATGCACTTCCTTTGTTAACCCAGTCGGTTGCGGTGTACTTAAGAAGCATTTCTGCTGTTGCGCACACAGCGCATACCTCCGCATGTCTTTGCCGTGTTCCTTTTCTGTGCGCGTTGTTTACGCTTGTGTCTCTTCACGAAATTGGGATGTCGTCGCACGAAATAAGGCGTAATGAAAGCGCCTGTTTCTTTTTTTTCTTATTGTGTTAGTGGATACTGCTCACACAACGAGCAGATCTTATTATTCAGCGCCCCTGCAGACCCAGAACGCTCAGCCGAGTGGGAGAAAAACATAAAGCGAAAGTATCGAGGACTAACTGCGGCGGCTGTCCTTAGTGCGAAACATTTTAGTGACTGCTACATTTAGCGCCCCGTCAAAATTACAGTTGATGGTGTCATCAGCGAAATTCCCCGTGAGAAGCCTAAACCAAAATTTGTATCCTTCATTTCATTCAAAACTCTAGATCCCGATTTGTTTTCATGGCCAACATAGTTTCCCGCTTAAACCGGCGTCGCCGACGCCGGCATTTCTACGAAATCAGCTCTTTAATGCTGTTACGTTAGAGTGTACTAGAAGTGTTGAGTGGCGTGACCGCGCCTCGCCGCCTGCTCCCTTCCGCGTTGCCCGCAGCGGCGGCGCTGCAGTCGAATAGTACTGAGAGAGCCGCGCGCCGCTTGCAGGAACTGCTATGCACTTCGGCTCCTCTGTCGCGATTTCTTGATGCAGATTTCTTCGCACCTGCCCATCATAATGTCTAGCACATGACACCATAGCTCTTGAAGTATGACACGCTCATCTACTGAATTTGAGCTACATAAAAGCCCTTGCGAGAGATCGAAAATAATTCAGAAAGTGTTTGTCTTATACTAATTTATCATCTTTTAACTCTTTCTTCGTTGGTTAGGCGTCTACAATGTTCAGAATAACTGAGCTGATTTATTGAAAGTTAGCTGTGCTCAGAAAGCTGTGAGATTAAAAAACAAATACTTCGTCACACGCGCGCACAAGCAGAAAGCCACAAGGAACGAGGGGAGAGGAAGGGAATCTGAACCCCCTACACCATGAAATGTTTTGGTAATTTAACTTTTCAGGGTATACTAAAATAGTTACAGGCATTCACAACGACCACCAATCGCCAAAGGTAGGCGTTCTACTGCACGCCACACCCCCCCACCCCCACCCACCCCCCAAAAAAAGAAATCCTGGGTAGCCCTGCGCCAATAGTGTACAGTTGGCTAAGCGGAACATAGCGTGTCTCTACAGATGCGCACTGTGGATTTCACCTTTTTGAGTATGGGGTCTCAAAACTAGTTCAAGTCTAACGTAGTCGGATGAGATATATATATATATATATATATATATATATATATATATATATATGTGTGTGTGTGTGTGTGTGTGTGTGTGTGTGTGTGTGTTTGTGTGTGTGTGTGTGTGTGTGTGTGTGTGTGTGTGTGTGTGTGTGTGTGTGTGTGTGTGTGTGTGTGTGTGTGTGTGTGTGTGTGTGTGTGTGTGTGTGTGTGTGTGTGTGTGTGTGTGTGTGTGTGTGTGTGTGTGTGTGTGTGTGTGTGTGTGACGTATGAAGCGATGGTCGGTAGAGGCAGAGAAGGAAGAAGTGAGAGTAGAATAAACATGGGGTATGAGCCAAGCCACGTCGCCCAGTCATCGTAGCGTCTCACAAGTCGGCAGGATGAAGACCTGGCAGCCCCTTCATCAGTCGCACATCATTGACAAGGTTCTCCGCAAGACACCCTGACGTTCCGGACCAGGGTCATTCGACAGACATTCTCAGCCTAATCACCCTTCAAAACGAAAAACATACGCCATCAGAACCACCCGAAGCCAAGTCTGTTGTGCTCTCATCGTCAAGTGATAACACACATGTCAGTCAAAGCACTGCAGGAATTTCGAATCCACCAACGCCGGCGCATTGTCAACTGACAGAAGCATTTAAAATCAATGATGACTCACAACCATCTTGGGAGCTTTCTCATCAGTCTGTCACGATGCTTTCATCGCTAGACAAGCCCAGCAGTACAGTATCGACCACCGACTATCTACTGATCACATCACCATGCAAAGAAAAGCAGACTCATGTTCCTGAAAGAGGCCCATCTGACGAACTTTCACAAGAAGACGAGCAATTTCAACAAAGTCAACTCCACGAACTTCAAGAACTGCAACGGCTACTCGAACAAGAACAACGATCAAGTGAAACCTCCTCACGAGTACACTTGTGGCTGAAAGATCATCAGAGACAACATCAATTAAAGAAGCAAAGACGAAGTTGATGCCTAAGCTATCTTCGCAGAAAGCAACGTCGACAAAGTTTCCTGCACCAGTTCTCAACGCCGTGTCAACGATTCAACAAACTGAGAGAAGACCACAGAAAGCTACGAAAGAGACGTGCAGCTACCACGTGTACAATAAAGGAACAAAGGCATCATACCATCAGCTTCGGTTCTCGCACATGCAGGCTGCAAGCACTCGTTCTGTCTCAGCCACGACACAGAAAGCAGCGTCTACGACGGAGAACTTCGTGCCTACGACATCCGACTCTCAAATGCTACAAGTACTTCAACCCTTGTTCATTCATGACGAGAATCGCTGTGTCATCAGTAATTTCTACGTTCAAGGCGTGCTTCAGTTGGCCACAACGCAACAGTCAACCTCGCCCACCACAGTTGTCATAAATTTCATCGGACTGCTCAATCGGCCTTGAAGATTTAGTGAGATTGTGGAACTCCGTCTGGACGTGAAACTGTGAATTTGGGCATTGTTTTGTTCATTCACTTCTTTAATTTGTTATAGTTTGTAACCAGTGCCATCTTTAGGGGGGAGGGGGAATCGTGTGACGTATGAAGCGATGGTCGGTAGAGGCAGAGAAGGAAGAAGTGAGAGTAGAATAAACATGGGGTATGAGCCAAGCCACGTCGCCCAGTCAAAACTAGTTCAAGGCTAACGTAGTCGGATGGGAAATATATATATATATATATATATATATATATATATATATATATATATATATATATATATATATGTGTGTGTGTGTGTGTGTGTGTGTGTGTGTGTGTGTGTGTGTGTGTGTGTGTGTGTGTGTGTGTGTGTGTGTGTGTTTACTGTGTACATATACAAGGAGGAAGGTAAATTTCTCAAAACAAGATGCACCACTGCCTGCCTACATCGTCATAAACTTGCTCGCTTGCAAAGGCGTTACGCCAATAGAATATTTGGAAAGCAGCACAATTTAAGCTGTCGATACAAAATGAAAACTGGTCACAATGAATTCACACAGATTAACAGATGGGCTATATATACAATTGGCACTTTTTATTATGTTTGAGTGTTTTATAAGTTTATTATGTAGTAAGCCTTTCGGAAAGCAATAATTATCTTCCACAAAACCGGCATGATAAAAAAGAGTCATCACCAATTAATGTTGTGAACGTTACTTCCACTCGAGTTTCTCGTGGAACAATCGAGCGCATATAGGCTCATATGAGGAACACTGTGCTCTTGATCTCGTAGAGACTGCTGACAAAACGAGCGCATGATTTAATCATAGTTTTGATACTTCTCCTCTGTTTGTAGTTTGCCAGTAGCCACCTATGATGTAATGCAGCTCAAAGCGCTGATTGAGTAAGGAGCTGGGCGGATCTGTGCAAATTTCGATTGACACTTTTTTTTCTGGGTTGGCAGGCTTTTGAAACAGTGAATGTATCGACGCAATTTCGGCGTGCCTGCATATTTCTTCGTGCACCATGGCGCATAGCAGGTGTGTCCACTGATAAAGGCTCAGAAACGCATTAAACGCGCTGACAACGAGCAATTACACGCTTTCGCAGGCGCGGGCGCGCACGCTCCCAATGCAGACGCTTCCGCGATCTTCAGTACCATGGAACTACAGCGCCGCCCCTACAGTCACCCACCGGAGAATCAGCCGAGATGCGGCGCGGCCGCCTCGTTCACTCCACTGCACCCTCCTAGTACACTGTAGTTGCGTTATTGTGTGCGAATGCACTTTATAAGCGACTCTGAATCCGCCGTCCGCGGTGCGCCTTCTCCTCTCTCCTAGCAACGGCGCGAGGAGCGGAGAGGAGCGTCTGTAGAAACGGCGCAGCGACATCACACACCACGTGATTGCGCAAGCTCCGTTCTCCGCTCAGTGGCGGCGCGCGCCCGCGCAGCCGCGACTTGCTCAAGATCGACAAGTCGTCATAGGTATGGATCCATCGCAGGCATCCACCTCGACTGCGATACCTCCAACAACGAGTACAACGCAATCGAATGCGAGCATTGCACGCGTCGTTAAAGATGCCGCGCCGGTTGAAGACAAGGCAGCGCGGCGAAGGGTTCGTGATAGTGAGCGCAAGAGTGCGAAGCAGGCCGCGGACATAAACATCATTATAGTGCGAATTTGCTCTCACATATACGCGTAAACTCACCAAGATTCCCCGAGAGGGTCTAATGGTTCCTGGGAAACGCAATATGATCACACGGGGGAGTTCACGTTAACTCAGTAACGAATGCCAAGGGATTTTAACTTTACTCCCCCTCATAGCATCCCCCCATGCATTCGCGCTTAACCATGTTCCCCCTCGGGGAAATGCTTGAGAGTTTTTATTCATTATTTTTCTTGCACCACTCGACAATGTCCGCATGTCTGCTGGGTATTTCAATGAGTGTATTCAAAGTCATCAAAAATGAAAAAGAAAATTATATATGCTGTAGCAATCGGACCATATTAGTTATGATATTAAACTTTTACGTTTAATGCGCTCAGGTAGCGTCAACATCATAAAGAATTGAAGCTTATGCGAAGAACTCATCCTACTTTTGAGCAATAGAAAAATCGGCTTATAGTAAATGATGTGGCATAACGAAATCAACCCACAACCTAAGCAAAGAAGACGCACTTGTGCAGTGTGCCTCTTCATCACTTCGTGTGTGCGTTTTTACCCCGCGCTTGCAATTCGCGGAACATGTACATAGCTGGCGTTTCCACGTTGAAAGAGGTGCTGTTTCGTAGCTTAGTGGCTAATGCCTCGCAGTCACAAGCAAGTGGTTGGACGTTCAAATCTGGGCGCAGGAGCCTTTCTGGATAATTTTTCTTCCTTGCGTTTTCATGTATGTATGCATATTGACGCCGGCGCCAAATCCAGCCGAAGTTGTCCATATAATTGCTATTGCAATAAAACCAGGCCAATAGAGCATGAAAGAAACCTCCCGACTTGCAGCGCGCGGTGCTAACCACTGTGCCACAGAGCGTACATTCGCGAGAATGCTAAGAAGCCATAAACCATACACTGCATTGCGTTCCTCAGAGCTCTCGAACTTTTTGCGCGTTTTTATTATCAGTAGCGAGATGGCGCGACAGCCTCGCTTTGGGAGCGCCCTAAAGGTCGTCGCCTCTAGGGAGCGTGGTCTGTCTTGCGCGCGCGCTTATCAGACTCGTGATTCAGGAGAGGACGAAGGTCGCTTCGCTCGCTGCCGCGGCTACGAAAGGAGCGCACTGGTGACTCACGACGAAGTTAAAATTCTGACAGCTGTTCGCGCATGTTCTGTGTATGCTTGTGCGCTCGTTCCATGCGTCGGACCTTGTGTTTGAACAGTGCGCTAAATTTAGTGTCGAGCTGTGACAGTTGTCAGTTCACGCCTATCCTGCCTGTTTCGATTCCGTACGTATTTTTTGCTTGAGGTGTGCTCTGCGAGTTTCGAGCTGCTTGCCATTGTTCAGGTGACTGCGAAATTTGTTGCTGATGCTGAAAGAATGCTCAAGTACCTCTGTGAAGACACGTTTCACTTTATTGTTATACCGATTTATAGGTAGCAGCATCAGCCACATTTTTCACGTTTATTTTTTGTCCATGCTTTTTAAGTGTTGCTGTTAATGGCTCAATGTCCTTTTTGTACCAATTCTGTACTCCTCTTGTACGCTCGCATAAATGACTTCCGTTGGCTATTCGGTCTTGTAAAAGTGACATAAATAATTACTACTACGGCTTGAGGAGAATATAATGTGCACTTCATGACATGTAATCTTCGATTATAATCTGCGTAATGTGAGTGAATTCTTGTGCATTCACAAATAAGCTGGCATATCAAATTTAATTGAGCACTTAAGTTATTATTTAAATAATTTAGAGTGCCCCGCCGCGGTGGTCTAGTGGCTAAGGTACTCGGCTGCTGACCCGCAGGTCGCGGGATCAAATCCTGGCTGCGGTGGCTGCGTTTTCGATGCAGGCGGAATTGTTGTAGGCCCGTGTGCTCAGATTTGGGAACCCCAGGTGGTCAAAATTTCCGGAGCCCTCCACTACGGCGTCTCTCATAATCATATGGTGGTTTTCGGACGTTAAACCCCACATATCAATCAAATATTTTGGAGTACGTGAGCAGCCTGAGAGTCAGGCAACAATAGGGCACATTATAAAGAGCAAGGAGCTAGCTGTGCGAGCGTTCGCATTTTGGCGCACGATATTGCTCCGTGGTCAGCCGTTCGTGAACTCGAAATAACGTGACTTTTCTCAGCTTGACACTGAAATTCAACGGCTTGCAGTGCCTGAAACTATGGCAGAAAAGACTTTGCTCCTTGCTGCTCATGACGTTACACTCGCTATTGCAGTGGGTGAGGTTTTCAGCCCGTCTTTTCTCACTGAAATATTTTTTGCGGCCCATTTTTGATATCCGTACAGGCATAATAGACCCTTTCCTTTTAGTTTCCGCTGAAATCTACAAACTTTTGGATAAGCGTTCCATGGCCACAATGATGGAGTTAAGGAGATCCTGTCTAAGTGTGAGCTACTTTATGTATAGCAACAAGCCACAGCTTTCCACGGCACTCTGTTGAAGGCACAAAAAAATCTCGCAGCCTTTTTTTTTTTCCTAAGCATGCGAGGCTATTTATAGACGCCGTTTCTTCTCACGCAGGAATGATCACCGACCTCTACATCGACGTGTACAAATTTAAAGGAATCAATGTGAAGAGCAAGGTTCCTGCGTTGCTCCAAGTCCTCGACCACTACGACTTCAGTGCGCTTGTCGCCTTTTTCAATCACCATGCATAATCTTCACCAGCGTGCAGGAAGTTCATGCAGCTCTTGGTCAATACCATTAATTTGTTAAGGTATTGGAGAAATTTTTTTGCACGACTGCTTGATGTCATAATAGCTCAGGTTGTACGCCTCAAAACCATAGCCCTCGTGTAAGGGAAACCGAGCTGTTGCAGGACACCCGAAATCACTATAGTAATGGTAAATTCAATACGACTAAGAACGCGCAAAGAGCTGTAAAGTACGCTTCATAAAAATGTTGCGTAATCTCCCTATGTAAAAATCTATAAACAGGATTTCTGAGCTGCCATTTTGACAAAAGTGGACTTGTCGCGCAGTCCAGGTCAGAGGGACCCTCCCACATTCACTCAATGGTCACCAAATAAATGTTTTCTTTCTCTCCCTTGCCTTCTTCAGGCCTAGAACCTCTTCAAGGCTAGAGCCTCTGTTTATATATTTTTCTATTTTTCATTCCTGCCAGTTTTTACATATTCTGCTGGCAATATACAAATGTGAATATCTTACAATTGCCTTTTAATCTACTAGTTCCAAGTACCCAGGCGTTGCATTCTCATGCAATACAAGTAGATTTAAAATAAATGTTAAAACACGTTGTTAAATGTTGTAGGTGACGCAGAAATTATTCGTATGGGTCAGGTTAGTAGACAGTAAAGCGAATTAAACCGTTCGCTGTACCATGGAGGTACCACAGTTGAAACAAAACTTGAAGAACACATCCCTAGCAGCCGATGGAAAATAAACTCATACGCCGGCTTTCAATCTTTTGTACTTCCTCTAGTACCTTTTTGCAGGCACACTGATTGCCACCCAAACGGTAAGTGACACTAAATACGCTGGACAAGCTCATTCATCGAAGCCGCAAGGCAAGGAGGATAAAGCACACCAGTGTTTCTGTGGCAGCTGCTTTAGAACATTACATGGGCCCTAAGGTCCATTCGCTGGACGAACATATTTTGTCAGTGCCACCGTGGGAGCGTTGTGAAACGACCACTAGCAAGCCTCTGGGATGTATCCATCTCAGTGTATCCAGCTTCGCTCTTCATTTTCGAATTTCAGAAACTCGAACTGAGAGCATAAGCAGATGCCGGGCTGACATCATCTATACTGCACACTTCCTTGCAGTGCCCTTCTGACCCACTTGCCGACCGGACTTGCTCTTGTGTTAGAGATCACGATTACATTGTTACTGGCAGAGCTGTTTGTTCTCTGCGACGGCGTTGCAGTACATCAGTCGCTCGTCGAGATGCAGCACCCATGAAATCGCATATTTTACATGGAGTTGACACAAACTGTTTGCGCACTCAGGCGCGTTGGCCAGTCTGTGGATGTTGCAGCACAATTTCATTGTTGTGCTGCAGCTTATTCGGGCACAGTTCAAGTGTGCTGAATTCGCCGATATAGTGTTGTGGTTCATGCGCGGCAGATGCCGCTTGTCATCCTGTCATTTACTCCTATATTCTGCTCCTGCTGCCACCTTCTCACACTGTGGACGCTCAAAAATAAAATCTTTGGTGCACCGCATGAGCTCTCATTCCGTCGTCTTGACCTCCCGAGTGGACTTACTCGCTATAGGAGGAGGCAGTAACCTCCTTGGTTTTAGAAAGGTTTCGCGAGCGTTGGACCACAGTGCCATGAATACAGCTGAAGTAGTATATACCATGAACTCGAGGTGGTTAAAATTGGGAAGTAGACCCGAAGCGCAAGCCGTAAGAAAGTGTGCGTGTGCCAGCTCTCGTTTAGTCCTTGGAATGTCCGCTGGATGGCGGTGCTTCTGTATGGGGAATATATGATGAAAAGATGCGAGATGGTGGTACTTGGAGTGTTGAATAGATGGACGAACAGACACATAGAAAGATGCATGGATGGACGCATGAACGGACGCAGGGAGGGACGCACGAACAGACGCACGCACGGACGGGCGGATGGACGCATGGACGGTCACACAGACGGACGCATGGATAGACGGAAGCAAGAACGATTGGACGGACGAATGCTTCGCCCCACTCTCCATCATTCACTCCGTGCATATGCTGCCTGTGGTTCGAGCTACCACTGAGCTACCACGGCGGCTATCCCCCCGCCACTTTATCGGGTACACATGTGAATTTAAACATGGGAGTGTCCGTCAGCGCCACCAGTAGCCATGGCGGTGAGTGTAGCACACTCTTTAAGAAACCTGTTTGGCGTCACGTAGCACGTGAACTTATTACTAGCTGGCCCCTGACCAAAAGTCTCCCGAATATAACCTAAATGCACCAAGTCTGCCTGTACGAGACCCTCGTTGATGGGTAGAGAAAGAAGTGTACACCTAAGGTCTCATTTTTTCGTGTTTGACACAGTAATAATGATATCTGAAGGACAATAATGCCAAGAAACACACACATATATATATATATATATATATATATATATATATATATATATATATATATATATATATATATATATATCTTGATTTCGAATAAAATGCAGTTTCGATTTCGCCTTCGTCGGTATACAATAATAAAAAGGCTTTACGTTTAAAACTTCTCGCGGTCATGCCACCACGAATGATTCAAGTGGCGTATCGAAAAGCAACCACTTTATTAGTTGAATACACGGGCCAAGAAAGGGAGCGAGGGGGCTTGGTTATTAAAATATCCGGATTGGTTTGAAAAGCTGGAGCAGTGTAAATTTGAGCAAAAAACATGGGAGATAGATCGTGTGCATTGTTTCATATGCTGAAATATACGATGCATTCACTGGGTCCCAAGAGAGTACAAAGCACGATTGATAACTTTATTGACATTATACAATGGATCTACGAAATGTTATAAAAATATGGTGAAATCTGGCACTGAGCCGCACAAGGCCTGAAACAAGAAAAGTTGGTGACGAGGAAAAGGGAAGTGGAAGGAGAATCTCTCAGGTTGGAAACGAACGGTCAGAGAAAGTACTCTAATCTGGTTGCGTTTCATTTCTCGGTTGCTTCTGTGCTAATCCAGGTGATTCTCAGTTGAAATGACGAGACGAATGCCAGAGACTGAAACCAAGAGTTCCAACTTCTACGTTGGCGTTCTAACTGGCGCCCTTTCCGTTTTGAGTTGTGGTACATACCCGTTTACAATGCTGATATTAAAAGTGTTCAGCTAGCTGCGGAAACGCGTTACGGAAAGGCGGCAACACGGAACCGGCTGACGAGTGCGCATGCGCGACCATTGTACGCGCATACGGAAAGGTACCGCGTCGTATTTCCGTAACGCATGTCTTTAGCTTCCTAAAAACCTCTTATTTTCTGAGAGGCCACACAAATTACGGCTAGCCTAAGAAAGTTCGCGTATTGTTTCTTTTTTATTTTTTTATTTACAAATGTCTCATGGATTATTCGGTATCAAGCAGGGGTGGGTGCACAAAATGGCAAGAACAGAAACTAATTATAGAAATACATTTTACAGAGTTTGAAAAACACGAAACTTTTCAACATCAATCAGGAACGTATTAAAAATACTGCAATATTACAATAGAACACAAAAAATTCTCAGCGCAGTGAGGAACAACATATAAAGCAACATTTAAAAAAACAGCAGAATCTTCATTGATGCGATGGGCGAAGTACTGTGTTTTGGTAACTTATTCCAGAATGAAACAGCATGAGGAAATGTTGACTTAAGTTCAAGTAACTGAATGGTTGGCAAACAGTCTTCCTATGATAAATACGATCAAACCACATGAACGGGTCCATCACGTACCTTTCGGGCAGTATTTTCAAGTAACCATTGTAAAAAGGGATACGTTATTTTAGTCGATCAGTGGGCGTCTTCAACTTTGCCCTATGGCGTAGGGCAGATGCGCTCGTGAAATAACTACCATAAGTGAATCTTAGGTTTTTGCGCCTCTTTTATTTTCCATAATAAAACGGGAGTGCAGTCAACTGCGTGTAAGTTATCTGCTACGAGTTAAAAGGGACGAAGGTCTTAACAAATTGTTGAATGAACGAAATCTATTATGAACACTCGTTATTAAGCGGCATAATCTTCATTTGGTAATTTCGAACCCGTGAATCATTTTAAGGTGACGTCACGGTCATCCTTTGAGAGCCCATCAAGTGGCTCTTCCCTCAATGTTAGAAATTCAGAAGAAAAGGGACTAAAGTTTCGCGCAGTGGTTTATTGTCGCATGAGATACAATTACCGACAAACTTCTCGGTTACTTATACGAGCAAAACTAGAGTAATATCTTAGGCCACTTTATTAAAACAAAAAAAAAACATGAAGCACAATTAAAAAGGAAGTTGTGCCAGGTTGAAGATTACAGGCTCATCTGCTAAACTCATAACTGCTAACAACTTTGAAAAATGTAAAGTAGACAAAACCTGTAAGGACGTGTGGCTCCTAGTTTTGGAGTTTCTCGCTATCACTAAGACACTGATGTGATTGCTGCTTGGCGTGATGACTTCCATAAACACCACGTTTATTCGACAGTGCTTATAATTGCGTCTGTGTGCCACCTTCCTTGAGTTGTGCGTGGCACTCATTGGCCTCTTCCCTATTTCCTTGGTGTCTTCGCGATTCCTGTGCGTTCAAATCAAATAAATATCATAACAGAATGGGGCAGTCGAAAAGAAACATACAGCTGGTCTTCTGTCATTCTGACCTTCAACAATTACTGTCCGGTTGCGTTATAATTACGTTTTATGTAACGTTTTGCCACTTAAGCCTTGAAACGTAGTGTTAATAGGTGTATTTTGTCTGCCATGTTTTTGTTTTACGTCCTTTTTATTCCTGCCTTTAGTAGCTTTTCCGCTGGGTCTGCAGTACTCAATATAAATAAAAGTTGGCACATCCCAATTACAGTGTGAATCGATGATCTGCGAAGCACAAAACAGAAATGCTGACCAGTCACTTGAAAATCAGCACAACGTTACGAGGCGGTCGTAAATTAGGCCGTGCATGACATCCATGTCATAATTAGCATGTTTGGACGTGTCATTTACATTCGCAGCCTATAAACATCGTGTGACACCAAATTTGATATGTGTAGAGCTAGCGAAACCGCTGTGAGATCATCACGAGCGTGGTATGTTATCGTGTTCTTACATCACACGCATGTCATGATTATCATGCTTGCACCTGTCATTTATCTTCGTCATTCATTTACGTCAAGTAACACTAAACTTCGTATATATAAAGATTGGGAAACGACCACGAGCCAGTATGAGCGTAGCATGTAGTCATGTTTTACAATACACGCATACCATGATTTTCGAGTTTGGACATGTCATTTACCTTCGTCGTCCGTTCGTATCAAAGAATGCTAAAGTTGGCATATGTGAAGTTAGCGAAACGGCCGTGAGCCCAACACGAGTGTGATACGTTGTCATGTTTTACATCAAATGCATGTCGTGATTATGATCTTTGCACCTGTAATGTACTTTCGTCATCCATTGACGATGACTGATTGATTTCACTTTCACTTTCACTTTATTTCCTTAAAGACCCCACAGGGGGGTGTTACATAAGGCGTGGGTTGTACAACAAAAATACAAAAGCCACAGGTTAACATTGCAGATGCATTGACACACTTTGAATAAAACGGCCCCGCCGCTGTGGTCTTGTGGCTAAGGTACTCGGCTGCAGACCCGCAGGGCGCGGGTTCGAATCCCGGCTGCGGCGGCTGCATTTCCGATGGAGGCGGAAATGTTGTAGGCCCGTGTGCTCAGATTTGGGTGCACGTTAAAGAACCCCAGGTGGTCTAAATTTCCGGAGCCCTCCACTACAGCGTCTCTCATAATCATATAGTGGTTTTGGGACGTTAAACCCCACATATCAATCACTTTGAATAAAACGTGATGGACAGGTGATTGAAACAACATCGTGGGGAAGGTCATTCCATTCTTTGGCGGCGCGGCAGGGAAATGATGCAGAAAATGTTGAGGTGCCAGATCGGGGTCGGATGACTTGAAGTGGATGGCCAGTGCGGGGAGAAATGCGTGCGGCGGGAGAAATGTAAGGTGGTTGGTGGAGTGAGCTGTGATACAACTTGTGGTACAGTGACAACGTAGCAATTCTGCGGCGAAGGGAAATACTTAATAGACCGGATTCATTTTTAAGGGATGAAACACTGACATCGTAAGAATAAGAAGAATGAATGAAGCGAGCAGCACGATTTTGAACTGCTTCGATAGCGTTGATCAGATAAACTTGGTGAGGGCTCCAGATGGGTGATGCGTATTCTAGTTTGGACCGGATTAGCGACTGATAGGCCACAAGACGAACGTGATACGGTGAGTGACGTAGGTGACGTTTTAGAAATCCTAATGATCGGTTGGCTGATGAAATCATGTTAGTAATATGCGTTCGCCAGGAAAGATCAGGGGTTAATGTTACACCAGGATACTTATAGGATACGGCTGTTTCGACTGGTATGTTAGCAATTTCATAGGAAAATTGGAGTGGGTTTTTACGGTGGTGGAAGGAAACTAATTTGCATTTGTTAGGATTAAGGGTCATAAGCCAATGTTCACACCAGTTTATTACTTCATTAAGGTCATTCTGTAGTGCTGATTGATCAAAAGTGTTGGTTATTTTGCGGTAGATGACACAATCATCTGCAAACATACGAAGGTTGCAGGATAAATTGTTAGGTAAGTCGTTAATGTAGATTAGGAACAAAAGCGGGCCAAGGACAGATCCCTGTGGCACTCCAGACCTAACAGGAAGCGAGTTAGATTTGACGTTGTTAACGAAAACAAACTGAGAGCGGTTAGTCAGAAATTGAGCAATCCAATTAAGAAGTTCAGCCGGTAGATTTGTTTGAGAAAGTTTTTTTAGTAGGCGCTGGTGTGGAACTTTGTCGAAAGCTTTAGTGAAGTCAAGAAAAATAGCATCAGTTTGGAGGTTACCATCGAGGTTAGCATGCAGGTCGTGAAGGAAAAGGGCTAGTTGGGTTTCGCATGAGCGGCCTTTTCGAAATCCGTGTTGAGAGGTTTAAAGTCCCGAAACCACCTTATGATTATGAGAGACGCCGTAGTAAAGGGCTCCAGAAATTTTGACCACCTGGGGTTCTTTAACGTGCACCCAAATCTGAGTACAGGGGCCTACAACATTTCCGCCTCCATCGGAAATGCAGCCGCCACAGCCGGGATTTGATCCCGCGACCTGCGGGTCAGCAGCTGAGTACCTTAGACACTAGACCACCGTGGCGTCATCCATTGACGTCGCGAAACACCAAATTTGATATATGTGAAGCTTGGGAAACGACCACGAGCCACTATGAGCGTAGCATGCAGTCATGTTTTACATGATACGCATATCATGATTATTCAGTTTAAACATGTGATTTACCTTCATCGTCCGTTCGTATCATTGGAATACAAAATTTGGCATATGTGGAGTTCGCGAAACGGCCTCTAGTACAACACGAGTGTGGTGTGTCGTCATGTTCTTCACATCACTCGCATGTAATGATTATCATGTTCGCACCTGTCATTTACCTTCGTCACCCATTGACGTCACGCAACACAAAATTTGGTGTATGTGAAGCTTGGGAAACGACCATGAGGTCCTATGAGCGTAGCATGTAGTCAAGATTTACATGACACGCATATTATTATCATCCAGTTTGGACGTTTCATGTACCTTTGTCGTCCGTTTGTATCATGGAATACGAAATTTGGCATATATGAAGTTCGCGAAACGGCCTCGAGCGCAACACGAGCGTGGTATTTGTTGTCATTTCTTATATCCCGCGCATGTAATGATTAGAGACCGGATTATAGGCAAATGCCTATTTGGTTCCTTGCGTTTCAATCGTGCCATTTTGATATACGAGCGTGAATGAGAGGGTAAGAAGGGCTTTTATGGTGTTTTCGCAGTGCCTATAAATGCCTATTTTTGGTGTCCGTGCCTAAGTATGCGGGGGCGCGTCATGCGCGCGTGTTACAAACGACTGCTATATCGTCCAAGGAAATCATGATTTTGCGTTGGGAGGACGACATCTGGCGACTAACGACGCACGCAGCAGCGGCGCCGCCGCGTCTTTCCTGCACCGAAAGAGGAGACATGTGTTCGAGTAAAAAGAAATGACCTTGAGAAAGGACGGGATGTCCCGAAAGAGCTTTGGCTGCTTTGAAATCGGCAGTTGACGTGCAACCAGCAAGAAGCGTGGTCGTCGGTGTCGCAAGGCTCGCGTAGGCGGCGAGTATGAAGTGACCCGTGCAACGTAGTAAGACGGCTGCAATACTGGGCACCCTCGTCGTCTACTAAGCTGGCGAGATCTTCAGCGGCACCCGTCAACTCCCCTACGTTTACCAAGAGCTGGCCTGGTCCATATAGAACTTTTTAATGTGACTTTTGTTAAACTGTCATTTTATTAGAACCAGCTTTTCAATAAGTGTAGTTGTACGCGCTGTGACGCAGGTGGAAATTCAGAAGCGCGAGCATGATCTTTATTCCGTAACTATTTACTTGTATCTTTCTTTGATTTTCATCGTGTTGTTCATTAATAACGTTCCGCGTTGTAAATACTTCTACTACTTGTAATGTTCTTACAGAGCATAGTGTGTTTTATAGCTGTTCTTTCCATTTGCGTATTAGTGTTTTCCTCTGTTGTTTTCGTAATCTCCGAGCCATTGCCCTTGTTTTAATTAAAGGCTTGTTTGTGTTTCAGCAAATGTTCGTGTCTGCTCTATGAGTGCGTCGGTCAGGCCCATACATCACCACACGTTCGAACCCGCACGGGTCGACCGAGCTGCAAATAAATTTGAGATGTGCCACTTCGAGGCCTTTCAGGCGTCACAGACTGAAGCGTAAGGTGAAAGCCTGCGAGTCTGCCGCACGTCCATGTTGGATCGGCGGGGCCTCACCCGAAGTGTGAGACAGCACGTGATCTTGCTTACGCATGTTGCTCTCGTTGCGTCATGTGGTTCTCCAGCCCTGATACCGAAGAGAACGGGAAAGGACTGAGGCTCGCGATGGCTACACGCGTGACGAGAGACGAGGGGATTCAAGCTTGCTTCTTCTCATCATGCTTTGGTGGCTCGTAGCGAACCGATTTGAAAGATCATCGTGGCAGAGCGCTTTTCATTAGGCACGCAAGAAGTTCTAGTGTCTAACTACAACTTATTATGTCATCTAGAAAGGGACGCTTAAAAAGTAAATTACAAACAAAACAAAAGCCGCGTGCACGTGACACTTTTGACCCGAAGACGCTGCAGCAGATCGGTTATAATGTCAAAGAAAACACGCCTTCATTGGCACAACACACTTTGTTCTCTTTATAAGCCATTTCATTCTGTCATGAAACTACCAAAAACTAATTAATAATAGAAATATTCTATCTGATACGACTTTATAAAATCCTAATTGCCATTGCGTGAACAGCACGGTTTAGGTACATTAATTTTCGAATGCGAGTTTTACCATAAATGCTTCACATAAGAGTTTTAACCGCGGTTTAATTCGACGCGTTGATAGTAATTCTCATCATAGTTCATTTTTCATATTGTGACAGCTATCATTTTCGAGTAATGGCTTAGCACAAACCTTGAATTCCTGTTCTGTGTATTTTTCCATGTTTGTCACTTAAAGAGATATGACAAAGGATATAATACGGAACAAGCGTATTCAAGCATACCGAGAATGTATGCTAAATACACCGTTCATTGTAAACATGGCGGCGCCTGTCTCAGGCTTCGTTGTATAAAGTATAATGATTTGGCAACCTTCGCCACCACTGAATCAACAAGAGCATTCCATGAATGGCCCTTTATGGTTTTCCATTCGTTCTCCAGCTACCCGCGGCTGCCGAGATTAACCTGCTTTTGCTTTTCCACTGCAACACCAGGTTTTCAGGGTGGTTCTTCAGTTCCTTCAGGGCACGGGACAGCTGTCTGTAGAAGGCGGTCGCCGCGTCCTCGACCATAGACGTCACTTTTATTTTCTTGCCCCATCTTTAATTCTCCCTCCTCCTACCCCTGCAGCACTGAGGCGTGATTCCACTTAGGCTTGCAGAAAAACCGTCTTTCTCACTCCTTATGCTCTTCCTCCAATCGCTCGCAGCTTGTCAGCTTTGTCTTTGTTGAACCCTATAGTGTTTGGAAATATCAAGGTTGCCGTTTTTTACGTGAATAACGGCTTCACACTACGCTCGAAAACAAAATTTGGGTTTGAATAGCGCTCATATATGCGCTGATTTCTAAAATATGCAGTTCTATGTGTGGTTTTACGTAAAAAGCACGATATGAGGGATGCCGAAGTGGAGGTCTTCAGATGTTCTGGCCACCTGGAGTTCTTTGAAGTGCACTGACAGTGCGCAGTGCCCGGGCTTCTACTCTTTCGCCTCCATCTGGACGTGACCGCCGAGGCCACAATCGAACGCGCGGCATTCGGGTCAGCAGCGGAGCACCCGACTGGTCCACGGACGCGAAACGAGGGCCGATTAGTGAATAGAATCTTGAGGCTATTCAAAACAAGAAGAAAAATAATAACAGGCAGACATTCCGTTTGCGTTTTTTTACTATTTCTCTCAGCTTTCATTCATTCAAGTGATTTTCGAAGGGCAGTGCACAGACACAGGGAGCAGAAAGACACAGAGACAAAGGCGCTGTCTTTCTTTTTCCTTTCAATATGATATGAAGCAGCTAGCCCAAACAAAAGTACTCCTCTTTCATGCTACACAACAGAACACACAAATTGCACCTGCCAAGTAGAGTAATGTCACGTGGAACGCTGTTAATGAGGTACCGTTTAAAATACAGGATATAATCGGGAAGCGGGACAATTTTCGTCTGTTTTTTTTTGCATAGAGCTAGCATTTTACGAAGATCCGATAAAGAGCTTGTGGTATGCGACGTCAGCCCACCAATGTCAACGTAAAGGAGTGACGTAAAAACAGGACCATTCCTTGCTGCACGTCACTCCCAGACCTTGCTGTGCACGCCCGCGAGAAAGGCAAGTGGCATTCATTAGAAATTGAGCGTTTTTCCGCGACATGTAAATTTGCAAATATTAACATGTATAAACCGGGGTGCCCAGTGCACCATTACACTTGTAAGCTCGAAATGCCCAACCCTAGTGAGGAGTCATTTAAGGTGTTCATCAATAGGGCAGAAATTGGTCCTGCGCAATTAGACCTAGCATCCCTCTCTTCTCGGGTATCGGTGGTCCGGTTATTTGCTCCTGCGCTGCCCTTTCCAACCACAACGAAACTAAACAGATCCAGGATGCCTCACCTTTCGTTTCACGTTTCTTCTAGCACCTTCGTGCTCGCGCTGCAGCCCTTATTACCAGGAGAGTGTTAATTGAATGGTGGACATTTGCCGTACAATGCTAGACAATAAAACAAAAGACCACATACTGCGAATCGTGCAGGAAATGCATGCCTATGTTCAATCGTTGATACCTTTCTGCTATATCAAACAGTAGCACTCTTTTTTTTGCTTCTTGCCGTAGATACAAGTCACCGAAGTCATTGTTTTTGGTTATTTCATGGTTATTTCAATTTTTGTAGAAATTTATTGTGCCTATAATAATTTTGAAGGCCTAAAACAATGTTTTACCTGCCTATCATTAGCATGTAGTCATGTTGTTACATGACACGCATCTCATGATTATCTTGTTAGCACCAGTCATATACCTTCGTGATCCATGCACGTCCCGTAATATCGAATTGTTTACATGTAAAGCTAGCGAAACGACCACGAGCGCACCATGAGGGTGACGTGTAGTTATGACTTACATCCCATGCATGTCATGATGTTCACGTTAGGGTCTTTCAATTAAGTTCCCATTGCAGTCATGTCATACCACAGCAGTATTGCATTATTTTGTGAACGAAACCACCACAAGAGCACTAAGTCTATGAAATGCAAATCATGACATTCATGACATACATATCATGATTTTCATGCTATGACTAGGCTTTTATGCTCGTCATAGCGTCATGTTATTTCATATCAATTTTCGTATCGCTTCTATTATCGAAACGCCCAGTAGAGATAAAAGTCGTAGATAGATAGATAGATAGATAGATAGATAGATAGATAGATAGATAGATAGATAGATAGATAGATAGATAGATAGATAGATAGATACGCTCAATCTCGCCGAAGTTAGTTAAGTCGCAATTAATACACAGTTAAGTTTCATTGCAATCCCACCTCGCCGACAACAACGCTGCCCGCCCAAGAGCGTCGCAAGGGTGGGCAACGTGCACAGCGGGGCAACTACGACGACCCTGAACGGCATCCTTGTCCTCGCTCGACGACGACGCTGTGCGCCATGCAACGGAGAGGACGCACCACCGTTCACGCATTTCTCGCTTCGTTTGATGCATGGCTGGGCTTCGGCTGTCCTGTGCGGCGCACTAAGCAGACGACGCTTACGCGGGCGCCTATCAAAACTGAATAGTCTAAGCAAGCGCCCAATTTAAACGCGTTAAGGAAAGAAAAGGGAAAAACGGCAGGTACCACGTACAGTGGGAGTCGATTATATGCGAAGCACGAATGAGGAAAGTTGATGTGTCACTTCAAAATCAGCCCAACGTTACGAGGCGTACTTAAATCATGCCACTAACAACTTGTTTTTGATGATTATCATGTTTATACGGGTCATTTACCTTCGTCGCTCATTCTACCCCGATGTTACCAAATTTAGTATATGCGGAGCTAGCGAAACGGCCGCGAGCGTGATATGAGCATAGCATGTAGTCAAGGTTGACATGACGCGCATGCCAAGATTAATATGTTTAGGCACGTCACTTACCTTCGCCATGCATTAACATTACGTGGCATCACCTTTGGTATATGTTAAGCTAGCGAAACGGCCGCGACCGTATCTAGAACGTGGCATGTCATGTTGTTACATGACCCGCATCTCATAAATATCATGCTTGCACCAGTCACACACCTTCGTCATCCATCGAAGTCCCGTAATATCAAATTTCGTATAGGTGAAGCTACCGAAACGGCCGCGAGTGCATCATGAGCGTGGCATGTAGACATATTCATACATGACACGCATCTCATGATTATCATGTTTGCACCAGTCATATAGCTTCGTCATCTATTCATGTCCCGTAATACCAAATTTGGTATTTGCGAAGCTTGCGAAACGACCACGAGCGCACCATGAGCATACCATCGAGTAAAGACATGAAACGCATGTCATAATTTTCCTGTTAGGGTCACTCGCTTGTGTTCGCCATGTAGTCTTGTCATACCGAATAAATCTTGCAACATGTCATGTGAACGAAACCGCCGGAGGATCAGCAAGACCAAGAAAAGGAAATCATGATAAGTATGACATACATGTCATGATTTTCTTGTTATGGCTAGTCGATTTTGCTCACAATACAGCCATGTTATTCCATACAAATTTTGGTATCGACAACATCATCCAAACAGCCAGGAGATCTAAACGTCGTAAGTGGCTAGACAGACAGACAGACAGACAGACAGACAGACAGACAGACAGACAGACAGACAGACAGACAGACAGACAGACAGATAGATAGATAGATAGATAGATAGATAGATAGATAGATAGATAGATAGATAGATAGATAGATAGATAGAAGATAGATAGATAGATAGATAGATAGATAGATAGATAGATAGATAGATAGATAGATAGATAGATAGATAGATAGATAGATAGATAGATAGATAGATAGATAGATAGATAGATAGATAATAGATAGATAGATAGATAGATAGATAGATAGATAGATAGATAGATAGATAGATAGATACGCTGAATGTCGCCAAAGTTTGCAAAGAAATGCTTCGCATTAAAAAAAAAGCCTAATTCACAGTGATTTTGGCGTCGTTTATTGCGAGTGGTTGACCAGCATAGAGTGAACATTGGGCATTGATGCAGATGAATGCGTCACTGGCCAACATTTTTCGGTGTTTCGTAGAAATCAAACCCCTGACTTGTGCGTGGCAAGCAGGTGTTATACGGTCTCGGCTGATTCGAGCACGACGAGTCGCTTCGACGCATCTAATAAGATACGCGAACAGCGTCGGGATGCGTGAGCTGCGCAGTGACGGTTTTTTATACTACGAAGCGCACACACCCCATTCCTCGCCATTATCACCAACAGCGTCAATTGCCTTAAATGGTCGAGTAGTGGTCATGCCTCGCCTATTCGCGTATGGAAGGTACTGTACTAATGGTGCGCATTCTAGACGACCAGTTTTACGCGAACCCTTCAAGTGTTCGACAAGCGAAGCTTGGTGATGTGAGTGGGTCCGAAAACGATACCATCGCGTTCCGCTCTTGACGGCGATTCATGGCCAGTAACAGAAAGAATGTCCATACTCACGTCATTTCTCCTAGTTCTTGTTTTTTTACGCTGTTATGCCTCCACCAACTATGAATCGTTACCAACGTGCACGGAGAACGACGCTCAAGCATATCGTACGAGCTTTTATTTCTCCTTTTTTTTTGTTCCTCCACACCTTCAATGCATGAATGAACCCTTTATTATTAGATAAACACTGGAGTAGCGGTGCCCACCTGGAAATGTGCGCAGCGGAAAGCGGTCACTCCACTCAAACGAAAGCCCTCTTTCCTTCGGGTACGGAGCGCAGAAAACCAGGTGAAGGTCGGGAGCATATATTGCACCGTGACCTCTCCAGCTTCTGACGTCTCTCTACCAAGGCCAGCGTTTTTGCTTTTTTCATGAGTGCGTGCGTACTCGTCGCCAGAATAAAGAACAGTGTCATTTGCCTATGCGCTTGTCCAAACGGGCAAATTCTTTTTTAGATGCCAACCAAGCATATTTAGCGAACGTCGGCAACCATATATATATATATATATATATATATATATATATATATATATATATATATATATATAGATATATATATATATATATATATATATATATATATATATATATATATATATCTATATATATATATATATTGCCGCACCTTTAACTCTCCTGGCCGTTTCGATAATATTATCGATACAAAAATTATTATGGTATAACGTGACTGTATGACGAGCATAATTGACTAGTCATAACATGAGAATCATGTTATTATAAATGTCACGATTTTTATTTCATGATCTTGCTGCTCCTCCAGTCGTTTCTTACGTATGTCGCATTGAAGGGGCGTATCCGAAGAGGCATCGAGCCGGGCTTGATATTTTCGCCAACGTCCCCACACCTACAGCGGCGCCAACCAACCAGAGGCCGCGATGCCTCAGAAGGCAGTGCCTAATGGCCGCCGCTTCGAGGGCACCGCTGAGTCCTCTAAGCAAGCGTGGAAACTACTTCAAACGTTCCTGAATGACCACCTCGTAATGTAGAGCGACAACGACTCGACGAACGACTGCGAGCGCTACCAGCGTGACGCGCCCCAATCTAACGAATGTTGGCCGGCTATGCTTGCGCCGGTCTTGAGTGAGATCGTCGGCCGAGCGAAAACATCTTACAGACTACTGCACATTGGCGGTGCTCCAGTGCTTGGATCTGGAATTTTTTGTGCTAAAAACGAGTGTAAACGGGCTTCCAACCTTTGATTGTGATTCCAACCTTTGAGTGTGAGCCCTCGCCTACCATGGAGGCGATTCAGAGTGGTGTCATTTGCATCCAGCGTAGGCCTCTACCGTCGAGTTCGTATAAATAAGCTCATGCGAGGAACATCGGCTGAAACAAATCGACGGTACTTTCTGTCGCAACGTAGACACGACGCCCGAAACATGGCGTAGTGCCTACTGAGGAGTTATTATCTGCACGTACGTACCCAAATGACGGTATTCGCGGATTGTACGACGCTGAAACATTCGTCGGCTTCGGTGCAAATCGTTTTCGTGTATTGCCAAGCTAACAACAAGCGTGCGCTGGTTGGTAGCAGTGTGATGTGATTTCGTGCTGGGTGCCACTGCAACGACGCTTGACACATTCAGCTGTCAGCGGTCTCATTTTCATTCTTGTACAAGATAGAAACTCGAACGTGGTTGCTGTGGTGATCGCAAAAGAAAGTTGCTTGATTGGGTGCTGTTGGTGTTGCCTGCTAATTCACTTCTCGATTTTTGTTGTTTCTCAGCCACGCTCAGTAGATCATATGTTGTTTGTCAGCATTTTAACACACACATTCTTTCTAGCTCATTCTGATGCTCAATGCTATAGGCATACAGCGGCACTTCTCCATCGTTTTACAGTTTACTCTAATATAAGCCGTGACGTCGAAGACACGCTTGATGACTACGATCGAGTAAACGTCGCCAATCGGTAGGACGAGGCCACCAAACTGCGTTACGTTCCTTTTAGGGGCGAAGCTCCTTAAAGCGGCACCTGTTCGGCCCTCGTAGTACGTAACATGTCTTACGCTTTGACCTCCAAGGGGGTGCCGGTGGGAGATTTCTCCTGTGCGTTGTTGAACAATAAAAAAATCGCAGCGTTTGCGTTAACTAAAAGCCAAATTCTTCTGTCTCTCATTCGCCATTAGCAGCCATTGGCATGTTCCAGTAGGAAACGTTAGTAGAAGTAGAAGTGTAAGTGTTAGTTAAATGCCGACTTCTGCTGTCTCCCGTTCCCAGTAGCAGCCATTGTTTACCTCCGTGATTAATGTTCAAAACGCCGTTGATTGATGAAAAAAAAAACAACGAAAGACGCCAGATGTTTTCTAAAAGCAAAACGAAAAGACGCCAGGTGTTTCTAAAGCAAAACGAAAAGACGCCAGGTGTTTCTAAAGCAAAACGAAAAGACGCCAACTGCTTAACGAAAGACGCCAGGTGTTTTCTAAAGCAATGATTTTATAATCAAAACCATATCGCGATACAGGTTTGCAGTTGACGATGCTCGTTGCCTTCGGTGTGTGCTCGTATGGATAAGGATGCCGAAAGTAGAATAAACTTTTTCTAAACACATATACCGTGAACTCGAGGTGGTTAAAGGTGGGAAATAGACCCGAAGCGCAAGCCGTAAGAACGTGTGCGTGTGCCACCTCTCGTTCAGTCCTTAAAATCTCCGTTGGATGGCGGTGCTTCTATATGGGGAATATATGATGAAAAGATCTGAGATGGTGGTACTTGGAGCGTTCATTGGATGGATGAACGGACAAACAGACAGATGCATGGATGGACGCATGAACGGACGCAGGGGTGGATGCATGGAAGAACCCAGAGCGGACGCACGAACAGACGCACGAACAGACGCACGCGCGGACGGGCGGATGGACGCATGGACGGTCACACAGACGGACGCATGGACGGACGGAAGCAAGAACGAATGGACGGACGAATGCTTCGCCCCACTCTCCATCATTCACTCCGTAGATATGCTGGCAATTTTTTTATCTAACTGGAATCGCGAAGACATGGTATTTCAACCACGTCATTCACTTACCCGACTGGACAACCTCCCAGCACCAACTCCGACATGTTTTTGGGCACCGGTCATTCGTTCCGCCATCGCGAAGAGAACCCCCGATACTGGCCGACAACATCCCGGCGAATCTTACAATTCCTACATTGAGGATGTATTTTCACTGCGCTGGCGTGTCAATTCATCTATGTCAGGATCGGACAAAGTACGCCACATTTTGAAAGGCATTATACCTGTTGCCTTCAACGCCCTCGCAGCGCGAAATCTAGCTATCATCGCTGACGTCGTCGTGACATGCCAGCGCCTTGATGCGCTGAATTCGGTTTGTCTCCAACCGGACAATGGCGACGAGCACTCTACGTCCCATGGCCATCTGCGTCACCTCATCCGGGACATTACATGTGAAGTATTGCGGTATATGGGCTTCACACCTCCTTCATCCCGTTGAACACAGTCCTCGGGAGCTCCCTTGCGTGACCTCCTCAGGGATGAACTTACATTCCTGTCCAGCCCTAATATCGCACAGCCACCTGTCTCTCGCCCCATATCAACGTACCCTCTAGTCGCTGCTGCGCCTCCGAGCAACGTACACGTGACATTGCCGCAACCATCCAACGTGTCGGTTGCTGCCGCTCATGCGGCCAACTACCATTCGATGTCACCCGACCCTTCTTCAGTCCACCTGACTGCACTATCTCCAGGTACTCTTAACGCTTTCTACTTCTCACCATGGCGCTCGTCCCGCCCTGTCTGCTATTCTCTTTTCTGCAGAAAGCGCCAGCAAGATGAGCGTTGGGGTTACGACGTGCGTGAACGGAATTGGTACACTGGGGCCGCTCATCCAGGTCAGCGTTATTCGTCTCCTCCGCACCCGTCTCCATCAACACCAGCATTCAATGCACTGCGCTACAGCCGAAACACGAGACGCCACTCGTCTTCGCCCTTCCACCATTGCTCTTCACTACTTCGGCCTGCCTCATTCTCCTCTGATATTAATTCGGAAAACTAAATGATGCAGTTTGCGGAGGAGAAACTGCATTCGAAATTAGAACTGAAATTCCTCCATCAGGCCCGTTTAACATACTTTCTGTGGTTGTGGAAGGAGTGCGTGTCGATGCTTTAGTGGGCACAGGTGTGACATTTCCTGTTATACCCGCTGATTTGCGGGAACATCTTAAGAAAGTAATGACGCCTTACGATGGTCCGGCGTTAGTTGCTGCCCAGGGGAACATCATTTGTCCTTCCACGTTTTGTACTGTACGGGCTTTCATCGACGGCTTCCGCCATCATGTCCAGTTTGCTGTCCTGTCCCACTGCTCCCACCAACTAATTTTCGGGTGGGATTTTCTATCTTCTGCTTCTGCGGCTATTTGTTAGGGACAACGCGTCGTCCACCTTACTGACACCTACTACATGCTTGACGACAGCAATCAGAAAACGCTTCGTCTGATCACTGCGCAAAATATTGAATTGCCACCACTACAAGGACAAATTGTCAGCATTATGTCCAATGACATCTACCACGGTTATTTATTGCTCTCCCCGTCACCACTTTTTGTTCGTAAAGGCATGGTTCTTCCGTCCGGTGTAGTTCCTTTTCGAAATAGATCTGCACTCGTCACAGCCTTCCATTCTATGCCGGAGAAGATCCTACTGTCACAGAGCACTACTGTGGTTCATGTTGCCGACTACGTGCCTGTATTTGTCATGCTACTTCAGGCTATCGCATTCAAAGACCCTTCCCTCAGTGAGCATGCTTCTTCCTCCGCCTTTACCACCTCCATCAACTGCGACTCGACAACTTCACAGACGCAGCAGCTGCTGGCATTGTTACAGAAACACGCAAAGTCATTCGATGTTTGCTCGTCTACCCTGGGCCGCACTACTACTACAGCGCATCGAATTCAAACAGTTATCTTATCTGTTGTACACCACCGACCCCACCACGTATCTCTAGCTGAAAGCAAAATTAGAGAAGAAAACGTTGCTGACATGTTTGAACGGGAAGGCATCCCTCTGTCATCTAGCCCTTGGTCGTCTCCTGCTGTTTTGGTTCGTAAAAAAGATGGCCCTGTGCGTTTTTGCGTGGACTACCGGGCGCTCAATAAGATTACACGCAAGAACGGGTACCCCATGCCACGCATCGATGACTTCCTTGACTGCCTAAATGGCGAAATTCTTTTCAAGCCTGGACTTGCGTTCTGGGCACTGGCAGATTCCCATCCATGAAGACGATAAGGAAAAAACAGCGTTCGCAACCCCCGACGGGTTATACGAATTCAACGTGATGCCCTTCAGGTTCTGCAACGCGCATGCGACTTTTGAGCACAAGATGGACACCGTACTGAGTGGCCTGAAACGGAAATCTTGCCTTTGTTACCTAGAAGGCATTGTTATCTTTTCGTCTACGTTTCCTGAGGACACAGAACGATTGCATCAAGTACTCACGTGTCTTGACGGCACCGGTCTCCAAATAAACATTAAGAAATGCTCTTTCGCTGGCTAATTATTCAAGGTCTTACGACACGTCGTTAGCAAAGATGAAACTCAGGCTGACCTTGAAAAGATTTCCATACGGTCCTTCACTTTTCATGTCCCGAAAGACCAAAGAAAATGCAGAGTTTCGACGGCCTCGCCTCCTATTTTCGCCGGTTTTTCCACAACTTCGCCTCCATAGCTGCTCCAGTACACCACACTCTAAGGCAAAAGGGTGTTAAAAGTGCGTGTGGTTAGTCTTTTGGGGAGTAATGGGGCTGCCACAACCATTATTCTTTTAAGGACTAACTGTACTGGGTCTAACAGTTAGTCCCCAGGAGGGACTAACATTTAGTCCTCACATTTACACCTTAGTGAGTAACCGTTAGTCTCACAGTTCACCCCAAAGGACTAACATTTAGTCCTCATATTTGCACCTTATAGAGTGTGAAGAAGAAACAGCGTCGTTGGCAAGCAACATCGCCACCGCTTGGGTACTGGGTGCTGGGCTTCGCTCGCTCGGCTCGTGCTGATCATCGCCGGCATCTGCTTGACCGTTGCTCTTGCACGATCGTGTTTCTTCGTAGGACCACCGTCGCAACAGTCGTCAATAAACCCCCTTTCAATTGGTGGAAGGTGCTGACATTCCCCGTCGCCTGAACCTGGGTGCTGCCATTCGCCGTCACCTCAACCTGGAGCTGCGCAACCGAACGCTACCTCCCATCATGGCTACCAACAACGCGCAACCTGGCTCTTCCACTCCATCCCCCAGCAACCCCGGCGTTCTTCGTTTGCGAGAGCCCAAGGTCTTTAGCGGAGTTGATGAGACCGACGTGGAAGACTGGTTCGCTAACTATGAACTGGTGAGCGCTAACAACAAGTGGGATGACGCGGACAAATTGACTTACGTCATCTTTTACCTCACTGACGTGGCCGAAATGTGGTATAATAACCACAAAAACGACATCACGACGTGGTCCATCTTTAAAACCTTGTTTGCTGACGTTTTTGGCCGACCCGCAGTCCGCAAGTCCAGAGCCGAACAACGCTTGCGGACTCGCGCACAAAAGCCAACGGAATCTTTCACAAGCTACATCGAAGACATTATTGGTCTTTGCAACCGTGTGAACACCACCATGCCCGAGTCGGAGAAGATTAAACACATCCTCAAAGGGATAAATGACGGTGCATATCAGCTGCTCCTGGCCCGTAATCCTGCGACCGTTGCGGAACTTGTCACTTTGTGTCAAAGTTTCGACGAGTTGAGCAAGCAGCGCGCCCTGACTCGCCCATTTTCCTCACACGCCGACTCGCTCTCCAGTCTCACTTCTGTTCCCGACCACTCACCAACCCTGCAAGAGATTAAAGACTTTGTGCGTGAAGAAGTAGCTCGGCAACTGTCGTTGATTCCCTTCACGCAGCAGCCGCCGTCCTCTCCTCTGCCCTCACCACTCCGCGACGTTATTGCCGAAGAGGTAGCTCAGGCTGTTCCCGTCGCTGCCCACCAGCAGCCTGTGGCCATACCTGTTGCCCATGCGCCGGCTATGCAGCCCGTGGCCGCGCCCCTTACGTATGCCCAGGTGGTACGTAGCAGACCCCGACAGCAGCTTTTGCCATTCATGTCTTCAGTCGCTCCCCACTCCGCCCCATTTTCGACACCTTGGGCCGCACAACGAGTCAGCAATTCCTGGCGCACTCCTGACAATCGACCGATCTGCTACGCCTGCGGTACTCCAGGACACGTGGCACGATATTGTCGCCGTCGCTTCCAACCACTCCGCGACGCTACTCGGCCGTTACCGTATGACCCACAGCCCATGCACATACCTGCTCCCTATCCCTCACCGCAGTATGGATGCACTAACTTTCCTGAGTCTCGGTCACACCAGCCTCAAACTCACTCTCCCCGCTCCCCATCTCCTCGCAGGCGATCACTGTCCCCAATGCGCCCTAGACCCGCTTCCTCCAACCGGGAAAACTGAACGCCGCAGTTCCAGAGGCAAGAACTGCGCCGTCGTCGAAATGCTCAAGTCCTCGCACTTCACCAGCTAACGTCGTCGCTATATCTGTCGATGGTGTTTCTACCTTTGCCCTCGTCGACACAGGTGCTGCCGTTTCTGTTATAGCCGCCCAGCTCTGCCGCTCCCTACGCAAAGTGACCACGCCGCTCTCTGGACTATCACTTCGTACAGCTAGCGCACAACAAGTTCGACCTCTTGGCACCTGTACGGCCCGCATATTCATCCAAGGCTCTATGTACGTTGTCGAGTTCATCGTCCTTTCGGTGTGCTCCCATGACGTTATCCTAGGGTGGGACTTTCTCTCAAATCATCATGCCATCATCGACTGCGCACGCGCTGAAGTTCAATTTTCGCACCTGTGTGACGAACCTTTGCACGAAACCCTTGAGCGGTCGCCAAAACTTGTCGTGCGTGAGGACACTGAAATTCCGCCAGCCTCTCTTGCCGTTGTCCCGGTTTGCTGCGATGACTATAACGATGCTACAGTAATGTTTACACCTTCCGACATTTTCATGAGCCGCAGAGCAGTTTCCTTGCCTTTCGCTACACTCGACGTCACTGCGGGCCGAAGCAATATTTTCGTCCACAACCCCCTTTCTGCACCGCTTACGCTACTTGCCGGCGAATGTCTCGGTCGAGTGGAGTACCTCGATTCCTGTTTATTCCTTAACATGCCAGACGAATCGTGCAGTAGCGCCTCGACCGAACTTCATGCCCTTTCCCCACTGGAGTGCTCATCGAGTGACACCTTCTCGAGTTCCATCGCCGACACCTTAAGTGCCCATGAACGCGCCGAGCTTCTTAATCTCCTCCAGCACTTCGCGAATTCATTCGACGTTTCTCAGCCGCAATTGGGTCGGACTTCCGCAGTGCACCACTACATTGACACCGGTTCGCACCAGCCATTGCGTCAAAGACCGTACCGTGTCTCTGCTGCAGAACGTCACGTCATCAACGACCAGGTCGAAGAGATGCTACGTAGTCGCGTTATTCGACCATCGTACAGTCCTTGGGCATCTCCTGTCGTTCTAGTTCGAAAAAAAGATGGATCGATTCGATTTTGCGTCGACTACCGGCGATTAAACAAGGTGACGCGGAAAGACGTCTATCCATTACCGCGCATAGACGACGCCCTTGACAGCCTACAAGGAGCCGAATTCTTCTCCTCCTTAGACTTACGATCTGGATACTGGCAGGTTCCTATGGCAGAAGCTGATCGCCAGAAAACTGCGTTCATTACACCAGATGGCCTGTACGAATTTAACGTAATGCCATTTGGTCTTTGTAATGCTCCTGCCACGTTTGAACGGCTCATGGACAACACACTGCGTGGACTGAAGTGGTCTGTGTGTCTATGCTACCTCGACGACATTGTCGTTTTCTCTCCCGATTTTCCTACGCATCTGCTTCGGCTCCAACTGGTTCTGACGTGTTTAACCAACGCTGGGCTCCAACTGAACCTTAAAAAGTGCCGCTTCGCCGCGCGAGAGCTGTCCATCTTAGGGCACATCGTCTCCAAGCATGGTGTTCGACCCGACCCTGCAAAACTGCGAGCAGTCGCTGAGTTCCCGAAACCTACAACACTGAAAGAATTACGCAGTTTTGTCGGACTATGTTCGTACTTCCGGCGCTTCGTGCGAAATTTTGCATCGATCATGTCACCACTGACCAACCTCCTACGCGGTGATGCAGACCTTTCATCATGGTCTCCTGACTGCGACGTCGCGTTTGCCACGCTCCGTAGTCTGCTAACATCTCCTCCAATTCTTCGGCATTTCGACCCAACAGCTGCAACGGAAGTTCACACAGACGCTAGTGGGGTTGGTCTAGGCGCCGTTCTCGCCCAACGCAAGCCGGGCTACCCCGAATACGTCGTCGCTTATGCGAGTCGCACACTTACTAAAGCTGAGGCCAATTACAGCGTCACTGAAAAAGAGTGCTTGGCGCTAGTGTGGGCGCTTCGCAAGTTCCGCCCTTATTTGTACGGTCGCCCATTCGACCTAGTAACGGACCACCATGCACTTTGTTGGCTCGCCACATTGAAAGACCCTTCTGGCCGCCTAGCTCGGTGGGCACTGCAAATCCAGGAGTACGACATTCGTGTCATCTATCGCAGCGGACGCAAGCATTCTGACGCCGACGCCCTGTCGCGTTCGCCTTTACCTCCCGACTCGGCCTGCGGAACCACTGGTATCTCCATCGCATCTCTCGACCTCGACTCCTTTACCAGTGAACAACACAAGGACCCGTGGATCGCTTCTCTTTTTAACTGTCTTTCTGGATCGTCAACCACTGCGGTACCACGATCTCTCCGACGTCAAGCTGCTCATTTCGCCATTCGTGATCGGCTACTACACCGACGCAACTACGCCCCCGAAGGTCGTAAGTGGCTCTTGGTTGTCCCGCGCAGCTTGCGATCACAAATCTGTGCCTCCTTTCACGATGATCCCCAATGTGGTCATGCCGGAGTTTTCAAAACTTACGAACGCATTCGCCATCGCTTCTACTGGCGCGGAATGTATAATTTCGTTCGAAAATTCGTTATGGGCTGTCCTGACTGTCAACGTCGCAAATCACCGCCTTTCCACTCGTCCGGTGCGCTTCAACCGCTTCCGTGCCCTGCCAAACCTTTCGATCGGATCGGAATTGATCTCTATGGCCCTCTACCGACAACATCAGATGAAAATCGGTGGATTATAGTCGCTGTGGACCATTTAACACGCTACGCTGAGACCGCCGCCCTTCCAAGTGCCACTGCGCGGGACGTAGCATCCTTCATCCTTCATCGCTTCATATTACGACATGGTGCACCTCGAGAACTACTAAGCGATCGAGGTCGAGCCTTCCTATCAGAAGTCGTCACGTCTCTGCTTTCTGAATGCCATGTTGTTCATCGCAAGACCACGGCATACCACCCGCAGACTAACGGGCTCACGGGGAGATTTAACCGCACACTTGGCGATATGCTCGCCATGTATGTGACATCCGATCATACCAACTGGGATCGCATTCTTCCATTCATTACGTTCGCATATAACACCGCGGCACAGTCTACCACTGGATTTTCACCTTTCTTTCTTCTTTATGGACGCGAACCATCCCACACCATCGATACTCTCCTTCCATACCGTCCTGACGCATCCGAATGCCCATCTGTGTCCGAAGCTGCCCGAAATGCGGAAGAGTGCCGTGAACTCGCACGCACCTTTACGTCTCGAGAACAACAGCGCCAGAAAGAAAACAACGCCGACTCTTCACAAAGCCCCAGCTATTCCCCGGGATCACTTGTATGGCTGGCTGTTCCTTACCAAACCCCCGGCATTTCCTCAAAACTCGTTCCAAAGTACGAGGGCCCATACCGCGTTTTGGAGCAAACCTCGCCGGTGAATTTTCTCATCGAGCCACTTTCCCCATCTGACGACATGCGCCGGCGTGGACGTGACATCGTCCACGTCGCCCGCCTTAAGCCATATTATAGCCCTCTGCCTCCAGACTCTTAGGTCGCCAGGATGGCTCTTTTTCGGCGGGGGCAAATTGTGAAGAAGAAACAGCGTCGTTGGCAAGCAACATCGCCACCGCTTGGGTACTGGGTGCTGGGCTTCGCTCGCTCGGCTCGTGCTGATCATCGCCGGCATCTGCTTGACCGTTGCTCTTGCACGATCGTGTTTCTTCGTAGGACCACCGTCGCAACAGTCGTCAATAAACCCCCTTTCAAGAGCAACTGTTAATCCCCACATTTACACCTTACCAGGCAACCGTTATTCCTCACAGCTGCACCTTGCCGGACGAACGGTTGATCCACTTAAATACTCCAATCGGATAAACTTTTTGTCCCCATTGTAAACATTGCTTTTTGTTTATTTTCGCCAGGCCGAATACGTTTTAGCCTGTTTTTCTGCGCACTGACGAACAAATTCCGCAGAAAAGAACACGCTAAAAAGTAGTTAGCCACCTATGTGCAACTGCTTTCACAGTCACGGCAACAACGAAAGACAAAAGTGGGACATCGAAATCTTCTATTTCTCTACATACACATGAAGTTTCCCCATTCTTTTAGGTGAATTCATGGTGAAGTGTGCCAGTCTAGTCTCGTTGTCAAAGATTGTTCACTCCTTGGGGAGCTTCTCCGACTGAAGCGACAGATGACAAGCATTGCAGACGCCAGTGCATGCAGCCTTCTGCCTGTTGTGTTCCCACGGCTGCACGCACAATAATATAGTAAAAATAGTTAGGCACACATCACGGAATATGAAGATGCACGCATATGTCAAGTACGTGCACGTTAATATAAAAACAAGCGTTAAACTATGGCATACAAATAACTTTACCTTTACATCTCGCACAGTCCTTCTGAAGCTGCTCTGACGAAAGAGATGGATGACAGGCATCGCAGACGTCAGTGACACAGTCTTCAGCACGGTGTGTGCGCACGGCTGCACAATAAGTATGTAAAATTGTGAGTCACACGTGACAGAGGTTGAATACAAATGCATATGAGAAATACGTGCGAGGTGAAATGAAAACATACGTGAGATATGACATGCTCATAATTTCACCGTGATGTCACACATCGTCAAAGATTCATTTCGATCCCTGTAGCGCAACAGCTTAGGAGCGGAGGCCGCAGTCACAACTCCGCGAACCACCGTGCCGCTAACAAGTCGGCGAGTCCTAAGCGAGTGATGTCGTTCAGCTCGAGCAAGCGAACGTGAGACCAAACATGGAACTGCATGCGGAGTGTCTGCCGCCAGCGAACTTCGTACAGGAGAGCGAGCGTAGGCTTGGCCGCCGCCACGAACAGCGCCGAGCTGGTTTGGAGCTAGCGCCGAAGAAATCGACGGTAATGTGGCCCTTTTAAACATACTCGAGCGACGGCAGCGCGCAAACGCGAGTCCGCCGCCGTGGCCAACGGACTGCGCCGAGCTGCTTGCGACCGACTGACGGGGAAGCCAACTGTAATGGCGACCAATTTTTAGAGTTCCGACGCTAGCGAAAGCCCCGCCAGCCCGTGCTGGTGCACTTACAGCGCGCGACATACTACAACCAAGCTCTTTACGAGAACCCGCTACGTGTTTCCGACGACTCCCAAGACAGCGACGAGGTCTCAGCCCAATATAGTCAGCACGGAGCTCATCGCGGCGGCGAAGACAGGCGAGCACTCAATGAGCGAGCGTACGGGAGGCCAACAGCCATGGCGGCCAATTCCCAGGCGGTCGCAAAGCACAGGCAAACTGCAGATGCCGGAGCTAACCTTCGCGATGCATTTCGTGCGTGCGATATACAACACGACCGAGCACGTTGCTGGCAAGCGCGATCCGTGACGCACACGCGACAAGCAGAGTAGAATAAAGAATGATAACCTACTTGCCTTGGAATCCAGCGCTGTTTTCTGCCCTTAGTCGGACTGAAGTATATATCCAATAGGCCTGTTTTTCTCGGCCGCCATATTGGCCTTCCCAACTGTTGCTGTCGTGTGTTGGTCGTGACTATCTTGAAGCCAGAGATATACAGCGTGGCGTGGTGACCTGTCGAGGCTTGCTCCAGAGTTCATAAATGCAGCGAAACGCTAAAGCAGCAGCCCAGGCTCATCCAGGTGTACACACAAGCACATACGTCGTAGTTCTTAGATCGTCGAATCTAGGCGGCCGTGGTCGAGCACTCTGAGCGTGCCGCTACGCAACCGCCGCCGGCAAAATACGGGGAAATACTGAGCCAGCAGAGGTGGAGAAGGACATGTGTTCTCTGGAGAAGGATGGATGGTCATCTTGGCAGCGCTTTTCGCACGGCCCGCAATGCCCAGGCAGTTCATTCCTAGTGGAGACTAAGTGGTTTTGCGCCGCACGCTTCCCTCTGTGGTTGCTCCTCAACGGTCTATCCATTCATCGCGTGCGCCTATTGGGCTCCGTTCTCCTTTTTCGGGTAATTTTGCCTTCGAGTGCAGCTACTTGCTTCAAACGTCCCCTTTCTGTGGTCTCAAGAATGGTAAACAGCATTACACCTGTTAACAGGTGCCCTCACGTCTGAATCAATGCTTTATTGTCATTTTGACGAAGCCGCACCGACTATGCATCGACGCCAGCAGACATGGTATAGGAGCCGTTCTCCTACAACATGACAAATCTTCCCTAGAGAAAGTTTTTGCATATACCAGCCGCGTACTCACTGCTGTCGAGAAGAACTACACGATAACTGAGTAAGAGTGTTTGGCTGTGGTTTGGTCGGTGCAGAAGTCCCGTCCCTATCTCCACGGCCATCACTTCACAATCTCTACGGACCACCATGCCTTATGCTGGCTGTCACTCTGAATAACTTGTCTGGACGCTTGGGTGGGTGGATACTACGCTTGCAGGAGTACGATTTTACATAGTTTATAAGTCTAGCAGAAAACATCAAAACGTCGACGCTGTATGTTGTTGCCCGCTTCCTACTCCCCATATCATTGTTGGCGAGAGCTCCACCACAACATATACGGCAGTTCATGCGCTCGCCTCAATAGGGCAACCTTTTTCGGACGACAAGCCAACATTTAGCTCCCGCCAGTGCTCTGATCCATACTGCAGGCGCATTATGGACCACCTTTTGGGAGTTTCTCAGCCACCTAACGCGCGACTTCGTCGCCAACTCCTGCACTTTAGGCTAGACAATGGGTTTCTATACCACCACATTTACCATCATGACGGTCAGCGCAGGGTTCCTGTGCTGCCACGCTCTCGTCGCCTTCGGGTGTTTGAAGATTTTAACGATGACTTGACTGCTGGCAATTTTGGTTTTCAAAACACTCTTGACCGCATTCCATGTCGTTATTACTGGCCTGGCCTTTCTTCTAGCGTAGCGCCGTACGTCGGTTCCTGCTCCGCCAGCGTCGTAAACTCCCGACATCTGCACCTGCTGGACCTCTACAACCAATTCCGTGCCCTTCATTGTCATTCGGGGTTTCAGGTATTGACCTTTAAGGGCCTCTCCCCGTCACATCTGCTGGCAAACAATAGATAGTGACCGCCGTGGGCCACCTGACACACAACACTGAGACGTCCTCTGTCATTACAGGCTCAGCTGCGGAAGTTGCTGACCTTATTCTTTACGGCATAGTCATGCGCCATGAGGCTCCTCGTGTACTGCTTAGTGACTGTGGCAAAGTTTTCTTTGCACAAATGGTAAATGAAGTACTGCGCACTTCTAGAACTACTCACAAGACAGCTTCAAGCTACCACACTCAGACCAACGGTCCCACAAGAAGGCTTCATCGAACACTTGCTGACATGGTAGCCGTTTACGTCCAACCCGACCAGAAAAAGTAGCATACTATTTTACCCTTCCTGACCTTCGCCTAGAACACCGCTGTTCAGCGAACAGGCTACTCCCCATTTCACCTCGTGCATGGACGTCCCCCTACTACCTTTCTCGACGTCTCCTTCCTTAACGATCATGTTAATTCATGCCTTCTTCTAGCGAAAAATACATTTAGCTCCTGGCCCAGCCTTGCCACAAAGCTCACACCAATACTGAAGTGAAACAACACGAGTGGAAGATCATATATGACGCAGCTCAGCACGTTGCGTCATTCCGACCCGGTGACGAGGTGCTGCTTTTAATGTCTATACGCACTTCTGGTCTCTTTGACAAATTCCAACCGCGCTTCATCGGGCCATACACAATTTCGGAACAGACTTCACCAGTCAATGATCGTGTGACACCACTCGTCACCCCAACAGACCGCTGTTACCGCAGCACCAAGACTGTCCATGGTTCTCGTATGAAACCTTTCACGCGACGTTCCTCGGTGCTTTGACTTACAACGGCCAGGGTGTCCACTTCCAAGTGCGGTGAATTAGAGTGGGCGTTTGTTATATACATCGTTCTCATACCCGCATGAGCATAATCGCCATCGTCTACTTGTCTCGTCCTCATCGCCTCTGTGTGTCATCATCATCGTCTGTGTTCAGGCTCTGCCCATTCGTTTGGCGAGGTCTTCCATCGAATAAGCTTTGTCGCAACGATGACGTTGTAATATTATTATATGGTTTCGAACATTGAATATTTGTATGTGTTTGCGAGGACTGCTTTATTTCTGTTCAGTTTTAGGGGCGAAGCTCTTTATGGCGTGGCTTGTGCGTCCCTCGTAGTACGTAATCACCAGTGGCACATACCCGAAATGGCGGTCCTTACAATGTCTGCTGGATGGGGGCACTTGTATATGATAAATACATGATGAAAAGATGTGAGATGGCTGTGCTTGGAGTTTTCTCTAGACAAATGGACGAACGGATTGACACACGCACGGACGGACAGACAGAGGGGCACAAGGACGGATGGACAGACAGAGGGATGGCCGCAAAAAGAGATGGATGGACAGACAGACGAATGAACAAACAGACGGATGCACCAAGGATCACACATATAGACGGACGCAAGAACAAATGGACAGTGTTGCGAAGCGCGCCTCCGACGACGTTACGAAGGGCGCCTAGAAATCTCACCGCTGCAACCACTGTTTCGAAAGACGGCGACGCCAACACGGTCCCGAAGGCGCCACTGCTTCGAACTCCGCCGGGAAGGTCACCAGCCGTTTTGGTAGCGTAGGTTTCTCAGCTCGCGACTGCTTCTGCGCAGAGCTGATAGACGAGCGGACGAGACGACGGTGAGTTAAACAAGGTTTATGTACAGCATATATACAGAGGCGTTACAAATTCGGCACTGGGGCCGACAGAGACTCGAAGAGCCGAGCTCTCCTCTCTAACACATAGGTCTGCTCTCAAACGGGTCCGCTCTGACACACATGTCAGCTTTCACCTAGGACCACCGATCGCGACGCGCCGCAGGGCTTCTTTTATATGCACCGGGGTCCAACCCAAACGTCCAATTAGAAGCGCCGCTGGTCGTCACGGCAGACTCCTCCAATGGGGTCGCCGCTGGGCTGCGTCCTTTTTTCTCATCGAATCTGGAGAGGCTGCGCTGCAGGTGGCTGCACCCAAGGACGAGTGACGTCGCAAGGCATTGCGTCAGACCCGCCAGACAGGAAGGCGCCAGTTGTTTACTCGACGGCTCGCTTGCGGTGACTCACTGCACGTGGGCGACAGAAAGGCGCCGTGGCGTGCTGACGCCGTTGAGTTGTTGATCGCGTCAGGCGGGCTCGCGGCTGACCTTGACACAGATTGCCTTTTTCAGAGGCACGGACGTTCGCTGTCGACTCGCAGGCATAACAGCACCCCCGCCGCCAGACAATGCGCCGAAAAAACGAGCTGCTTCCACGGGGCTCGTATGTCAGGCGCGCTCGTTCGCCAGGTCCCTCCAGGTTCGCCTCCAGGGCCATGGGGAGAATACAGCCCCAAACTGTTCCGGGAACACATCCCATTCTTGAGGACGGATCCCAGCTCCACTGGCTTTTCACCACAACTTGTCGACCAGCTTCACTCGTCTCTTCTGACCATCTTCGGTTTCAGCACTTGTCGATGGTTCTGCAACTTGCTAAGAACGGTTCGACAACAGACAACACACGACACAAGCAAGTGCCCTCGGTCACCCGACAGAACACACGACAAAGTATAGTACAATATTTACCTAGCTGCGTGTCTATCGGCATTTCGTTCCATCTACATCAAGAGGCACATGTGTGACACAAGACTCTTAAAATAAGAACTTGAATTTTTCACACTTACAACAACGCAACGAATTAGAATACCACATAAAGTTGGCCCCTTGAGATCACATTGAACGAGAGCGCTCAGCCCAGGTCGTGATGAGGTCAAAATTTTGCCCCGAATCGCCAGCGAAAAACCGAAAGGTTGAGAAAGTACTAACTAGAACGCACTGCTCAATGCACCTGCATTAGCGTATAGCTTTCCTTTTTTTTGTAGCGAACGTCAAAGTTGCGCTGTCGGAGTATCACGCTCCATCACAGTAACCGGCCACTTTTAGGCGACGATACCTATGCGGTACCAAGAGCGGCTCACACTTGCGACGATGCACAGGGAAACAACGATACGGCTTGCTACGGATTGACTCCTCATCGCTTAGCTCGATATCGTGTTCGATCACCCTCGTGTTTCCGGGGCGGTCCGAAAACACGTCTCCAAACTCGGAAACAATCTTTCTCAGGTCCTCCTTCTGGACTTCACTTAACCTAGGTTCTAGGTTCAACTGCTCCAAGATTACCTCCGATTTCCCTTCGATTACTTCACTAGAACTAAAAATGTCTGCTTCCTCTTCCTCTGAAGCATTCAACAGCTGATTAACGACCGCTTGACGTTGAACGTATGGTTTCATCAGGTTGTAAATTTTGTTCAGCAGCCTTCTTAATTTAACTTCACAATTGGTATCAGAAAGCTTCGATAATACTTTGGCGGGCCCTTCCCAATGAACCTCAAGCTTGTTCCTTTTGGACGGCTGCAGCAGCATTACCTGATTATCAACTTCAAAAGCGTGCTTCTTCGCCGATTTGTCGTTGTACTCTTTCGACAACACTTGTGCAGCTTTCATGTGGCTTTCCACCGGCGCTTTAATCGAGAGGTCCTCGCGCTGCTCTTGAATGGACGTCTCTCGATCATCCCTCGACAGCTCGCTCCAACTTTCCGCTAGAGGCGAGAGCGTTGCAACCCTCTCGCTCTGACTCAATGGCGCCATGTCGTCTCCCCCTACGCATACCGCGCCGGTCGCTTCGGCGACGGGCCGCTTGCGTGACTGCTCACACGACTCACGCGGAAAATTTCCTCTTTGAGGTTCCTTCGGCCCGTCGACAAGGTCACTTGAGAGTTCACCGCAATGAACAAGGTCAAGCTTCCGCGAAAGCTTTCGCGCTTGCAATCGCGGGAGAGCCATGCACGCTAAGTTGGGGAAGAACGATTTGCCCTGCTCTTTGACAAGCTGCTCTGAGTTGTTGGAGAAAAGATAAGGAAAACGATCATTTAGCGCGGCAGACACAGCCGCTTCGGTGCATAGCTTACCGAACGGGCCTTCAATGACCACCGTGGCGATTGGTAAGGAAACACTCTGCTCCTCGGCGACTTGCCTGATCCACGCGCATTCTCCTGTAAAGTCATCCGGAGACACCAATGAAGGATGGACAACGTCCATGGTTGCCGCTGAGTCTCTAAGTGCTCGGCACGTTTTCTCATTCACCCTAATTTCTTGGATATACGGCTCCAACAACCGCATGTTCTTTTCCGATTCTCGGATTGTTGCGAAAGCAAACTTTTGCTTACAGTTTATCGCGATGTGCCCTTCCTTTTTGCAGTTGTAGCAGATTAGCGGCTTCCGTGATTCAAATGCCCGTGTGGTATCAGTGCGTTGTTTAGGAACCTCACTCGATTTCTCCGCTTCTGTTTGCCCTTCCCCTACACTGTCCTTCGTAAGAGACGGGTCCTTCTTGACATTACGGTGCGGAGCGGGTCTCCGTTGATCAGGTTTCTTTGAAAAGCCCTCTTTTCTCTCATCCTTTTCAACGCGCACTGCCCTGCTGTGCAACTTTCGGCGAGTATAATACTCCTCAGCTAACTCTGCTGCCTTGTTTAGCTGTACTTCACCAAGTTTGTCCTGCAGCCAAAGTTTGACATCCTGCTCGATGCAGCGGTAGAATTGCTCCAATGCAACGCATTCCACCACTTTATAGCGGTCGTCATAAACACCTTCGCCCTTGAGCCATTCAATTAAATCGGCTTTAAGACGAAACGCGAAGTCAGCGTGTGACTCATTCTCCTTTTTAGCATACCGGAACCTTTGCCTGAAAGCCTCGGGTGACAACTTATAACGTCTTAAGAGCACTTCCTTAACCTCGTCATAGCTCTCAAACGCTTCCCTCGACAAGCAAGTTATCGCGTCGGACACTTCGCCGGGAAGAAGAGCTAACAGGTTCCGCGCCCAAAGAGACCGCTCTAAAGCGTTTCGCTCACAGACGTGTTCAAACTTGACGAGATACTTCGCCATGTCCTCGCCTACTACGAACGGTGGCAGTTGGTCCCGAATTCTAAAACCGCTGACCTGAATCGCCGGAGAAGCTACGCTAGGCGCCTGCGAACACTGTAGGATTGCCAATTCTAGTTGTTTCAACTCGAGGCGCTCCTGTCTCTCGGCCTCCTCGCGGCGTTCTCGCCTTTCAGCGTCTTCACGTTCGCGAACTTCGCGCCTTTCAGCTTCTTCACGAGCTTCTCGCCGTTCAGCCTCCTCACGTTCGCGAGCTTCTCGCCTTTCAGCCTCCTCACGTTCGCGAGCTTCTCGCCTTTCAACCTCCTCACGGCGTGCTTTGATATCCACCCAGGCCTCATCGACTTCCTCAGCCGACACTCCCTCATGCTTCATGATCTCAAGGATCGCTTGCTTTCGTTTCGCACGGCCCAAAGTAATGCCGAGTTCCTCACAAATTTCGATGAGTTCCTTCACTTTGAGGTTCTACATCGTTCACACTAGCCTCTTGCTGTTTGCCCCTGATAAGAATTTACTTGCCGTACCCACTAAAAGCTTACTAGCAAGACGCGCAAGCTGTTTTTAACACTCCCGTGTTTACACCCTCCGCATTAACTTCTGTTTCAAAGCGCTTCGACTTGGCTTGAAACGATCAAAGCTCACTCTAATGCTTCACACAGCCCTTCTCTAAACTACTATAACCTGAGCTAGAGTAGTCTGGTGAACTGAGGGGAAAACATCAGGCACTCACCGCATCGATGTCGCTGACGCCGGCCGATCCCGCAGTTGCCAACCACTGTTGCGAAGCGCGCCTCCGACGACGTTACGAAGGGCGCCTCGAAATCTCACCGCTGCAACCACTGTTTCGAAAGACAGCGACGCCAACACGGTCCCGAAGGCACCACTGCTTCGAACTCCGCCGGGAAGGCCACCAGCCGTTTTGGTAGCGTAGGTTTTTCAGCTCGCGACTGCTTCTGCGCAGAGCTGATAGACGAGCGGACGAGACGACGGTGAGTTAAACAAGGTTTATGTACAGCATATATACAGAGGCGTTACAAATTCGGCACTGGGGCCGACAGAGACTCGAAGAGCCGAGCTCTCTTCTCTAACACATAGGTCCGCTCTGACACACATGTCAGCTTTCACCTAGGACCGCCGATCGCGACGCGCCGCAGGGCTTCTTTTATATGCACCGGGGTCCAACCCAAACGTCCAATTAGAAGCGCCGCTGGTCGTCAGGGCAGACTCCTTCAATGGGGTCGCCGCTGGGCCGCGTCCTTCTTTCTCATCGAATCTGGAGAGGCTGCGCTGCAGGTGGCTGCACCCAAGGACGAGTGACGTCGCAAGGCATTGCGTCAGACCCGCCAGATAGGAAGGCGCCAGTTGTTTACTCGACGGCTCGCTTGCGGTGACTCACTGCACGTGGGCGACAAAAAGGCGCCGTGGCGTGCTGACGCCGTTGAGTTGTTGATCGCGTCAGGCGGGCTTGCGGCTGGCCTTGACACAGATTGCCTTTTTCAGAGGCACGGACGTTCGCTGTCGACTCGCAGGCATAACAACAGACAGACTGACGAACGCTGCGCCCCACCAATCATCATTCATTCCGTGGATATGCTGTGATTTTTTTAGTATAAGCATTAACTTGAACTATATATGCATGCACTTGAGCATATTCAAGCTATCAAGATATTCAGTTTAGCTATGTTAAAAACTTGCCAAAAACTTCTGAACAGTGTTCTGGTGCAATCCTATGACCGATGTCTGTAGCATCAAAAATTTCGGGCATGTCTCATTGAATTAAAGGGTAGTTTGACTACTGATGACATATAAAAGCCGTCTACGCAGTGCTTGGCTGGAATATTAAACTAATATCTGTCTGATCAAGAAGTTCCAGATGCATTTTGTAGATATTAAAGACTATTTAAACTACCAACAAAGTGGAAAAGCCTTCAACACAGAACTTATCTGCAATCACAGTCCAGCTTAGAGCCATTTTTAGTGCTCTCTAACACATTCAAATAAAGTCACCAAACACTAGAATGATCTACTTGGTTTGGTTCGTGATACTTGTGTGTCGGGCTGTTTGGAGGTTGTTGTATCAGATTAATGTTCTTTTTCTATCAATTTTTACAGGGCCGTACCCAGGAGGTAGTGATAATTGTTTAAGGTGGCACACTCATTGTGATATCACTGTTTAAATGTTTTCATTTTGTATTTATGTACACCACTACTGCAATATCCCCGCATTGGGCTGCAGTATTTGAACCTACATAAATATAACATCCAAAAGCAATCCACGCAGCACTTGGTTCTAGTCTTATGACTTATGTAGGTTGAATCCTGAAGTGTATGGTGTGGTTTATTCATGGAAGAACACTTTGGCTGCAGACAACGTTCGAATGCCTTTTGCACAGGGTTCAGTTGCAATCTTATGACCGATTTCTGGGACTTCGTGAAGTGTTGGGTGCGACTTGTGTTTTTAGAGAATATTTTGACTACAGACAACGTTCAGAAGTATTTCATGGAGGATTAAATTGAAGTCTTTTGAGCAATATCTGTGACATCATAAAGTGCCAGGAACATGCAGTTAGTTGCGTTACAGCATATTTCGATTACAAGCAATGTCCAAAAGCATTCTACGCAATGCTTGGTTCCTATCTTGTGACCAATATTTGTTGCATCATTAACAGCCAGGTGTGCTATCTTGCATTAGAGGGTATTGCTAAAACACACATCATCAAAAGCCATCTAGAGCTCGATTGCAGTCTTATGACCTAAATTCTACACATAATGAAGTTTCGGGTATGATTATCAAGTTAGTGAGTGCGGTAAATTATGAAGTGTTAATCTACTTAACGTACTAGAATATTCACAATAATATTAATGAATTTGTTAATCTTGGTATAGAAATCAGGTGATTTATATACCTTGCCGTTTTATAAACTTGATTTATAAACCCCACAGGGAAGCAGCCGTCCCCCCACCCTTCGTCATGGAAGATGGGGGGGGGGGCGCAATGTCAACTTCTTCGATCAATTTATTAGGGAGGGGGCACCAAGTCAGCCCCTACATTCACACAATAGGGAGGGGGCACTTCGACACACGTTTGCTTCCCCCCCCCCTAGGAAGAACCTTGCGCACGCCGATATAATAGATGTACAGTATTCCGGACGCGAATTTTAGTTCTCGAGAGCGGAGCTCGCGTTTATGTTGATTTCTGGTGCATACCGCTGTAGTTACTTTGCTCACTGCGATGTCAATTAATTCTAAAATAGTCATAACTGTGGTGGGTGAAGCACAGTCAACGTTGAAACGCGCTGTCATATTTTGGGCACCGTACGAACTCGCTCCAGTTGAGAACGCGCCAATCTGGGGTGAAATAGGACAGTTTTAAGCCAAAAGATCAAGCAACACTGCATCAGCCATAGACGCATTAGCGTCAACGCCATCGACGCGTGCCAGTGGTCGTGCTTCCTTTTCCTCCCCAGGCGCGACTAGACGCTTTCGACGCACACGCGCGTGCATACGCGCGCCAGTGGTTGGCACTTCACGTCCTGTTTTAGTAGCTCAAGGCATCGTAGCCATGGGTTCGGGCGAATAAGGCAACAGGCTAGATTAACTAAACAGCACTTTATTGCTACGTTACAGCAAAACGCGTAAATGTCGCGTAGAGGGGCTGTCCGCTCTAAGAAAATGAAAAAAGGGTAGACCCTTACGTCTTTGTGCGTCTATCGCCTTGGCTAGCATTGAAACCTGGGCTTGTACTCCCTAAAGCCCCTTCATCGCGTATAGCAGCGCTTTTTGAAGTAGCGCCAACCATTGTTTCACCATCGTCGCCTACTTCCAGTTCCGAAGCTTCCGAAAGGCAGTTATTGAACCAGTTTCTTCCGCTTTTTTCCTTCTATTTCGTTTCTGAACACTTCAGAAACGTTTCTTCTTCCACAAGTGTTATCTCGAGCTCGCGAGGAATGCGACCTCGCTGCTGCGCACGATGCTGCCCGACGGGGTGGATGGCCGAGTGGTGACGCAGCATGAGTTAGGCGCGTCAAGAGGCGTGCGTTTTACTTACTCTACCCTATCTGTGGTACCGTGAGCTAGCTGTGAGGTCGGTCATGAACCGGAAAAGACGCAGAAACATCACAGCGTTACATACGCTTCCGCTCGTCGGAGGACAGGTGTAAAGGAAGAGGAAGTATATTCTAGGAATCACAATTTATCCTGGGTGGCAGAAAATGCATGGAGGCGCTTTAGTACTCCCTGATTGTACTATTATTTATCATTGGCCAGGGTGCCAGCCTGCAACGAAGGAACTAGCATTACTATCATCATCACCATCATCTTGGTGGCCAGTGAAAGAGAGAGCGGCCCGCTGTCGGCACGCTCATTTTCTTCACCATCCCTGTTTCTATCTCCCCAACGACGGTTTGTTCCCTCGCTGAGGCAGAGTAACGCGTTTCGCGAACCAAGAAAGGGGAATTGCGTGCGCCGGTCGCAAGTTGCCCGCTCTCTTTGAAAGAGGCTTGATTGTCTCGTCTCTCGAAGGGAAAGACATGTCCTCGCGCCCATAAATACTCTCCAAAGCAAAATTACCCGAAAAGGGAGTAACGGAGCCCAATGGGCGCGCGCGATGACGAATAGACCGTTGAGGAGCAACCACAAAGGGAAGCGTGCCGCGTGCAAACCACTTAGTCTCCAAATACGCACCAAAGGGATGAATTACCCGGTAATGGCAGGCAGTGAGCAAAGCGTTGCCAAGGTTACAATCCGTCCTCCTCCTCTCCTGGCTCAGTCTTTCGCCGTATTTTGCCGCCGACGGTTGGCGTTGCGTCGCGCTAGGAGTGCTCAACCACGGCCGCCTAGATTCGACGATCAAGGAACTACGACGTGCTCCTTGTGTGTACGCTTGTATGAGCGTGGGCTGGTGTTTTTGCGTTTCTCTGCACCCATGAAGTCTGGAGCAAGTCTCGACACGTCACCACGCCGCGCTGTATATCTCTGGCTTCAAAATAGTCACGACCAACACACGACAGCAACAGTTGGGAAGACCAATATAGCGGCCGAGAAGACGGATATATACTTCAGTCCGACTCAGGGCAGAAAACAGCGCTGGATTCTAGACAAGTAGGTTATCATTTTTTATTCTACTCTACTTGTCGCGTGTGCGATACGGATCGTGCTTGCCGGCAACGGGCTCAGTCATGTTGTATATCGCACGCAGGAAATGCATCACGAAGGTTAGCTTCGGCATCTGCAGTTCGCCTGTGCTTTGCGACCGCCTGGTAATTGGGCGCCATTGCGTGGGCCTCCATTACGCTCACTCGTCGAGTGCTCGCCTGTCCGCCACGATCAGCTCCGGGTTGACGATATTGGGTTGAGACCTTGTCGCTGTGTTGGGAGTCATCAAAAACACGTTGCGGGATCTCGAAAAGAGCTTGGCTGTAGTCGCGCGCTGTAAGTGCAACAGTGCAACAGCACGGGCTTGCGGAACTTTAGCTAGCGCCGAAACTCACTGAGAATTGGTCGCCATTACAGTTGGCTTTCCCGTCAGTCGGTCACAAGCAGCTCAGCGCGACCCGTTGGCCGTGGCGGCGGGCTCGCGTTCGCGAGCCCGCCGCCACGGCCAACGGATTAACGGTTACTCACTAAGGAGTAAATATGAACAATAAATGTTAGTCCTTTGAGCTCGTCTGTGGGAACTGTTAGACCCGGTGCCGTTAGTCCTTAAAGGGATTAATGGTTGTGGCAGCCCCATTATTCTCAAAAAGGACAAAACCCACACCCTTTTAACACCCTTTTGCCTTACGCCCCGCTTTGTATCTCTGGCTTCAAGATAGTCACTACCAACACACGACAGCAACAGTTGGAATGGCCAACATGGCGGCCAAGAATACAGCAAGCCTATCGGATACCTGACTTCAGTCAGACTCAGGGCAGAGCTCAGCACTGGATTTTTTGGCAAATAGAAGATCATTCTTTATTCTACTCTACTTGTCGCGTGTGCGATACGGATCGCACTTGCCGGCAACGGGCCTGATCGTGTTTTATATCGCACACAAGAAAGGCGCCGCGAAGGTCAGCTTGGGTGTCCGCAGTTCGCCTGTGCTTTGCGACCGCCTGAAATTTGGCCGCCATGGCTGTTGGCCTCCCGTACGCTTGCTCATCAAGTGCTCGCCTGTCTTCGCCGCCGCGATGAGCTCTGGGCTCTTGGTATTGGGATGAGACCTCATCGCTGTGTTGGGAGTCAAAGCACGTTGCGGGTTGTCGTAACGAGATTGGTTGTAGTATGTCGCGCGCTGTAACTGCACCAGCATGGGCTTGCGGCGCTTTCGGTTGCGTTGGAACTCAGTCAAAATTGGTTGCCATTACAGTTGGCTACCCCATAAGTCGGAGGCAAGCAGCTCGGCGCAGTCCGTTGGCTGCGGCGGCGGGCTTGCGTTTGCGCGCCGCACTCGCACTTGCTCGAGTTTGTTGAAAAGGACCGCATTACCGTCGATTTCTTCGGCTCTAGCTCAAAACCAGCTCGGTGCTGTTCGTGGCGGCGGCCGAGCCTACGCTCGCTCTCCTGTTTGAAGTTCGCTGGCGGCAGACACTCCGCGTGCAGTGCCATGTTTGGTCTCACGTTCGCTTGCTCGAGCTAAACGACGTCGCTCGCTTGGAATGCACCAACTTGTTGGTGGCACGGTCTTTCGCGGAGTTGTGGCTGCGGCCTCCGCTCCTAAGCTGTTGTGCTACGGGGATCGAAATGAGTTTTTGACGATGTGTGACATCGCGGTGAAATTATTAGCATGTAATATCTCACGTATGTTTTAGGGGCGAGGCTCCATATAGCGGCACCCGTTCATCCCTGGTAGCCGCTGTAGAATGTAACAAGCATAACATTTTGACTTCCAAGGTGGTGCCGGTGGGAGATTTCTCCTGTGTGTTGTTGAACATTAAAAAATAGTGCTCAATTTACATGCCAATGGCTGCTAATGGAGAAGGAGAGACAGAAACATTCAGCTTTTAGTTAACGCGCACGCTGCGATCTGCATTAGCAGGTATTGGCATGTACATTGAGCGCTATCTGACACGAAAGGGTTGCTACGTTATACTCGCTGGGTGTAACCTTCTTAGTTTTAGAAAGGTTTAGCGAACGTTGAGCCACAGTGCCATGAATACAATGAACTAGCATATACCATGAATGAAGTCGAGGTAGTTAAAGGTGGGAAGTAGATACGAAGTGCAAGCCGTAAGAAAGTAAAAGTCGAATTCTCCTGTCTCTCATTTCCCATTAGCAGTGTTATGCCTGCGAGTCCACAGTGAACGTCCATGCCTCTGAAAAAGGCAATCTGTGTCAAGGCCAGCCCGCGAGCCCGCCTGACGCGAACAACTCAACGGCGTCATCACGCGGCGGTGCCTCTCTGCCGCGCACGCACCAACTGAGTCACCTCAGCAAGCGAGCCCGTCGAGCAAGCAATCGGCGCCTTCCTGTCTGGCGAGTCTGACGCAATGCGTGGCGACGTCACTCGTCCTTGGGTGCAGCCACCTGCAGCGCAGCGGCTCCAGATTCGATGAGAATGACGCGGCCCAGCGGCGACCTCTTTGGAGGATTCTGACCTCACGACCAGCGGCGCTTGTGGTTGGACATATGGTTACTCAAAGAATCCACCCGATACATATAAAAGAAGCCCTGCTGGCGCGTCGCGAGCAGCAGACCTATTTGAGAGCAGAGCTATGTGTTAGAGAGGAGAGCTCGCCTCTTTGAGTCTCTATCGGCCCCAGTGCCGAATTGGTAACACCTCTGTATATATGGTGTACATAAACATTGTTTATCTCACCGTCGTCTCGTCCGCTCGTCTATCAGTTCTGCGCAGAAGCAGTCGCGAGCTGAGAAACCTACGCTACCAAACAGCTGGTGACCTTCCCGGCGGAGCTCGAAGCAATGGCGCCTTCGGGACCGTGTTGGCGTCGCCGTCTTTCGAAACAGTGGTTGCAGCGGTGAGATTCGTGGCGCCCTTCATAACGTCGTCGGAGGCGCGCTTCGCAACAGCCGCCATTGGCATGAACATTGAGCACTATCTGACAAGAAAGGGTTGCTACGTTATACCCGCTGGGCGTAACATCCTTGGTTTTAGAAAGGTTTAGCGAGCCCCGCCGCGGTGGTCTAGTGGCTAAGGTACTCGGTTGCTGACCCGCAGGGCGCGGGTTCAAATCCCGGCTGCGGCGGCTGCATTTCCGATGGAGGCGGAAATGTTGTAGGCCCGTGTGCTCAGATGTGGGTGCACGTTAAAGAACCCCAGGTGGTCGAAATTTCCGGAGCCCTCCACTACGGCGTCTCTCATAATCATATAGTGGTTTTGGGATGTTAAACCCCACATATCAATCAATCAAAGGTTTAGCGAGCGTTGGGCCGCAGTGCCATGAATACAGTGAACTAGTATATACCATGAACTAGAGGTTGTTAAAGTTGGGAAGTAGACTCGAAGCGCAAGCCGTAAGAAAGTGTGCGTGTGCCACCTCTCATTTAGTTCTTGAAATGTCCGCTGGATGGTGGTGCTTTTATATGGGGAATATGTGATGAAAAGATGCTAGATGGTGGCACTTGGAGTGTTGAATATATGTACGAACGGACTGTCACAAAACGAGCGCTCAAAAACGGGCGCGCCGCCAAATTCTCGCGACGAAGGGCCGAGAGGTCAACGATAAAAAAAGAAAACAAGCATCCAAAGACTCCCCGGGCGCGCGTCCTTTTCCCCTCGGAAGCGTGGTTTTGCCGACGAACCTCCTCTCATCAGCACCCGAGCAAGCCTTGGAATGTTCTAGATGGAAAGGGGCGGGGTGATGCCGGGTTGCGTCATCCGTCGCGGACAGCCTTCGAACCGTCTCGCCCTCCCCCCCAGCCTTCGCTGCGTATCGCGCCGACGAAATGATGAGAACTTTCTGGAATCTCGCGAGGAAAGTATTTAACCGAGCAGCGGAAATGGGAGATCAGGAGAAGAAGGAAGTTAACGCCGGAGTGTGTAGGTTATCCCGCCGCGTCAGTTGGTGAAGGTTTTGTCCTTAGTGACAAAGTGACAAAGCAGCAGAAAAAGAAAGTATGCGCCAGAGTGCGTAGGGTGTTCCGCCTTATGGGAGAAGCCTTTTGTTTTCCGTGACAAAGGAGGAGAAGAACAGGAATTCCACCTGAGGGGTGAAGGCTCGAGCTACAGGCAAGAGTGTGTGTATACCGCTATCGAGCGAAGACGCGTGGCAACAGCTGCGAGTAGGAAGCCGACGTGTTTCCGGCGAAGAAGTTTGAAGTTTGGAGAGCGGCCAATTGAAGACGCGAGTTTTCCTGGAAGAGAAATTTCGGGGGCAGCGGAACAACGCTGGACTTTGAGTGAGTGATTCTCGGAAGAGTATCATTCAGACATTTTGTTCCAAGAACTTTGGACTGAATAATTTTTCTAACTCTTTAGTCTTTAAGTGACTTGGTTGTTCAATGTATGCGACTGCATTGCAGTGCGTATTGTTGTCTGTGTCCGTTGTTTCGAGTGTGGCTGATTGTACTATGTAATACATTGTTTGATTGGTGACATATTGTATTCAACTATTGTAGAGTGTGCATACTTTTGTATCGTTTTGATCTGCAATAATTGAGAATATAATTTTGTTTGTTTATCATCTCTCGGCTCTGACTTGTTCTTTGGGCCACAGCCGGCGTCCGCTGGCGCGCCAATTAGTACCGCTTCTAAATTGTCCACGCTTTCGTGGTGCGGTTCGGGAGGCCGATACTTCGGCCCTTGGAATTAGCCCGGCGATCGCCTCCCAAATTAACGGGACCTGTGACACGGACACGCGGACATATGCATGGATGGACGCATGAACTGACGCAGGGACGGACGCACGAACCGATGCACGCACGGACGGGCGGATGGACAAATGGACGGTCACACATACGGACGCATGGATGGACGGAAGCAAGAACAAATGGACGGATGAATGCTTCGCCCCACTCTCCATCATTCACTCCGTGGATATGCTGCCAATTTTTTTTTATTTCACCTTGCACGTATTTCTCATGTGCATTCGTATTCATCCTCTGTCACGTGTGACTCACTATTTTACATACTTATTGTGCAGCCGTAGGCGCACACTGTGCTGAAGACTGTATGCGCTGGCGTCTGCGATGCCTGTCATCAATCTCTTTCGTCAGAGCAGCTTCGGAAGGGTTGTACGAGATGTGAAGGTAAAGATATATGTGTGTCATATTTTACACGCGTGTTTTAATATTAACTTGCATATACTCGTTATATGCGTGCATCTTCATCTTCTGTCTCGTGTGTCTTATAATTTTTACAACCTTATTGTACGTACAGCCGTGGGAACACAACAGGCAGAAGGCTGCGTGCGCTGACGTCTTCAATGCCTGTCATGTATTGCTTCCGTCGGAGGAGCTCAACAAGGAGTGAACAATCTTTGACAACGAGACTGGACTTGCATCTTTGCATCATTTGTTTCGTTTCTCTGTTTTCATCTCTAAGCCGCTCTAGCTCTTGACGGTTGCTGTTATTGCTAGTGTTGTTATTTTTACCCTTCTGAGGTCCCTCCGGTCGCAAGCCGCTTCCTTTATCTGCCCAGCTCACCTTCTTTGTGGTCCCTTAGACGCCGATGCCCACCTGGGACTGGAATGAGAGCTTGTAGGACTGGGGTGCCTTGGACTGGACCGGGATCTTCTTTGTTATTGTTTTCCGGGTCTCGATGTCGAGCACTCTCATGGATGTCTTCTTGGTGAAGATGAGCTTTGCGTTTGATGTTCTCGTAGTCTCGCCCAAAGTTTCAGTTTTACAATGTATGGTTTTCTTAACTTGGCTGTGCAGCTTTTATCGGCTGTAGCGTGGTCTTTTCCGCAGATTTGACATTTAAGGTTGTATCTGTGGTCATCTTTGAGGTTGTGAATGCCGCAACAAGCACAAAGTTTATCTTGGGGATTGGGGCAACCGTCACTTTTATGTCCCACTCTTTGGCACTAGATGCGGTAGTCAATTCGCTTGCGGTACAATGTGTACGGTATTATTACTCTATCACAGCACACACTGGAGGGTACGTTGTCTCCAGTGAACAGCACAATGGCCGTTGTAGTATTCTCCAGCCATTTACCCTTGATGATGTTGTGGTTTCTTTCAGTGACAAGGGGCGCTATAGTGCTACCAGGGGTTTCTTCCTTTAAGATTCCTTTATTGATACCCTTGGCTCTATCTTCTGGTGCTGTTTCATACACTGCCGTTTCATGTTCTTTGCCTCATAGGTATTTTCTTGATTTTTTCTGTACTGGTCCGCTTGGTCGAGGTCTGGGGTGCTTACTAACACAATATTATGTCTCTAGTTGGTCTATTACGTCGAAGTGACGGACTTCTGGTGGTGTAGCCGCGGCTTCATGTGTGCCTTTGGTTATATTCGTTGGGCCACGAGCAGCTATGCGTAGGCCTCCTCTAGGTCGGATGACAATTTTGTAGTCTCCCGCCGGTAACGCCGGCATTCTGCTCACTTTTTCGATGCCGTTCATCCGTCTTTCTTGCTTTTGGCTTGAGTGTTACCAAAGCCGGATTCTACCTTATTGTTAGCACCATGACCACCGTCAGCGTCCCTGGCCGATCCATGTCCGGGCTTTTGACGACGTCGATATTTTACGGTGTGCCACCCCTCTTCACTCTCGGTAGTGGCTGGCAATTCATCACCATCGTGTTGTACATCTATCGTCCTCCAAACGGCGTCGGTGTCTTGAATTGGCGTCGGTGTCTTGTGCGTCGCCTGCCGGCGCAGTGGATTCCATTGGGTTTACAGCGTCGGCTCACTGACAAAACCGACCTGCTTCGCTATATAAGCTTAAAAGCGTCTCGTGTAGTGAGCACCAAGAAAAGGCCTTAAAAGCTCGAAGAGTTGGCCCACCTTGTCTTGGTAATATGAGAATCTGGATGACGAGGCGAATTCTCGGATATCACTCTGAGAATTGTACGCGGTGATTATCACTGCGAAATTGTTCATAAAAGCAGGAGCTGACGTAAAGCGCGTCTGCACTCGGTGTCCTCCCATGAAAGCTCATTCTGTCATATATTTATTCCCATTGAGGAACGGCTTTTTGCGCAATTAGGTTCGAAATTTTCACAATCGAGAAGAGAGGAACCACACAAAGACAAGATGTCTTACATTGTTTGAAAGCAAATACTTGAAAGACAATTGTTCTCGCTTCGTGTAGAGTGACACTGCACCGTGACTATATGCCATATCCTTAAATCACCATACCCGCCAACACTCACTCGATGTCGCTCTATGGGCGTGTTGGTAGCTAGTTTTTGCTACTCTCAGCGTCCCAAGTGCAAAGTTTCTAACACACAGCCTTTGTTACGGCGATTTAATATTCCGATCTACACCGCATAGTAGGGCTTGAGCCCACTTACAAGGGTGTGATCATTTACAATGAGCGTGAATTGCCAAGGTACTGCGTATCGCGCCGAAGCATATCACAAGACATAGTACCCTCTACAAAGCACTAATGATGACGCAGTACGGTCATGCTAACAATAACACAAATGAAGAAAGCTTCTGCTGCTTGGAAGTATACGATCAACGTAGCGCAAGAAACTCGCCGCAAAAGCCGGTTAGAGTTTCCTTTTTAATTGGCCTTTTCGCTAGTACGGGAGCATCTTCCCGGATTAATAAAAAACGCCAGGCGTGCGTGAAAGGCGCTGCACAGACACGGCAAAATCATGAAAAGTGGCCTTGCTGAGGCTTTTCTAACACTCTTTGGGTAAGTGCTAAAAGCACACTTATTGGGTGTCGACTATGCCATATATATTTAAAATTTCTGCATAGTAGGCCGGCATTCACTATACTGTCATTCACCATTCTTTGGATACGCATGGTATCCGCTAAACACATGTAACAAGTTTTGTATTACCTTCTGTGGCTGACAACGATGACGAATCTGGCCTGAAGTGGGTATGTGCACAGTTAATAGGTGATGAAGAACAAGCTTTTGTAATGCATTGGAGCATTGGATGGCCCACTCGCTACGTGTGTGACACCTGCATAGTTGTTTCTTTGCTGTTCTAAAACGCTTCATTACTAATATTAACACAATTCCTTTCCCGACATCAAACCTGTTTCAGGCAAGTTTGTGAACGAGTCCCAAGCACCGGCGTTGCTCAGCGGTAGAATACTGGGCTAGCAGGCAGCAGACCGGATTCGAATCTCACTAAGTCACCAGGCGTTTTGGTAGTTTTTTTTTGTTTTTTTTCTACTTTGTCCGACAGTGGTTACGGACACCAACGGCTGTGGTGGATAACTACGGCACTGGATGTGACCCGTATTGTGATCTCAACTTTCGCTGTTATAAGTCAAGAGTACTTACTGTTTTCTGGCTGAATGTCGGGCTGACTTGTTCTTCTGTGAGTGCAGATTGAAATCAGGTTATCATGCGCGTTATTTTTGCACGCTGGAAACGAGGTGAGCCAACGCTTACGTAAGCAGACGGCCTCCCACCGGCATTCCCGCTTCCCATAATGCTTCGGGGGGGGGGGGGGGCGTAAGAGGGAACTTCTGGAAAGTTTCCTCAAGTAGCCGTTTATTCTACTCTGTCTTTTCCAAACAACGAATTTATTTTGATTTGGAGAAGTTTCTCACTCCCCCCTTAGGGAGGCAGAGCAAACCTACGATGGGACGGGGAGATGCATCTCCTCGGTCATGACATGGGCTCTCTGAATGGCCCTTGGCTGTTATTCTTTCTCGTTGCTAGTAAGTAGATATTGCGTCTACCCCTCCGTAGGGCTCTCGTGCAGCGGAGTAAAATGCCACAGGATGTGTTGTAGAGTGCAATGCGGGTTATCACAGCGAGGACTCCCGGCCCTGTGCCATACAAATATTAGATGCGAAGCAGCTCTTTGACTAGCCTGTATAACGCTGTCCGTCCACACCGGGGCGGTGCCAAGTAGGTGACGTCTTTCCTCGCAATGCGCGCTCATGACGTCACCCTCTTTCTAGCCTGTCGCTGCTCGCCACGTGTCATCTCCCTCACCTCACCCTCTCCACCACTCACAATGCTCGAGCCCCCTCCTCGCGTCAACATCATCTCCTCACCCACGCCACCTCTCTCCATCTGTCGGCGAGAAGAAGCCGTGGCAAAGTGCGCTGTGCCAAAGCCACCTTGAAGAGAGAAGACCCCCGCGCACCCTCCTCTCTCCGGCTGCTACGTCACGGTAGTGAGATGGTTTTGTCGGATGGGGAGAGCCGGCGCTGGTCGGCACCGCCGGCTCGCGCAAAAGAAGGAAAACAACGATGCCGACCCAGCAAGCACTAAAATGTAGAAAATGTTTTCGTGCCTTTGCGTTGTTTTTCCAATCGCCCAGTTGCTGTTCGGGTGTTTTTTTGTCTTCTGAAATAAATTTGAAGGCTTCAATAAAGGTTATTGTTTTTTTCCTTTAAGGAAGTGTGCATTTTAATAATTTACTAAAAAAGTTTGAAATTTATTGATTGGTGCTTTTGTGAAAACGCACATGTTGGATGCGCTTACAAAATCAAAACCGAAACTACACGCAAATAGACTACTTGGCGTAGTAACACATGTGCAGAAGCTCCGTTTACCTAGCTTCGGCTGTGCTGCAACAGAAAAATGTCGTCGAGTACATTAGATATCACACTGAAACTTCAGTGCGCGCACACGTGGACACAGATGAAAAGGACTGCGCTGGTCCCTGCATACTGAAGCTAAAGCTTCAGTATGCAGAAAAACCAACTAGCCCAACTTTCTGTATTACTGAAGTATATATGCTTTCACAACGCCTCGTGTCTTCAACCACTCAGAAGACAACATACTCAGAAATAGAATTGCCATCGAGAGTGAATGTGAGTTTTTTCAGTCTACGGAAATGGTTAATTTAGCCCTAAATGGAATCGACCGAAGGGACATCCAACCCAACTGGTGGTGGAGGCATGGACTCTGGTCATGGGTACACCGCTCGTGACTTCCTTCAAGTCTTTCACGAAAAGAACTCACTACTGTCGACACTTTTGGCTGGCGCGGCGTCACCTCATCATTCCCAGTGATCTTGTGCCTACACGCTGGAAACTGCTCAGGCCGGGTTGGTAGGAGCTGCCAAAGATTGGTATTGTTCGAGCAGCTCCCAAGTCACACCCTGAGAAGAATCCTAGCGACATTTCCGTCAGACCTTCGTGAGTCAGCCTCGAGTTGCAGAACAATGGTACATGATGCAAGAACGCGTGCAGTAGCTGAGTGAGAGCATGGCTGCCTACTTAGACTCTAAGGTGCATCTTTGGCGAGAAGTAAACGTCGACGTCAAGGATATACACGAGAACAAGTTCACATGGGTTTGCAGTCTCGGAAACTCTGCACCAGGCTTTTGAGAAGGACGCATGACGAAGACCAATCGAACATCTTGGAGTTCGAGCGCATTTAACGAGAACTGCTGGAGATTTTCATCACACGCAACAGAAGCCTCATATCGCCATCACCTTCGCAACGATGCCTGCCCGCTACCACAAGAAAATCGAGAACCGACGAAAACGAAGGAATGAAACGACGCGAGCCGTAGCCGTCCGTCCACCTACACGTCACCCCGGAGAGCAACGTCTACACGACAGGCCGTCGTCTGCCCTCAACCAGAAGTGCCGCGGCGGAAGCAGACGATGCCCCGGATCTAGAGGAACTGGAAGCGGCACCTGCTGCGACCCCCAGAAGACACGTAAAGCAGATTTTCAAACCAGCCCTGTCGCACGCGGAGAACACCGCCAATAGTAAAGCACCGTCTACAAAAAAAAGCCATGAAACGAAGCCCAAAACGTCTGCCGCATCCAAAGGAAAGCCTAAAGACAAGGACAAAGCTGAAGCTGAGGACAAACAAAAGCATATGATCTCACAGCACAGTTCTGAGGGAAAAGACAGCGAGGCGGAGGGAGTGAACGTGAAACCTAGAAAGGCAAAAGAATCAGTAGGAAAAGGTGGCAAACAGAGAAAGAAACAAAAAGAAGGCGAAGAAGCAGCTAAGGAACAAAATGTGACTCAATGATAAGCAGAAGGAGGGCGAGGTTCCAGAAGACTAAAAGCTGAAATGCCAAGATGACAAAACAAAAGACAAAACACCCGAAGAATAGGGAGAAGTGCTGCAAGGCACACGAAAAAATATCACAGCATATCCACGCATTCAATGTTGATAAGTGGGGCAAAGCGTCCGTCCATTCGTGCGTATGTCTTTCTGTTCGCCCGTCTGTTCATCCGTCTATTTGTATGTCTGTCCATCTTTCTGTGCATCTGTCTGTATGTCTGTGTGTCTGTCTTTCTGTTTCTCTGTTCGCCCGTCTGTCTGTCCGTACGTTTGACCCTCTGTCTGTCCATGCGTCCGTCTATTCATGTGTCTGTCTGTCCATCTGTCCGCCTGTCTGTGTGTCTGTCCATGCGTCCGTCTGTCCATCGATCAGTCTGTATCCGTCCGTCTTTCTGTTTGTCTCTTCGTCCATCTGCCTGTCTGTCCATCTGTCTGTCCTTACGTCCATCCATCTGTCCATCCATCCGGGCATCCGTCTGTCCTTCCGTCCTTCCATCTGTCCATGCATTCGTGTGTGCATCAGTACGTCCATGCATCCGTTCGTTCATGCTTCCGTCCATGCTTTCACCCGTACGTCTGTCTGTCTGTCTGTCTGTCTGTCTGTCTGTCTGTCTGTCTGTCTGTCTGTCTGTCTGACGCCTGACACAGGACAAGGTTAGACTAAGGAGAGCTTCCCTCCTAAAATAACGACGAGCCCAGATTATTCCGGTGGAAGGTAACAAACCAAAGCCAACAGAACCAGACGACACCGAGGAGGGATGAAACGCTGGAGTAAAACCGAAGGAAGCCGGGCCAAAAGCCCGTCGACGGCGATTCTAAGCTTCGCTAAAGAAAGCACTGACCCTTCGGTATATTGTGGGACTTGAAGACAGAGAGAGCAGATAAGTGCCACTTCTAAGCTTATAAAGCAACAAAATGTCTACGATACAAAGAGATTGTTTTGATTAGAGACCGCCACTTAACCCTCGAAGGACGCCCCCACTGCTGAGACTCCTACAACATTTTTCGTGATGTTATAGCGCACCTTCCTATGTGTGAAAAAGATTTTAACGTGGTATTCTTTTGTGGAGTAAAACGTTACTTTTTCTCTCCACTTCGTGTTATGGCATTCCTCATGGTCCAGCCCGTCAAGGTGGCCGGAAGATAGGGCTTTTATTCAGCACTTAGTATTACAAACTGGTGAAATTTTTTGTGTTCTGGTGATGTTAGGGCGTCACTGTTGGAGATTGCTTTTTTTCTTGTTTTTTTATTTGCTTGTTCCTTTCATGAGTTATTTAGTAAGCAGTTGAATAGGAGGATGCTGAAAACATTGCATGAAAAATCAGTTAAGCAGCTTTGCCAAGAGCATCTTAACGAGGATGCTATCAGAATGACCGAATGCTAAAACATCACGAGAGTCTCCACGAGATGCGCGCACTCCGGCAGGAACATTGTAAGAAGTCTCATGTAAGAGAGACTCATGTCTCTCTCATGAGTCTCTCTCGCATGAGTGGCGTTTGTGTGGCCTGCCTAGTACGCTTTTATCTGAGCAACACCTTTTCTAGAAAGACACCTGCGACATCGCCCGCTTTCCCTTGGGGACGGGAGGTATTGTAGTTTTCTGCAACCAAATAGCGCTTTCTGTCACCAAAGAGCGCTTGCAGCCGATACTACTACTTCCGCTAGTTTCGAAAGTGACGCAATCGCAAAGTCACGACCATGTTTCCTCTTAGATGGCAGTAAACATTGTTTTAATCTGAGAGGCTGCAAGGTTCAAAGCTGCCGCCACAGCGAGCGCTCGCAGCCGACACTGTTTGGGGAAGCGCATGAGGAGAGAACAACAGAAGGCCGGGTATTATGGAGTTTCTGATAAATTCACTAGAGGGAACTCTGTCGCTAGTGTCTATGGTAGCAGCAACGCACAGTGCTTTAGCCAGCATAAGAATGATGGTTAGTAGACAAACTTTACATATCTCCGTACTTATGGCTTCGTTCATGTTCGTTTGGCTTAGAGCAATTTTGTCACGAAACAAAACTGAACACATGTTTCACCGGTTGTGCTTCACCACCTCATACATTTAGGATTACGTTTCTTAATCGGGTCACGAGGTTCAAAGGGATTTGTTCTTTCCTTCGAAACAAAACCGAAACACAGCAATAAACGAAGTCAAAAGTGGGATTCGTCACCCGCAAGTATGAAGATTATGCAAATCCATGTACTACTCGTCATTCCCATGGTCACTGAATGATCGCCGCGCCACAATTCGCTGTAGTAATTTTGGGAAACTATATGCCGGGTACCAGCTCTTCGGCTCAAGTCACAGGCATCTTTCAAGAGAAAGCGTTGATCTGAGCTTCAGAATTGGGGACCCAGGACAGTGGGCCCCTAGCTGCGTGGGGTAAGCTGCTGTTGCATTTGCAGGAGCATCACAGCTTGAGAACTCAGTCAAGCGCAGGCGCCGTTGGATCAAACGCACGGAGTGCCACAGGCGGCTAAATTCAAATCATGCAGCGAACGGGCCACACTGCGTCGTTGACGACGCTACTTCTACATCGTTTTGCTGCCGGCACAAGATGCCTGCCCACGCTAGTTCTTGATTTTTGGGTCTTCGGACAAGGCAAGCACACGAGCCCATGGGTGCCTTGTGTTCTACGCATGCGCCCTGGTCACTCAATTTCATGGGTCCCCAAGCTCCTTCGAGCGCCAATTCCCAAACTCTATATTCTTTTACACCACCTTGTGTCTTTAACGACGCCGTAAAAAACACGCCTATAGGAGTAAATAATGTTTCGTTGAAATAGCACATGGGTGTAAATACCACACGCGTGTACGTTTTCAACCTGCAGTCGAGCAACGAACCTACGTGGCTGAGGTATAAACCAGGTAAGCATGAATTGGCGAAATATATAGGGATCGGGTGACAAGTATAACTTGATAGCATGCTTCTGTTATTGTATTTTTCATGTGTTATATAAAAAGTTTTTCTCGCTTTTATTTTTACGTTACCATACTTTAGTGTTTAATTCATGCATGACACTTCTATTCCTGTTATTCATATATATATATATATATATATATATATATATATATATTATATATATACCTCATCAGTATAACTCATCCCCTGATGAAGGGAGGACCCCTCCGGAAACTGTTGGGAAATAAATATATTTATCCTTGTTGACAACGCTCCCGTTGTGCCATATCCCATACCTTCACGAAGACTAACTGGCCCATTGAATTATTACTCCCACTATATATATATATATATATATATATATATATATATATGAGATATAACAGACAGTAATGCCAAGGAATGTACAGGGGAAGTTATTAAAACCAATGGAATGTAAATAAGAAGAAAGAAAAGTGGATGAAAAAATTACCAACTGTGAGCAGGAATCGAACCTACGACCTTCGAATTACGACCTTATTTCATTGAACGAGGGTCTCGTACTGGCAGACTTGGTGTGTTTAGGTTGTATAAGAGTGACAATTAATCAGCTGCCCGCTCATAATAAGTTCACGTGCTACGTGGCGCCAAACATGCGCATAAGAGTGTTTCACACTCGTTGTTTGGCTTATAGATGGCGCTGACTGTCACTCCTACTTCTAAATTCACAGATAAACCCAAAAAAGTGGATGGAGGGAGGGCCGCTGTGATAGCTCAGTGGTTAGAGCATCGAACGCGTAATTCGAAGGTCGTAGGTTCGATTCCTGCTCACAGTTGGTAATTTTTTCATCCACTTTTCTTTCTTCTTATTTACATTCCATTGGTTTTAATAACTTCCCCTGTACATTCCTTGGCATTACTGTCTGTTATATCTCATTAATATTGTGTTAAAACACGAAAAAACGAGCCCTTAGGTATACACTTCTTTCCCTTATTTCATTGAACGAGGGTCTCGTACTGGCAGACTTGGTGTGTTTAGGTTGTATAAGAGTGACAATTAATCAGCTGCCCGCTCATAATAAGTTCACGTGCTACGTGGCGCCAAACATGCGCATAAGAGTGTTTCACACTCGTTGTTTGGCTTATAGATGGCGCTGACTGTCACTCCTACTTCTAAATTCACAGATAAACCCAAAAAAGTGGATGGAGGGAGGGCCGCTGTGATAGCTCAGTGGTTAGAGCATCGAACGCGTAATTCGAAGGTCGTAGGTTCGATTCCTGCTCACAGTTGGTAATTTTTTCATCACTTTTCTTTCTTCTTATTTACATTCCATTGGTTTTAATAACTTCCCCTGTACATTCCTTGGCATTACTGTCTGTTATATCTCATTAATATTGTGTTAAAACACGAAAAAACGAGCCCTTAGGTATACACTTCTTTCCCTTATTTCATTGAACGAGGGTCTCGTACTGGCAGACTTGGTGTGTTTAGGTTGTATAAGAGTGACAATTATTCAGCTGCCCGCTCATAATAAGTTCACGTGCTACGTGGCGCCAAACATGCGCATAAGAGTGTTTCACACTCGTTGTTTGGCTTATAGATGGCGCTGACTGTCACTCCTACTTCTAATTCACAGATAAACCCAAAAAAAGTGGATGGAGGGAGGGCCGCTGTGATAGCTCAGTGGTTAGAGCATCGAACGCGTAATTCGAAGGTCGTAGGTTCGATTCCTGCTCACAGTTGGTAATTTTTCATCCACTTTTCTTTCTTCTTATTTACATTCCATTGGTTTTAATAACTTCCCCTGTACATTCCTTGGCATTACTGTCTGTTATATCTCATTAATATTGTGTTAAAACACGAAAAAAACGAGCCCTTAGGTAACACTTCT